>CM061541.1:269406469-269808969 GCA_030864215.1 Capsicum pubescens | reverse complement strand
ATGAATACTATAAATTTATCCCATTATCGTCTTCATTTATAGTTGTAAGAACCACTTTAAGTAATGAATATTGTTCATATTTTGAGAAGAAAGAACTCACTTGCTATCAAAATATCCAATATTTCAAAAAAAATTCACTAATTACCCATAGTCAGGAATAGAATAATTGAGGAAAAGATATTACGATGATAAAAAAAATGACTGGCAAAAGATAAATTGGCTAGTTCTCATTATTTAATTAAGACATTCAATTGTTGGTCATTAAAGAATACAAAAGAAAGAATTTTCAATTTACAAGATATGATCTATCTGGATCTAAAGTGTCAATTCCAACAAGTATTGAACTAAAAAAAAATTCTTGATTTCGAAATGGTTTGCCATCTGAGATGAATCTATTATTTTGATTTGTTATTTGTTATTGAATTGCGTGGGTTTACATACGCATAAAGACCATAAAAAGAGTTTCATTTTATGGTTCTTTCATATACGTTTTGTTTAATTGAATGAACGTTCTGATTCTCAATTTCTCAAAATACTTCAATTGGTACACGCAAGAAATAGGCTAATTCAGCAGACTTTTGTTCAATTTCTCGTGGAGTCAAATTCTCATCAGTACGGGTTAAGGGAATGGACCCCTGGCCTCGGATGTCCATATAAAGAACACGACGAGCATAAATACCCTTTTTAACTTCTATTCTAACGGACTGAATATCTTTTATAAGGAATCGGAGGAATATGCGACGATTTTTTCTCGGAAATCCCCAACGAAAAATACAGACTATTCCTTCCTTTATATCGAATCGATCATAACCACTACCTACATTCCAGGAAATTGTGCACCACAAATAAGAGCTAATAAAGAGACCCGCAATTCCGTAGAAAGACATCACGATTCCTTGTGGAAAAAAAATGATTTGCTGAGGCGGAAAAAAAGATATCAAATTTCTACCACGATAACTGGAAGTTCCAACTAATAAGAAGCCTAATGAACCTAAAAAGGGGATAAAGGCCCAGCAGAAATTACTTATTTTTCGAGACCCCGTTATAAGTTCTATCCATATATGTTCTGATTGCCAAGTCATACTTTACCCGATTGCATTTTATTGGAATTGAGATAATACCCCATAGAAATTTGACTTTACTTTTTTGTTTCCGAAGTAACTCTCATCAACTAGCACTAGTTTGAGGTGAACTAGCAGTAGTTTGATGTCAACCTTTAGGAGTAATTCATCAAATTGGTTAAATCTAAAATAATACATACTCTTTATTTAATACAATCCCACTATACATATCGATATACATAGAGATTAACTAACTACATTTCAGTCATCCAGTGATCCTGATCTATTTGAAAATTATTAGAATGGATATATCCATATATCATGTTTCTGCAGGCATAAGAGTTCTTTCCTTTATGTTCGGTAGAAATCACATGTTATACTCTATTCCAATAAATAGATATCCGTGTTATGATACAAGTCCACGTTTTCAAAAAAAAAATGGATGAGATTGGGTCCCAGCGTATCTAAACAATCTTGTTTTTTTGAATATGAATAAATAAAGAAGCCATTGCAATTGCCGGAAAGACTAGGCCTACTAACGACACAAAAATAGATGGAAGGTTCAAATTTTTCATAGAAGGGGTACCTCGATTTACTATATTGTATCTGTTATTATGTTATTATATAAATAAAGATATCTTGTAATAATTAAATAATTATAATTAAATTAAGAATTTGAATTCTAATTAGATAATATTTATTATTAATAGAATTTGAAGAATTTGAAATTCTTAGTATAGATCTAAGTATCTATATATCTAAATCTAACTGAGTACGTATAATAAGAATAAGTGCAAAGAATGTAGAACTAAATAAATGGAATTATTCATCTCTTACATGAGAAAGATATGTATCATAATAAACTTTATTATCTTTCTTCATTTCTTTGTCTTTTGTTCTTGTCTTCTAATTTTCTAAAAATAGATAAAAAGATTATCGAAAGATTCGTTCGAATATAACCCAACATGAATTTTTAGCTAAAATGGTTTTTAGGGAGATAGACAAAGATACAAAACTCTATTATCTATATTTTAATTTCAAATTATATACCTAAGACAAGAAGAAATTCGTTTTATTTTTCTAATTTCATGAAAGGAAGAACTCACTCTTGGTGATAAAGGCTTCTTGATTCGTAATTAGGAATATAGGTCAAAAAAGAGTTATCCTCAACTTTAGTTTTGATTCTTTCTACAATTAGATCTTCTATCACCAAAGAAAGGGCCATTATTATCTTATTTACTTTATTTTATTTACTATTATCTTATTTACTTTGATTCCGATAAACTAACTACTTTTTTGCTACAAACACAAATAAAATAAAATAATGGCCTTAGTGCTCTACTTGATTTTGCTTGACTTTTGATTCAAAGGAAAAAAGGTGTGGAGATTAAATAACTCACTCAGAACGCTTTTTAAAAGATTACGTGGTACAATTAGGTCGAATAAACCCTTCTGGAATAAGTATTCAGCTACTTGTGAACCTTCGGGTACTGTTTTATTCAATGTTTGTTCAATTACTCTTTTACCTGCAAATGCAATGTAGGCATTGGGTTCGGCAATAATGATATCCCCCAACATACCAAAACTAGCTGTCACTCCACCAGTTGTCATAGATGTAAGGATTGATACATAAAATAATTTTTTATTTAATTGGTAATCATATAAAGCAGACGATATTTTAGCCATTTGCATCAAGCTCAAACTTCCTTCCTGCATGCGCGCCCCCCAGAAGTACACACTATAATAAGAGGTAAAATTTGATTGGCAGCGTGTTCAATCAAATGAGTGATTTTCTCTCCGACTACGGATCCCATATTGTCCCATAAACTGAAAATCCATAACCCCAATTGCTACGGGAATGTCGTTTATTTGGCCTATACCTGTTTGAACAGCTTCGATTAATCCTGTCTTTCTTTGATAAGAATCAATACGATCTTTATAAGGCTCCTCTTCCGAATGAAATTCAATGGGATCCAGAGAGACCATGTCTTCATCCATAGGATCCCAAGTACCCAGATCGACCAAAAGTTCAATTCTATCCGAACTACTCATTTTCAAATGATATCCACATTGTTCACAAATATTCATTTTTGATTTAAAAAATTTCTTATAATTTAATCCATAACAATTCTCGCATTGAACCCACAAATGCCTGTATTTTTGAGTTACCTCGAGATCATTAGAACTTCTCTTATAGTTAAATCACCGCCATTAGAACTTTCTCTTATAGTTAAATCACTGCCAATAGTTAAATCACTGCCATTAGAACTTTCTCTTATAGTTAAATCACTGCCCTTTGTGCGAGTTTGTATACTGGAACCCTCGTTTTCACTACTATTTTTACTTTCACCACCACAAACGGCCCTATAAATGTAACTGTTACTGTAATTCCCACTACCACTTATAATGGAAGTATCTATACAGATTTGAGACTGAAGATATTTATCAATGCAACTATTAATGTGATTATTCCAACTATATTGAGTATCATACATGTAAGAATTATAGTAGGGGTCTTCGCCCCTAAATCCATTATTCAGATAACTCGAGTTTCGATAACTATAAAAAAAACTTTCTAGTTCACTCAGAAAAGAATGATCGTTGTCAATCTCAAAAATCTTATTTTCAATATCAAAATAGATGGAATAACTGTCTCCATTCCTATCACTAACTACAAAAGTGTCATCAGAGATGAAATTCCGAATGTCTTTAACGCCGAATAAATAATCAACATTACTGCAACTAGGAATGTTTTTCACCTTTCGATTTGGATCTTCACTGGTATTTTCAATAGGACCAAGACTGCCCATTGATTTATCAGCCCACACCTGCGTTCGAAATCCTTCTTAAACAACATCGAATTAAACCACCATCTTTCCATAGAGTTTTCTTGCCCCCTATTTGCATGAAAATACAATAGATGAATAGTCATTCTCTATAAAATTATTTATTTGAATATCTTATTTCCTATCCATAGAAATTCAATCACTAGGATTATTAGTAGGATTATTAGTGAGTATTGAAAAAAACTGGGGGAACACTTCACTATATATTAATATGTCGGAACCCCCTTTTATTATTAAAAATAATATAAATTTAATAATATAATTTTTGATAAAGGGCGGCTTCCCCTATGTCGTGTCAAATTCGCATAAAAAAAAAAAGAGATTTGTCCTCTCATATACCCCTATAAAGAAATCAAAAAAAAATTCTTAAAACCTCGTCTAATACTAATATCTAATCACTAACTAATCTAAAATCTAATAAAATAATAAGCAATAAATTAAGCTTCCATTTCAACACGGAACGGAACAAAGGGGACAATATACAGGATGGGTAGAAAGAGTTGTGCTACTTGGCTTGATTCAGGGAAACTACAAACTACAGGAGAAATCACATTGCCCTTATACCTATAGGGAAACCTACCATTAACTACCATACCTAGTATTCATAGTTGTAAGTTAGGCATACAAGAACTACAAGATTCCAAGGAACCACTTTAAGTAATGAATCATTAATTTTAATTGTAGGAGAAGGTATAAAATATATAGGGGGCGGACGCATCTCTTCTTATCTCTTCTTGTATTTAGCTTATGTTTCCGTCTTTTTATTAGTTTATTACTTACTTTTTTCTACTTTTTTCTTATCGCTTCTCCAGGGATCTTCCGGGATTTTTAAAATAATTAAAATTAAGTAATTATTAGTAATAAATAAATTGATTTAACTAAAATTAAAGATGAATTGATAATTTAATTACGATTTCAATTAATCTCATAGTAATTACAAGATCATCTAAGTGTATTCGTCTTGAGTAAAGTGTTAATTGACTAATTTTATTTGAAATGGTTCGAATTAAGACATTATTAGTAATAACAACATTGATTTAACTAAAATTAAAGATGAATTGATAAGTTCAATTACGATTTCAATTAACATGTTGCAATAGATGAGTAATCTGTTGGAAAAGACCAAACAGTTAAAGACATTTGTTGAAAATGACCAAACATATATAGACATCTGTTGCAATAGATGACTAACCTGTTGCAATAGCTAACTCATCTATTGAAAATTATCCAACAAATATAGACATTTGTTGCAACAGATGACTAAATTGTTGCAACATATAACTCATCTATTGGAAATTATTAAATAGACAAGATATATGTGAACTCAGAACCAAAATGAGCCACAGAATTTTAAAAGTGACCAAAATAGGTCACCTATTTAAAAAGTTACCAAAATAGGCTAAACGTAATAATTTATTACGTTTTCTATTTTTTTTCTTAACGATCTACTAACGGAGTTGACTTTTACAAAAACGTAAGAATTTCTTACGATTTACATTTTTTTTGTAAAACGTAAGAAATTCTTACGTTATATAAAAAAAATATAAAACGTAAGAATTTCTTACGTTTTACACGATAACCGAGGGAAAAATGCAGTGAATTATTAAATCAATTAAAAAAATACTAAAAAATGAGTTGTTCAACATAACAAAAAGTTACGTTCTTAATTTTTTCATAGCAGTGGTCCCCCACCCACAATTTTTTTTCTATAAATGTCCCATCACTTCTACTTTTTCCTCTTTTTACATATGATAAATATGAATTTTTTGATTAGTTAAATTTATTTATATTTTACATGTAGTTCAAATAATTTATTTTTTCCTCTATGTAATAAGTTTTTACGTGTTACATAAAAAATTTAAAAAATAGAAGTAT
Source organism: Capsicum pubescens (assembly GCA_030864215.1). Taxonomy (NCBI): domain Eukaryota; kingdom Viridiplantae; phylum Streptophyta; class Magnoliopsida; order Solanales; family Solanaceae; genus Capsicum; species Capsicum pubescens. The sequence continues at coordinate 269,803,187 of CM061541.1, read as the reverse complement.
CAATTACCTCATTAACTTAATAATTTTCTTATATTTATTCTCTATCAAAAAATAATCACTTCTATCCTTAATTATCTGATTTCTCTCTAAAAAAAATTATACTTTTGAGTTTTCCTCTACTCCAAAATAGTGAAATGTTGAATTATCGTCGATCAAATATGCTACTATATAGAAGAATTATATTTTTTCGGTGTGTTAAAAATATGAAATTAATTTTTTCGGATAGTGATTCATCGTAGTTTTCGATTAGTATTTCGATTAGGATATTGAGGAAACTCACATGCACAAATACGCTTCATATTATAATTAATGGAGTAAAAAATCACAATTTAATTTAGGAACATTCCTAAATTAATATAAGAAAATATATTTTTTTAGGAACACTCCTAAAAAAATATAATTTTTGTATATAGTAGCATATTTGATCGACGATAATTCAACATTTCACTATTTTGGAGTAGAGAAAAACTCAAAAGTATAATTTTTTTAATGAGAAATCAGATAATTAAGGATAGAAGTGATTATTTTTTGATATAGAATAAATATAAGAAAATTGTTAAGTTAATGAGGTAATTGATACTTCTTCTTTTAATTTTTTTTTATGTAAACGTAAAAATTTATTAGAAAAAAAAATTATTTGAACTACATCTAAAATATAAATAAATTTAACTAATAAAAAAATTCATAATTATCATATGTAAAAGAGGAAAAAGTAGAAGTGATGGAACATTTGTAGAAAAAGGAATTATGGGTGGGGGACCACTGCTATAAAAAAATTAAGAACGTAACTTTTTGTTACGTTGAACAACTCTTTTTTTTAGTACCTTTTTAATTGATTTGACAATTCATTGTATTTTTTCCTTGGTTATCGTGTAAAACGTAAGAATTCTTACGTTTTATATTTTTTTTATAAAACGTAAGAAATTTACGTTTTACAAAAAAATGTAAAACGTAAGAAATTCTTATGTTTTTGTAAAAGTCAACTCCGTTAGTTGACCGTTAAGAAAAAAGTAGAAAATGTAATAAATTATTACATCTAGCCTATTTTGGTAACTTTTTAAATAGGTGGCCTATTTTGGTCACTTTTTTTAATTTCGTGGCTCATTTTGGTTCCGAGTTCAATATATGTTGCAAAGCAATTTAAAATACTAAAGCTCAAATATTTTTAGGAGAACTCAAACATTTGTCCTCTTGTCTAAGGTCTTGTATTAAAGACTTGTTTTCAATTTTAATTAAATTAATTTAGTTATTATTAATAATTGCTTAATTTGAATAAACAAATGACTAACCTGTTATAAACATCTGTTGCAATAGATGACTAACTTGTTGCAACAAATAGATAATCTGTTGGAAAATAATTAAAATACTAGGGAACTCAAATATTTTTAGGAGAACACAAATGTTTGTCCCATTGTGGTAGAGACGTCTTTAATTTTAGCTAAATCAATTTAGTTATTACTAATAATTGCTTAATTTGAATCAACGGATGACTAGCATGTTGCATCAGATGATTCATCTGTTGGAAATTATCAAACAGATAGAAAATCTGTTGTAACAGATGGGTCAACTATTAGAAAGCAATTAAAATATTAGGGAACTTAAACGTTTTAGGAGAACTCAAATGTTTGTCCCCTTGATCCTTTTGTATTTGATGTATGGTATATTATTTTTATCTTCTTTACCTGTTTCATGAAATTTTTCATGTGTTTTACTTATTCGTTGTGTCCCTGTTGAAATTTTTAAAAAAAAATTTAGGTCAAATTTTGTTCGTATATCACTTGGACATTACTTCATAGCTTATTTTGTAAGTAAAATTATAATTTTTGTTGAATTTCTTATTTGGTGTATCTACTACTGCTACAATGGATAGAACCTGCAACATAAATCCAACATATGAGTCATCTATTGCAACAAGTGAGTAATTTGTTGCAATATATGACTAATCTGTTGCAACAGATGACCCATATGTTGGATTCATATTAGAACACTACAAAATGAATCCAATAGATGAGTAATCTGTTGCAACAGATTAGTCGTATATGTTGCAACAAATTAGTCATATATGTTGCAACAGATTACTTATTTGTTGCAATAAATTAGTCATAGATGTTGCAACAGATTAGTCATATATGTTGCAACATATTACTAATTTGTGCAACAGATTAGTAATATATGTTGCAATAGATTACTAATTTGCGCAACATATTAGTCATATATGTTGCAACAGATTACTAGTATGTGCAACAGATTAGTCATATATGTTGCAACAAATACTCATTTGTTGGATTCACGTTACATGTTTTATCCATTATTAAAAAACAGCAGTAGCAGATACATGCAGATGAGAAATTCAACTAAAAAATAACAAAAAACATAAAAAAATGAACAAACACCAACAAATCAAGTTCCTCATTTTCGTCATAACTTAAAAGCCCTAATTTTTTACTTGTGAAAATCGAAAAGAAACGATGAAGAACTCGAAGTTGTTGTCGCCGGAGAATGTTGTCACGTTGACTGACGGTTGAAAGTAAAAAGGGAACGGGCAAGAACTCAAAACTATTTATTGCCAGAGATTGAAGTTGCACAAGATTGAAGGGAGAAATTTTAAAAGTTGTTGGTTGGGAGAAGTTAGAGAGAGAAACTATCGAGAGAAAGAGAGAAGAGAGAGAGAGATTGATTTGCAGAGGGAGGAAAGTTTTGTGGGTGTGGGTTAATTTGTATTTTTGAAAGACTAAAAAGTTTAGAAATTATTAATCAAGTCCACAATTAACCTAATCAAGTTTTTAAATTATGTTTGACCCTTTAAATTGGTCAATGTCACCGATCCTTCATTCAATACTTAAAAGACACCTTTCCTTCAATTTTCTCTAGAAACAATGCATTTTCTTTAAAAAAAAATTGAAAATTTTCGTGAAATTTAAATTTGGTCCATTTTCAAAGTTCGAAAACTAAGCTCAGATCAATTTTTGGGTGAAATTTCGCCTCCACTCGTAAAACTTTACATTTTTTCCAAGTAAAACTGGAGTCCAAAGACAAATTCAAATTTCAACAAACTATTTTACCTATTTTCTATAAATAAAATAGGTAAAATATATTTATTAAATTCCTAACATAAATATAAATAAAAGAGGAAATACATTTTCAAGATATTTCTTTAGATTCTGTCTTATAAATATTTAATATCTTTCCATTTATTTAGCTCAAAATCTTTCTCTTCTTAAATCACTCCATTCGAAAACTCTCACAACCTTATTTTTAGGATTTTCATATCTTATCAAAATCCAAATTAATTAATTGAAATAACAATTCCATCCAACGTGTAAGGGTATAAAAATAAAATAAAAATTATACAAGGTCATTTTTCCATGTTATTACTGCAAAAAATTATTTATATTGTACATGTATATAACTTAAACTCTTATTCTTAAAAAAAAAAAAAAAAAAAAAAGATTTTGCATAGAAGTTGAAAGGTTAATTTTCTCCCCCCAAAAAAGAAAACTCATTGTCTTCTGCAATATCAAAAAAAAAAAAAATTATGTGAGGGTTATAAAAACCTAGTTGAATTTTAATTCTTGTGGTTTAATACAAAAATTAATTAAGCATCAATGGAAGTCACAACAAATCCAAATTTATCTGTTCATATAGATGTCCAATGTAACATTTTTACGTGTGATATTTGTGTTGATGAAAAATCTATAGTTGAAATCTTCAAAATTATGGGATGCAATCATTCTTATTGCAAAAATTGCATTGTTAAGTATATATCTTCAAAACTCCAAGAGAACATTTCTCGAATTTCGTGCCCCGTTACGGGTTGTAACGGGGAACTAGAACCGCAAAATTGCGGTTCCATATTTCCTAACGATGTGTTCGTTAGGTGGGGAGACGCGTTGTGTGAGTCGATGATTTTGGTGTCAGAGAGATTTTATTGTCCGTTTAAGGATTTGTTTCTATCTGTGTCAGGAGTTTCTTGTTCGTTGTATTTTGGTGATGTCTAGGATTTTGGATAGATAGTTTATAGCAGTAACTTGTATGTTTTTTGTTTGTTATACTGTTATATGTCCTGAGCCGAGGGTCTATTGAAAACAGTCTCTCTACTTCATTTGAGGTAGTGGTATGGACTGTGTACGCTTTACTTTCCCCAGACCCCACTTTGTGGGAATGCACTGGATATGTTGTTGTTGTTGTTGTTGTTGATTTTCATATGCTCTCTGGTATACATTACACGATGCTGTCTTTTTCTAAAAGCAGCTACTAATGCTTGCATGAAAGTACAGTACTGTCTACATCATACTCCTTGGGGTGCCCTTTCACGAATCTTGCTAATGCGGGGTGCTTTGTGTACTGGGCTGTCCTTTTACGATCTTCCGTGTTTAAGTGATTTGTAGGGTGAAACATTCATAGTACCTTTTAAGTGATTTGTGTTTGAATAGTCTTGATCATGTCCTCGTTGAGAGTTGCTCTGTAAGACGTCTAGCTCTGTAAGACGTCTAGCTAGTTGTCTTTCAGAGAAATCTTAAGTCTTAGCATTGAGAGTCGCTCTACGATACATCTAGCTAGTAGTCTCTGACTTGGTATTCGATGCAAGTCTCAACCCATTTTTGGCTTGCCTCGCTTTCATGTGACCCTTTTTAGTTGATTAAGTAGTATTTTCCTCGTAACTAGTAAAGTTTTTGCCATGGGACCAGGAGGTCACGGGTTCAAGCCTTGGAAACAGTCTCTGGAAGAAATGCAAGGTAAGGTTGCGTACAATACACCCTTGTGGTGGGGCCCTTCCCCGGACCCTGCACATAGCGGGAGCTTTAGTGCACCAGGCTATCCATAAGTAGTATTTTCCTCGTGCACTGGTTGTATGGGCTAGTTCATGGTGCGATTGTTATGATATATACTTTTTCTTTAGTAGGTTTATTAATCGTAAGTCTTAGCCCATTCCTCTATTGCCTAGCACTCAGGTTGGCGCTTCTACTTGACTAAACTATTCCACTCATCCCATGGTTGTATGCGCTAGCCCATGGTGTTGTCAACTATGACGTACATAACTTCTTCTTTACTAGGTTTATCTACAACATTCTTACTTCAATTGTGTCGAAATCATCCAACATCAAACAGTATAAGACCTTAGCGATTAATGCGTGTGGGATCCCAACTTCTGTATTTATAGAACAATTTAACGCAGATTTTTTGAGTTTTTAAAGAGTACGAGCAACAGAGATCAGTTGTATATCGAAATCTAAATGCATTATTGGTGTTTTTAAAATTGTAGGTGTGGATGTGACTTTTGTTACAAATGTGGAGCTCATTCAAGTGATCACTACTGCAGTAATTGTGGTACTTAGAAGACATTTACTTTACTTTTAAGACATGTGCAATAGACCCTAATTGTGGTCCGGTTCTTTCTCGGACCCCGCGATGTGCTGAGAACTTTAGTGCACCAGACTAGTGCCTTTTTGTTTTGTAATTCTAATTCAAGTGCTTTTTGGAACATAATTAATGAGTAGTGCTACTTATCATAATTACATAGAGTAATTCGCAATTTGCATATCTAACGTATGATCCCTTTTGTGATTTACATCGTATTCTATTGTTTTTATTGATGATGATTTCCACCAGAATCTTCCTAATCATAATGCACGATCAAAATCGAGAAAAAGAGGCCATTGAGAATAACTCGCAATTATATTCTAAGCACAGTGTTACATCCATAGCGGACTCATATATTTTGGGAACGACAAGAAAAAGAAAGAGAACAGTACTGATTCCCAGAACCTCATCATGTCTACAATCACAACTCAAGTCATTGATTGTGCTACGGCGAATAACTCTCTTGAGACTTTCAGCCCTTTGTATCTTCACCCATCTGATTCCTCCGGTACGCAACTTGTAAGTTCAATATTTTATGAGAAAGGATAAGCCGGATGGAGTCGGGCACTTGTCATAGCTTTGTCAGCTTAAAACAAGCTCAGTCTCATTGATGGTACGTTATCTGAACCTGCTGTTTCTACTGCTCGGCACAAACTTTGGTCCAGGTGTAATGACATGGGATAATTGCAGATTCTGTGCGCTATTCCAAGACTGACGGAGAGATCTGGAAGGAACTAGCTGATAGATTTGGGCAATGCGATGGTGCTCAGCGACGCTATTCAGGGATCATCCTATATTGATGGGTACTATACACGGGTGAAGAAATAGTGGGATGAATTGGATGCCATCAACACTTCGGATCACTGTTCCTGCAACTGTACCTGTGGAGGAAAGATTAAGACGCGGAAATCTCATCAAGATGGTAGATTAATTCAATTTTTAATGGGGCTTAACGAAAGCTATTCTGGGGCGAAGAGCAACATTCTCATGCTAAATCCACTCCCTAGTGTCGCTCATGCCTGTTCACTTCTGATACGAGACGTAAAAACGAAATTGGAAACAACACGAAACAAAGGAAACACATTGAATACGAAATCACAAAAACAAGAAAACAAGGAAATGGAACGATAAAGTAAAAGATAGATAGATTGACATAAACCGATAACGAGAGGACAACCACGGGTATATCAAACCCGAGACATTCCTATCAATCACCAACAACACCAACCTCTTACGAGGACCCCACAGGAATGAACCCGAGCAACCCACGTTTCTAAACAATCAGTAAGCTCCCAACAAGCTTAACATAAACACTCGCAAGTGTATTTCAAAACATATCCAAAATCATCTACCTAAAAATGAAATAAAACTAGCTATTAGGCCCAAAAGTGACCCTAAAAAGCTATTGGACCCAAAAGTGACCCAAAGCCCAAACATAACAAAGTAGTCTTCATTCTCCCGATCTCCTCATGGGGATCGCAATATTCCTCTTCGTCCCTAAACCGTCGTCATGATGTACTTTCACTTGTATCAACTTCTCATATAGGATGAGAAACAAAAGGAGGTATATGTGGTTGCTCATCTAACTGACGATGCTTTCTTAGCTGCAAATTCAAGGTTCACCAACTCAACAAGACATTCAAAACAGATCGGCATTTTCAGGAACAGACGGGAAATTCAGGCCAAATTTTGACAGACCTTTTAACAATAGTCATTGTAAGCTGACTAATCATTCTGTGGAAAGTTGTTACAGGTTAATAGGTTTTCCCCCGGATTTCAAGTTCACCAAATCTCAGCAAATGGCCTCCAATAATGCTGGATCGCCTACTCACAAGCAGTACAAAAACCCGATCTCTATCAATTACATCACGAGGTGAAACTTGGTCAACAAAGTGCGCAAAATTCTACTGCCACTGTTTCGACCAATTGTGTTGGTAGTATTATCACACCTCTTTTTAATCCTAACTCGTATTTCGTCATCTTGGATTCTTGACTCTGGTGCATCAGAGAACATGACTTATGAATTCAACCTATTAAGTAATGTCACTTCTCTTCCCTCAACTTAATATGTTCACCTACCTAATTCTCTTAAATTAAAGGTCACTCATAGAGGAAGTGTTACTATTTTCCCTGATCTCATTTTGGATAATAATGTTCTCTTTGTCCCTGATTTCTCTAACGTATGATCGCTTTTGTGATTTACATCTTATTCTAGTTTTTATTGATGATGATTTCCACCAGAATCTCCTTTCTCTTGCAAATCAAAAGATCCATTTTTCGCCAATTATATATGAGGCAAAACTAGGTACATTTGTTTACATTGATTACTGCTTGTGAAAGCAAAATTTCGAAAAATAGTTATTGTCATGAATTTCAAATTTGATACGTGAAACTCTAGGACAATATTCGATTAAGTAATGTCATCGGTGTAGATACCTTAAGTTATTGCTGCTAAAGATCATTTTTGGTGTAGTGATGGGAAGTACTTTGCTTGCAATTATTGTCCTTCCTAGTCATATCCTAAACAAACTTTTCATATGCAAATTCCACAAGTAAAAGAGAACAAAGAGACCTTTTGCATAGAAAAGTTCAATGGATTTGGAACTCAAAAAAAAAAAAAAAAAAAAATGCTCAATTTCCACCTTGAACTATACACGAAAAGGCTGAGACACATCCAAACTTTACGAGGGTTCTATTACCCCCCCTCCCGGACTAATTAAAACTGTATTTTTTATAACCTTAGTGTCTACGTGGCACAACACACTGAAGGGTCCACGTAGACATACTTATGTGCCACGTAGGCACTAAGGTTGTCAAAAATACGATTTTAATTAGTCAATGGGTAATAGGACATCCTAAAGTTCGGGTGTATATCAGCCTTTTCGCGTATAGTTAAGTTGGAAATAGAGCATTTCCCAAAAAAAAACCTCATTGTCTTCTCCACCACATTCAAAAGAAATTTATCAATTTGCCTCTATAATCTCAAGAGTCACACAACCCTAGTTTAAAATTCATTTTGTGGCATAATGCAAAAACTAAGCATAAATGGAAGTCACAAATCCAAAATCATCTGTTCATATAAATGTCTACAATGACATTTTCATGTGTGATATTTGTGCTGATGAGAAATTTACAAGTACTGATATGTTCAAAATTATGGGATGCAGTCATTCATATTGCAAGAATTGCATTGCTAAGTACATATCCTCAAAACTCCAAGAGAACATTTCTCGAATTTCGTGCCCCGTTACGGCGTGTAACGGGGAACTGGAACCGCAAAGTTGTGGTTCCATTTTGCCTTATGACGTGTTCGTTAAGTGGGGAGACGCGTTGTGTGAGTCGATGATTTTGGTGTCTGAGAAATTTTATTGTCCGTTTAAGGATTGCTCCGCACTTTTGATTGATGAATGCGCGGGCGAAAATATGGTTATCGATCAATCGGAGTGCCCGGAATGTAGGAAGTTGTTTTGTGCAAAGTGTAAAGTTCCATGGCATTCGGGATTTGTGTGTGAAGAATTTGACAAGTTGAACAATGATGAAAGGGAGGTTGAAGGTTTACAACTTATGAAACTTGCAAAGAGTCAAGGATGGCAAAGATGTCCAAGTTGTATGATGTATGTTGAGAAATCTGAAGGTTGTTTACACATGATATGCAGGTCAGTTTTTAGTCCAAATGATTTTCATGTTTGTAGGATGAAGCATCGGAAACAGCCTTTCTACTTCATCTGAGTTAGTGGTATGGTCTGCGTACACTCTACCTACCCAGACCCCACTTTGTGGGAATACACTGGGTATGTTGTTGTTGTTGTTGTGTTCGAATAGTCTTGATTTCCTCGTTGAGAGTTGCTCTGCAAGACGTCTAGTTAGTAGTCTATGAGAGTTGACATCCTCGTTGAGTGTCATTCTGCGAAACATTATATTCTTTGCGCCTTTAAGTGATCTATATATATAGGGCAAAAAAAACATTTTTCTTTTCGATATGTCTTAACATCCTTGTTGAAACTTGCTTTGCGATAATATACTCAACTTCTTCGTTAGTAGGTCCATTCGCAGCTTGCATTGCTCTCATTAGTGTAGTCGACATATAAAAATGGACGAAAAGAATAGTTATATATACGTGTGTGTATATATATATATATATATGAGAATTTTGAATGTCTGAAAAGTCCAAACAACTAGTAATGTTTTCGCAATTGCAGGTGTGGATGTGAATTTTGTTACAACTGTGCAACTCACTCAAATGGATGTCACTGCTGACAAGTTTCCGAGACTTCTTAATTGGCTAGTTGTAAATAGCCGCGGGGCTATGGAACAAAGGATTATCTCGGACCTCGGTTCTTAGAAGACATTTACTTTACTTTTCGAAAATTTATCATACCTAGGTGTAATTTGCAATGTGTTCCCAACGTATGATCGTTTTGTGATCTACACTGGGTATGTTGTTGTTGTCATTGTCATGGAATTTGAAATTTGATATTTGAGGCTCTATGACAACATTCTGAAGTTTTACCGGTGCAGTTTGAAACTCTATGACGATGACTATTTTTCAATTACATGGACAAAAAAGCGATTATTGTAAATTTTTACGCCGATTTACACTAGTTTATCGACTAGGTACGGACAACGTTTTACACCAGTTTATCGACTAGGTACGGACAACGTTAATGAGGTTGGAACACAATTTTTAATCAGCGTAGCTTCAGGGTCCTATTACCCCCGAACTCAATTTTAACATACTTTGTCACCCTTTTGTGCTGACGTGGCATCTTAATTACATAAAATAGGACGCACATCAAAGGTGCCACGTCAGTGAAAAAGCTTGCCAAAAGGCATCACGTCACCTAAAAAGAATGACAAAAATATGCTAAATTTTTTGTTAAGGGGGTAATACGACCACTGTGAAGTTGGAGTGCGTCGTAGCAAATTTTGTCATAGTTCAAGGGGTACTAGATGCTTTACTCTAAATTTTTAGGCTGAGACGAGTTTTAACGTAAAATGATCAGTGAGAATTCATATAGTCGATCCCAACTTGTTTAAGCTACCAAATCAATAAACAACATGAAACAACATTCAAACTTAAGAACAAAATATAGTTAGAAAACAGACACTTCTATGTTCAGATATAAACTATTTCATCACCTAAGCCACAAATCTGAAAATCTAAATCAAGAATTTAAGCCAAAAATCAAACGAAGAAATCGCGCATTCGCAATTTTTGCACCCTTTAGAGATACCTACAATCTGTCCAGTGTACCTGAAAAATATCAAAGAACATATCTCAGTTTCCTGTTGTCGGGAACTAAGTTGCTCGGACTCTTCAAAAATGTCTTCTGGTGAGTGCCGGATCCTCCAAAAATAGTGTGTTTTTGAAGGATCAGACACGGGTGCGGCAACATTTTCGGAGAGTCCGAACAACTTAGGCCGAGAAGATAATACAATAAACCTCTCTATAACATTGTCGCTTGTCCAGACACATTTTGGCTTCTACACCAAACTGTTGTTCAATATAACATATACAACAACAACAAACCCAGTGTATTCCCACATAGTGAGGTCTGGGGAGGGTAAGATGTATGCAGTCCATACCTCTACTTCTAAAGAAGTAGAAAGACTGTTTCCGATAGACCCCCGGCTCGAGACACGGAATACTACACAAATACATAGTAAAGCATGGAACAAGATGGCATAACATAAATACGACACCCACAAGTAATAGGAAACAGAGAAAAGTAAACAGATTCGTAATAAAGCATGAAACAAGGTATCATAACAAGAATAATATCCCCACCAAGTAATTCCCTACACTAGCGACCCAAACTGACCCTAGCCTTCTGCCCTAACATGAAAAAATTGATATCAGGAAAAACTTAGCCGCTGATTGTTATAGAGAGGTCAGACCGTAAAACATCATATAACAAGAAAAATTGGTACCAGGAAAAACTTAGCCGCACATAGCGAAATGTTATATTATACAGGATGATTGTTATAGAGAGGTCTGACCGTAAAACATCGGACGAACATGAAAAAATTGGTACCAGGAAAAACTTAAGACGCTATTAGTGAAATGTTATTATACAGGGTGATTGTTATAGAGAGGTCTGACCGTAAAACATCATATGAACATATAAAAATTGGTATCAGGTAAGACGTTACCGCTATAGTAAAATGTTATTATACAGGATGATTGTTATAGAGTGGTCTGACCATAAAACATCATATGAACATGAAAAAATTGGTACCAGGAAAAACTTAGCCGCTATAGCGAAATGTTGTTATAATGGATGATTGTTATAGAGAAGTCTGACCATAAAACATCATATGAACATAAAAAAATTGGTACCAAAAAAACTTAGCCGCTTTAGTGAAATGTTATTATATAGGATGACTGTTATAGAAAGGTCTGACCGTAAAACATCATATATCATGAAAAAATTGTTACCAGGAAAAACTGCCGCTGTAGTGGAAATGTTATTATACAGGATGATTGTTATACAGAGGTCTAACCGTAAAACATCGGATGAACATGAAAAACTTGGTACCAGGAAAAACTTAGCCGCTATAGTGAAATGTTATATCATATAGAATGATTGTTATAGAGAGGTCTGACAGTACAACATTCTCCATCACAAGACCAAAAAAGAGGACAGAAACACAAGACAACCGATCTACAAGAAGCGATAAACTATGTATATATATGCGATCAAAACTCAGAAAATGGCCTCCAATAATGCTGGATCGCCTACTCACAAGCAGTACAAAAACCCGATCTCTATCAATTACATCACGAGGTGAAACTTGGTCAACAAAGTGCGCAAAATTCTACTGCCACTGTTTCAACCAATTGTGTTGGTAGTATTATCACACCTCTTTTTAATCCTAACTCGTATTTCGTCATCTTGGATTCTTGACTCTGGTGCATCAGAGAACATGACTTATGAATTCAACCTATTAAGTAATGTCACTTCTCTTCCCTCAACTTAATATGTTCACCTACCTAATTCTCTTAAATTAAAGGTCACTCATAGAGGAAGTGTTACTATTTTCCCTGATCTCATTTTGGATAATAATGTTCTCTTTGTCCCTGATTTCTCTAACGTATGATCGCTTTTGTGATTTACATCTTATTCTAGTTTTTATTGATGATGATTTCCACCAGAATCTCCTTTCTCTTGCAAATCAAAAGATCCATTTTTCGCCAATTATATATGAGGCAAAACTAGGTACATTTGTTTACATTGATTACTGTTTGTGATTTTTGTGCTGATGAGAAATTTACAAGTACTGATATGTTCAAAATTATGGGATGCAGTCATTCATATTGCAAGAATTGCATTGCTAAGTACATATCCTCAAAACTCCAAGAGAACATTTCTCGAATTTCGTGCCCCGTTCCGGCGTGTAACGGGGAACTGAAACCGCAAAGTTGTGGTTCCATTTTGCCTTATGACGTGTTCGTTAAGTGGGGAGACGCGTTGTGTGAGTCGATGATTTTGGTGCCTGAGAGATTTTATTGTCCGTTTAAGGATTGCTCCGCACTTTTGATTGATGAATGCGCGGGCGAAAATATGGTTATCGATCAATCGGAGTGCCCGGAATGTAGGAAGTTGTTTTGTGCAAAGTGTAAAGTTCCATGGCATTCGGGATTTGTGTGTGAAGAATTTGACAAGTTGAACAATGATGAAAGGGAGGTTGAAGGTTTACAACTTATGAAACTTGCAAAGAGTCAAGGATGGCAAAGATGTCCAAGTTGTATGATGTATGTTGAGAAATCTGAAGGTTGTTTACACATGATATGCAGGTCAGTTTTTAGTCCAAATGATTTTCATGTTTGTAGGATGAAGCATCGGAAACAGCCTTTCTACTTCGTCTGAGTTAGTGGTATGGTCTGCGTACACTCTACCTACCCAGACCCCACTTTGTGAGAATACACTGGGTATGTTGTTGTTGTTGTTGTGTTCGAATAGTCTTGATTTCCTCGTTGAGAATTGCTTTGCAAGACGTCTAGTTAGTAGTCTATGAGAGTTGACATCCTCGTTGAGTGTCATTCTGTGAAACATTATATTCTTTGCGCCTTCAAGTGATCTATATATATAGGGCAAAAAAAACATTTTTCTTTTCGATATGTCTTAACATCCTTGTTGAAACTTGCTTTGCGATAATATACTCAACTTCTTCGTTAGTAGATCCATTCGCAGCTTGCATTGCTCTCATTTAGTGTAGTCGACATATAAAAATGGACGAAAAGAATAGTTATATATATGTGTGTGTGTGTGTGTATATATATATATGAGAATTTTGAATGTCTGAAAAGTCCGAACAACTTAGTAATGTTTTCGCAATTGCAGGTGTGGATGTGAATTTTGTTACAACTGTGCAACTCACTCAAATGGATGTCACTGCTGACAAGTTTCCGAGACTTCTTAGAAGACATTTACTTTACTTTTCGAAAATTTATCATACCTAGGTGTAATTTGCAATTTGTGTTCCCAACGTATGATCGTTTTGTGATCTACACTGGGTATGTTGTTGTTGTCATTGTCATGGAATTTTAAATTTGATATGTGAGGCTCTATGACAACATTCTAAAGTTTTACTGGTGCAGTTTGAAACTCTATGACAATGACTATTTTTCAATTACATGGACAAAAAAGCGATTATTGTGAATTTTTACGCCGATTTACACTAGTTTATTGACTAGGTACGGACAACGTTAATGAGGTTGGAACACAATTTTTAATCAGCGTAGCTTCAGGGTCCTATTACCCCCGAACTCAATTTTAACATACTTTGTCACCCTTTTGTGCTGACGTGGCATCTTAATTACATAAAATAGGACCCACATCAAAGGTGCCACGTCAGTGAAAAGGCTTGCCAAAAGGCATCACGTCAGCTAAAAAGAATGAAAAAAATATGCTAAAATTTTTGTTAAGGGAGTAACAAGACCACTGTGAAGATGGAGTGTGTCGTAGCAAATTTGGTCATAGTTCAAGGGGTACTAGATGCTTTACTCTAAATTTTTAGGCTGAGACGAGTTTTAATGTAAAATGATCAGTGAGAATTCATATAGTCGATCCCAACTTGTTTAAGCTACCAAATCAATAAACAACATGAAACAACATTCAAACTTAAGAACAAAATATAGTTAGAAAACAGAGACTTCTATGTTCAGATATAAACTATTTCATCACCTAAGCCACAAATCTGAAAATCTAAATCAAGAATTTAAGCCAAAAATCAAACGAAGAAATCGCGCATTCGCAATTTTTGCACCCTTTAGAGATACCTACAATCTGTCCAGTGTACCTGAAAAATATCAAAGAACATATCTCAGTTTCCTGTTGTCGGGAACTAAGTTGCTCGGACTCTTCAAAAATGTCTTCTGGTGAGTGCCGGATCCTCCAAAAATAGTGTGTTTTTGAAGGATCAGACACGGGTGCGGCAACATTTTCGGAGAGTCCGAACAACTTAGGCCGAGAAGATAATACAATAAACCTCTCTATAACATTGTCGCTTGTCCAGACACATTTTGGCTTCTACACCAAAATGTTGTTCAATGTAACATATAACATGAAAAAATTGATATCAGGAAAAACTTAGCCGCTGATTGTTATAGAGAGGTCAGACCGTAAAACATCATATAACAAGAAAAATTGGTACCAGGAAAAACTTAGCACATAGCGAAATGTTATATTATACAGGATGATTGTTATAGAGAGGTCTGAACGTAAAACATCGGACGAACATGAAAAAATTGGTACCAGGAAAAACTTAAGACGCTATAGTGAAATGTTATTATACATGGTGATTGTTATAGAGAGGTCTGACCGTAAAACATCAAATGAACATGTAAAAATTGGTATCAGGTAAGACATTGCCGCTATAGTAAAATGTTATTATACAGGATGATTGTTATAGAGTGGTCTGACCATAAAACATCATATGAACATGAAAAAATTGGTACCAGGAAAAACTTAGCCGCTATAGTGAAATGTTGTTATAATGGATGATTGTTATAGAGAAGTCTGACCGTAAAACATCATATGAACATGAAAAAATTGGTACCAAAAAAACCTAGCCGCTTTAGTGAAATGTTATTATATAGGATGACTGTTATAGAAAGGTCTGACTGTAAAACATCATATAACATGAAAAAATTGATACCAGGAAAAACTGCCGTTGTAGTGAAATGTTATTATACAGGATGATTGTTATAGAGAGGTCTAACCGTAAAACATCGGATGAACATGAAAAACTTGGTACCAGGAAAAACTTAGCCACTATATATAGTGAAATGTTATATCATATAGAATGATTGTTATAGATAGGTCTGACAGTACAACATTCTCCATCACAAGACCAAAAACGAGGACAGAAACACAAGACAAACCGATCTTCCAAAAGCAATAAACTATATATATACGCGACCAAAACTGAGAAAAAGAGGCCATTGGGAATGACTCGCGATTATATTCTAAGCACAGCGGTGCATCCATAACAGACTCGTATGTTCTGGGAACGACAAGAAAAAAGATAGAACAGTACTGATATAAGTTTAAACGAAATACGTCTATCAAGTACCACAAGTTTTGCAGTAGTGATTAGATGATATTGCTCCACATTTGTAACAGAAGTAGCAGCCACACCTGCAAATGTTAAAACAATGATGCATCAGAATTTGGCTACAGTAAGTTGCTCGGACTCTCCGAAAATGTTGAAATACACTATTTTTGGAGGATCCGACAAGCACTAGTCGACATTTTCGAAGAGTCCGAGCAACATAACTATATAGAGATAAAGTATGCACCAAATTATTTACTTGAACTGTGAATCTATAGTGTTGAGTTCATACTGCGACTCGTTTTGCTACAACAACAACAACATACCGAGTATATGCCTACAAAGTGAGGGTAAAGTGTACGCAGTCCGTACCACTACCTCATAGGTGAGACAGACAGGCTGTTTCCGGAAGGCACTCGGCGCACGACCGAATATAAGAACAATAAACAATAGGTAGCAACAAACAACGGATAATAGCAAAATTAAGTCTACTACGCTCGACCTATCTGAAACAATGAACATCACCAAAACTCCAATACCAAGACATTACAAGCAAAGCACTACGACAACTAACACGGAAAACAAGATAAAGCACACCTACCTACTACACATCTACCTTAATTCACGTCCATCCCGCCTTCCTATCTAGGGTCACGTCCTCGGTAAGCTACCTTAATTTCCAAAATGCATTAACTTTGAAAATAACCTAAACTTATTTACATCTTAAAGATCATCAAACCATAAGTTACTAAATCTAACAAGTGTACAACAACAACAATATAATCCCACAAAGTGGCGTCACGTAAGTGTAGAGTGTATGCAGACTTTACCTCTACCTCAGAGGTAGAGAGGTTGTTTCCGATAGGCTAATATAACAATATTTCACTACAACTACTATGTTTTTTTGTGAAATCGATCTTTCCTGTTACATTATACTATATGCTCTCTATAACAACATTCGCTATAGAATCTAAAAATTTTCAAACAAACTACACTATTATAGAGATGTTTGACTGTACCACTCACTTAAAACGTCTACAACAACAATGTAGACTGCATGTTGCTTCCTATAGACCATCGACTCATTATAAATCACGAAAATCATGTAACTAAATCGATCATTCCTGTTACATTATACTATATGTTCTCCATAACAACATTCGCTATAACAACCAAAATATTTTCCAAACAAACTACGCTATTATAGAGACGTTTGAATGTACTACTCACTTAAAACGTCTGCAACAACAATGTAGAGCACATGCAGACCTTACAAAGAGGTATAGAGGCTGCTTACTAAACAAAAAGAAACCACGAAAATCATATTCTATAACAATATTTTACTATAACAACCATGTTTTTTTTTGTGAAATCGATCTTTCCTGTTACATTACACTATATGTTCTCTATAACAACATTTACAACTAAAAAATTCCCAAACAAACTACGCTATTATAGAGTGATTTGACTGTACCACTCACTTAAAACGTCTAAAACAACAATGTAGAGTGTATGCAAACCTTATAAAGAGGTATACGTATAGAAGCCGCTTCCTATAGACCATCGACTCATTATAAATCACGAAAATCATGTAACTAAATCGATCTTTCCTGCTACATTATACTATACGTCCTCCATAACAACTAAAATTTTCCAAACAAACTACACTATTATAGAGACGTTTGACTGTACCACTCACTTAAAACGTCTACAACAACAACAACGTAGAGCGCATGCAGACCTTACAAAGAGGTATAAGAAACCGCGAAAATCATGTAACTAAATAACTAACCTGCATATCATTTGCGCGCAACCATTAGGCCTCGCGACACAAAACCCTAAACCCTATACCACTCAGATCAAACGTCTAAAACAACTAAGTAGAGCGCATGCAGACCTTACAAAGAGCTATAAAAACCGTGAAAATCCTGTAACTAAACAACTAACCTGCATTTCATTTGCGCGCAACCATCAGACCTCGTGACATAAAACTTACATCGCGGACATCTCTGCCATTCTTGACTCTTAGCAAGTTGCATCAGCTGTAAATCCTCTTTCCCCCTTTCATCTTTATTCAATTTCTGAAATTCTTCACATACAATCCCAGAATGCCAACCAACTTTACACTTTGCACAAAACAACCTTCTACATTCGGGGCATTCCGATTGTGTCACAACAAAATCGCCACCATTTTCGTCAATCAAAAGCGCGGAACAATCCTTAAACGGACAATAAAATTTCTCAGAACCCAAAATCATCGCCTCACATAACGCGTCTCCCCATCTATCAAAAACATGTTTAGGCAAAATCGATCGACAATTATATGGCTCTAATATACCCTTACAACCTACATTAGGACACGAAATTCGAGAAATATTTTCTTGAATTTTCGTACCTAAGTACTTAGCCATGCATTCTTTACAATAAGAATGACTACACCCCATAATCTTGAAAATTTCATTAATAGACTTCTCATCATAACAAATATCACATGTAAATTTACCATGATCAACATCATCATCATCGATAAAAATCGACTTAATCTTCGAAATATTCGAACCTAAAAACTTAATTTCACCATCAACATGAATATCACACGTGAAATTGTTATCATGCACCTTGTCATCACCAATATAAATTGATTTATATTTCGAATTTTTTACACATTTAGTATCCCAATAATGAATTTCATCATCTGAGGAATCTTCAGAAAGATCAATCATCAATTTTTTTGTACCACTAGAACTAGGTTTTGAAAACTTGCAAATTTTTTCTACTGAAATTGATTCAATAAATATTTTTCCTTCACCTTTTGATGATTTTGGGGTTGAATATTTCACTGAAAAATCATCATTATCTTCTGTAATATCAATAAAATCCACCATTTTTCTAGTTCTTTTTTTTTTGGACTAAGCAGCAAGAATGGATGTTTGAATGCAGATTGTTATATTTATGGAGTTAAAATTGTTACTTGACCCTATACTAAAAAAATATTTATTTTTTTATTTTTTTTATTCTTCGTATTAAATAACAACGTGAAATAATAGTCAAATTTAAAGTTTTAAAATATTATTTATAAGATTAATTTAATATAACCATAATTAAAATTTTATTAAGAGGTATTGAAGGGAGTAGAAGTTAAAAGGGTTACTATAACTCTTACGATTCTGAGGCAAATAAAAGGTTTTTATTTTTTTAATTTGGTAAATAAGAAGACAATGAGACTTTTTAGGGATTCGAAAAGGTAACAATTTCAACTTTGAATTAAAAAAAAAAAAGGCATTTTTTTCAAAATATTTTTGGTATTTTTTGGGGAGAGTACAAGTAAACCGTATTATTGGAAATAAATTTTCTACCTTTAGTACTTCCTGTTCGTTTTTTAGTTATCATAATTTTAATTTTTAGATTCAAACATAGCAAATATTTTAAGATGTATTTTTAAATCATATTGCAAATAAGTTTTAATTGATATAGATTTAGTTTATAATAAGTATATTGGCTTGTAATATTAGTTAGAATATAATATGTATGGAAAACTAAATGTACCATGGTCTAATAATAATTAAAAAAATTATTAGTTGATGATATATTAGTATTAATTGAAATATTGTGAAATGCTTCATTAATGAGGAAATTGTGTCGATTAGACTTTGTTGTGAGAATATTTTTCAAAATGACATTTCTTCATAAAAACAAACCTATTCAAGTTCTTTTTTCAGAGAAGTCGTGCTCCAATCGTTAGTCAATCGAGCTCGTCTACTAAAATAAATTCCTCACAATTCACGCTTTCTTGAATTATTTCGATCATGTAATACTTATTGAATACAAAGAGTATAAATTAATTTATAATGCTCTTGATTATTTCAATTTATATGGTAACAATTACTACATGGGGAAGTCAAAAGTTTTTTTTTTTTAGTAATTCCCAGATTGTTACCAAAGATGAAGAAAGAATAATATCACAACTATATATAAATAATCCTAAAAAAAATCATAATACCAAAGTAAAAAAAGATGAACCACCAAACGTGCAATAAAATAATGTCACATTTTAGTCCAATGAAGTATATTATATAATAAATCTACCATACTATAAAATATAAATCTATAATCTCCATATAGAAAAAAAGGAAATATAACTATCTGCATATATATATATATATATACATATATATCTGTTTGTTTGTTTGTTTGTTTCACAAGGGCATCAATCGTCAATCCAGTTTACCTGAAAATTTAAAAGAGCGTCTCAAAAAAATTAGTATCGTTAATTCTCATGTATACTAAAAATATATCAATTTCGTAATGTAACAGCACAACGATTTAATGGATATACAATATATTACAACAACAACAATAATATATTCAGTATACTCATAGGGCCTGGAAGGGGTAAAGTGTACGCAGTTCATACCACTACCTTAACATGAATGAAATGAAATGAAATAACCAAAAAACATTATTTATACTGAATATATATATAATTTATATATATGACAAAATATATATATTATTTATATAATTTCGTTTTTTCGTTTCAACCGATTTTTTTTAATTTATTTTTTTGAAAAAATTGAACACCAAACCGTTTAACCGAATTTCTAAAATTTTAAACCGAAATCGATCCGAAAAACCGAAACCAAAATTAAATTTTGATTAGATTTTTTGATTTTTTCTGTTTGAACAAAAATATGTCCAACCCTATTTTTGATGGACGATGAAAAATGCGGAGGGTCAAAATTAGGGATCAGTGAATCTGAATGTCCGGAATGTAGAAGGTTATTTTGCTCGAATTGTAAAGTACCATGGCATACGGGGATTATATTTGAAGAAAAGGGCAGTCCGGTGCACTAAAGCTATCGCTATGCGCGGTGTTCGGAGAAGGGCCCCACAACAAGGGTTAATTGTACGCAACCTTACCTTATATTAGTTGGTGGATCATTCACTTCATGCTCCTGGTTGTAGACATGATCATCATATTCTTTTGTTGTGAGATTAATGTTTGTGTCAAAAGGTGTTGCTCCTAATCCCATCTCAGATATAAGTTCCAAGACATATTTCCTTTGGCGCATCAAAATGCCTTCCTTTGACCTGGCAAACTCAATTCATAAGAAGAACTTTAGCTTACCAAGATCTTTAATCTTGAAGGCTTGCTGAAGTTTTCCTTTTGTGTCTTCAATCATCCTCAGAGTGTCACCTGTGATCAACATGTCATCCACATAGACTAATACAATAGTAATACCTTCCCTAGTCTGCTTAGTGTATAAAGAATGATCAAGTTGACTTTGTTTGAACCCCATCCTTATTAAAGCTTCAGGTAACTTGGCACTCCACTGCCTGGGAGCCTGTTTGAGACCATACAGGGATCTCAAGAGTCTGGTTTCTTCTCCCCCGGTGAGTGTATGGTCTTTTAAATGCTCTTGAATAGATCATACATTCACCAGATGGATGTGTATAATGCTTTTGAATCCCTGTGGCAAGTCCATGTAAATCTCCTCATGTAGATCACCTTGTAGAAATGCATTATACACATCCATCTGGTGAATGAACCAATGTCTCTGAGCTGCAATTGTGAGTATAGTTCTGACTTTTTGCATCATCACAACAGGAGAAAAAGTCTCTTGAAAGTCAATACCGTCTTGTTGGCTATAGCCTTTTGCAACCAATCTAGCTTCGAACCTTTCTATTTCACCAGTAGCTTTGTATTTTATTTCGAAAATCTGCTCGCAACCAATAGGTTTCTTGCCTTCAGGTAAGCTAGTGATATCCCAAGTTTTGTTTCCTTCTAGTGCTGCAATCTCCTCCTTCATTGCTTCTATCCACCTTGGATCTTTCATAGTTTCACTGTAAGTAGCTGTTTCTGATTTTGGTGGTCCTTCTGATCACAACTTGTTCCTGATTTTCAGCCTGTGGTTGAGATGTGTTTGGAGTTTGAACCTGATCAGCCTGTGGCACCTGTGTCAGTTGCTCTTGTATCATGTGATCATTAGTTAGTGTTCTCAGTTGGTGTTGAATCTTGAGAGATTTGTATGTTCTACACCTCCATGTCTGACCAGTTGACTATTGGGAGTCATGCCCCAGGTTTTTAAAAGGGAATACATCTTCTCTGAAGTTGACATCCCTATTAACAAAAAACAGGTTATTAGTATGATCATATAATAAGTAGCCTTTCTGAATATCAGAATAACCCATCAAAATACATTCTCTAGATCTAGGTTGAAGTTTATGAACTATCTTAGCATAGCACAAGCATCCTATAGTTCTCATTTCTTTCCATACAATCTCTCATAAAGGGAAATGTAATCTAGTACAGCTGTGGGAAGTCTATTGATAATGTACACAACTTCTTTAACACGCAAGCCCCAAAACTTAATAGGCACTGCTCCCTGAAATCTGGTGGGCCTAGTGATTTCCAGGATGTGTCTATGCTTTCTTTTAGCCACTCCATTTTGCTGAGGGCAGTAGGCACATGTAGTTTGGTGAATAATCCCTAAGTTGCTGCACAATGTAGAACATATAGAGTTGAAAAAATCCTACTCCATTATCAGTTCTAATGACTTTGATGTTTCTATCAAATTGAGTTTTAATAAGTTGAATGAACTGAGACATTATTACACACACATCAGATTTGAGTTTCAAAAGATAGATCCAAGTCATTCTAGAATATTCATCGACTATGGTTAAGAAGAATCTATTTCCTTCAAATGTGGGAACTCTATAAGGTCCCCGTACATCCATATGCATCAATTCAAATGTAGAAGTAGATTTGATACAAGTAGTTGGAAAAGGAAGTCTTACTTGTTTTGCACAAGGACAGACAACACATTCATTGATTTTTTTTTAAAATATTATACCAGTAGTTATAGGCAGAGTTTTCCTAAGTACATGAGTAGAAGCATAATCTTTTATTCCATAAGACTATGTCTAAGTTGGCATTATCGACAATGGAATCACAGACAGAATTAGGAACAGAATAAAAAAGATTTGATCTTTTTGCTATCATCACAGCATCATTGATAGTAGTGGTATTGGAAAAGATGTAGAGTCCATCAGCTTCTCTACCAATCCCCTTCACCTTCCCATTATAGAGATCTTGAAACACACAGAGATCGGGATAAAAATATACAAGACATTGTAACTCCTTTGTAAGTTTAGAAACTGATAATAAATTAAATTTAAATTGAGGCAAGTGAAAAACATTTGTGAGTGTATCGGTGCCAAATATATTGGTTGAACCAACATGTGTGACTAAAGATACGTCACCATTTGGTAAGTATACTCTTTTTGTAGTACAATTACTAGTTATGGAGGATTGATTTAGTGCACTGTGATCAGCAACCATATGGTTGGTTGCATCGTGTCTATGATCCATGAATATATATTGGTGGAGCCTGTTGACTCTACCATTTTACCTGTTGTATGAGCTGAGTATTTAGACTTGTCTTCTTTATTTAACAGTTGTAAATCTGAGTATACTGCTCATTAGTGAATACACAGGGACTTGTCCATGAACTAGAGCCTCCCATCCCAGAGTTGACTGTAGGATTGGAGCAGATAGCTTGAGTGTGAGCTGAGTGAACCAGTTAACTATATCCATGTCCTGCATTTTCCTCCCCAACATTACACACTTGCATTGGTTCCCATTCTCTTCCTAAACTTGAAATCAGTAGGATAACCAATTACTTTCCAGCAGTTCTCTCTAGTGTGACCCTTGATCTTTCAAATATCACAATACAAATTGTGTTTTTTCGTGAACTGTTTGTGTTGATGGTCTCCATTTATGGGGAATATTGTTGTTTCAATACCTTTAGAATAGCCATTTTTGTCATTACTCCTTGTAAACATGGCTAATTCATAAACCTGTAATTGCAGGAGTAGAGCCAAGAATTCCTGCACTAGCTCCTACTGATTTTTGAATTTCATCACTGATTACCATAGCATATGCTTGGTTAATAGATGGTAGTGGACTCATGAGTAAAATTTAACTCGTTGCCTGACTATAAGACTCATTTAGCCCTATCAAGAACTGAAATAGTTTTCACTTTTGGAGATGAGCAACATAATCTTTGGAACTCTCACAGTTAAAACTAGATATTGGAACCAAAGCCTCAAATTCTTCCCACAGATCTTTCAGCCTTGAGTAATATAGGGATACAGAAGTTGTTCCTTGAGACAATGTGGCAATTTCTTTGTGAAGATTGAATGTTCTTGAACCATCAAGCTTATTGAGCCTCTCACACAAATCATTCCAAACAGTTTGTGCACTAGTGGCATACATGATCCCACCTAATAGATTTTTGGCTACTGCACTCATGATCCAAGAAAGCACTATTGCATTTACTCTTTCCCAGTGGTTACTCATTTAAGGAGGGAATTTATCCTTAGAGCATGAACCATCTACCATCCTAACTTGTTTCTTCCTAGAAAAGACAATCTCATGGATCGAAACCACACAGAAGTTTTCAATTCCAGTTAACTGAAAAAAGATGATCTGCAGCCACTTACACCTGATGGATGCATAAATAGTGGATGGTTATAATCAAATCCCACTGAATGTTGAACTCCAATTGCCCCACTAGCTGAATTGGCTGATTCTTCAGCATGTACACCATTGTTAGAAGCCATCACTATAGTTGTTTTCTTGATGTAATTCTTGTATGTGATCTTTGTAGATTTCATAGTTTAGAATTTGCGGAAGTTGAATCACAGTAATGGAAATGATTAAACAAAATCGATTGTGCTCTGATACCATGAACTTAATCAGAGTTTCTCCATGATGAACTCTGTAAACTGGAATGAAGAAGAAGAAAGAAGAATAAGAATACAGAGACAGAGAAGAGTTTAGATTGATTGAATCTTGATCTTGTGATGTACACTGTGTAGTTAGTATGTTTATATAGCTAATCATAGAAGGTTCTAGAAACGAACTACTTAACTAACTTAATTGGCTACAAGATACGAAGTTAGTTACTAACTACTTTCCGGAAGTTAGTACTGTTTTCATAGTGTTAGTTGCAAGGGCTGAGCCGACTTCCCTTCTATCAACAATTTTAGGACTAAACTTTTTTAAAAAATAAATAAATTGAAAATGTTGTTCGTGAAATTTAAATTTGGTTCATTTTCAAGTTTCAAAAACTTGCTTAGATCAATTTTTGGGTGAAATTTCACCTCCACTCGTAAAACTTCACATTTTTTTCAAGTAAAATGTCTGTCCAAACACAACTTCAAATTTCTAAAACTATTTTCCAACAGAACATCAAAAAGTCTTCTTTTTTTTTCCAAGTTTCAAAAAAAATAATTAGTGAGGAACTACTAATGAGATTTTTTACTAGATTAAAAATGTCAAATAATAAATACACAATATTAAAAAAATCATTTAATTGAATTACAATTCTATCCCATATAATTCGGAATTACGATTTTCAAAAGATGGTCAAAATAAAAACATTCCCATAATTCCTTATGTAAATAAAATAGGAAAAATATATTTATTAAATTCCTAACATACATAAAACAGGAAATACATTTTCAAGAAAATTCTTTAGATTCTGTCGTATAAATATTTAATATCTTTCAGTATATTTAGCTCCAAATCTTTTCAAAATCTTTCTCCTCTTAAATCATTCCATTCTAAAACTCTCACACCCTTATTTTTAGGATTTTCATATCTTTGCAAAATCCAAATTAATTAATTGAAATAACAATTCCATCCAACGTGTAAGGGTATAAAAATAAAATAAAAATTATACAAGGCCATTTTTACATGTTATTAGTGTAAAAAATTATTTATATTGTACATGTATATAACTTAAACTCTTATTCTTTAAAAAAAAAAAAAAGATTTTGCATAGAAGTTGAAAGGTTAATTTTCTCCCCAAAAAAAGAAAACTCATTATCTTCTGCAACATCAAAAAAAGAAAAAAAAAAAAAAACTTTATGTGAGGGTTATAAAAACCTAGTTGAATTTTAATTCTTGTGGTTTAGTACAAAAATTAATTAAGCATCAATGGAAGTCACAACAAATCCAAATTTATCTGTTCATATAGATGTCCACTGTAACATTTTTACGTGTGATATTTGTGTTGATGAAAAATCTATAGTTGAAATCTTCAAAATTATGGGATGCAATCATTCTTATTGCAAAAATTGCATTGTTAAGTATATATCTTCAAAACTCCAAGAGAACATTTCTCGAATTTCGTGCCCCATTACGGGTTGTAACGGGGAACTAGAACCGCAAAATTGCGGTTCCATATTGCCTAACGATGTGTTCGTTAGGTGGGGAGACGCGTTGTGTGAGTCGATGATTTTGGTGTCAGAGAGATTTTATTGTCCGTTTAAGGATTGTTCCGCGCTTTTAATTGATGAATGCGCGGGCGAAAATAAGGTTATCGATCAATCGGAGTGCCCGGAATGTAGGAGGTTGTTTTGTGCAAACTGTAAAGTTCCATGGCATTCAGGATTTGTGTGTGAAGAATTTGACAAGTTTAACAGTGATGAAAGGGTGATTGAAGGTTTACAACTTATGCAACTTGTTAAGAATCAAGAATGGCAAAGATGTCCAAGTTGTAGGATGTATGTTGGAAGATCAGAAGGTTGTGCACAAATGAAATGCAGGTTAGTGTTTTAGTCCATATAATTTTCATATACTGATTATGGTAGAGGGTTAGTTGGTAGGCGTTCAACCGTTATGGTAGGATAGAGTGCTTTGTTTGTATCTGTCTTGTTCGTGGTATTTTGGTGTGGTAGTAACTTGTATGTTTTTTGTTTGTTATACTGTTATATGTCCTGAGCTGGGGGTCTATCGGAAGCAATCTCTCTACTGCTACACTTTACCCTCCCCAGACCCCACTTTGTGGGAATGCACTAGGTATGTTTTTGTTGTTGTTGTTGTTGTTGTTGATTTTCATATATTGATTAGGGTAGAGGGGTAGTCGGTAGGAGTTCAACCGTTATGGTAGGGAAGAGTGATTTGTTTCTATCTGTGTCTCTGAAGTTTCTTGTTCGTTGTATTTTGGTGATGTCTAGGATTTTGGATAGATAGTTTATAGCAGTAACTTGTACGTTTTTTGTTTGTTATACTGTTACATGTCCTGAGCCGGGGGTCTATCGGAAACAGTCTTTCTACTTCATTTGAGGTAGTTGTATGGACTGTGTACGCTTTACTTTCCCCAGACCCCACTTTGTGGGAATGCACTAGGTATGTTGTTGTTGATTTCATATGCTCTCTGGTATACATTACACGATGCTGTCTTTTTCTAAAAGCAGCTACTAATGCTTGCATGAAAGTACATTACTGTCTACGTCATACTCCTTGGGGTGCCGTTTCACGAAACTTGCTAATGCGGGGTGCTTTGTGTACTGGGCTGTCCTTTTACGATCTTCCGTGTTTAAGTGATTTGTAGGGTGAAACATTCATAGTACCTTTTTAGTGATTTGTGTTTGAATAGTCTTGATCATGTCCTCGTTGAGAGTTGCTCTGTAAGACGTCTAGCTAGTTGTCTTTCAGAGAAATCTTAAGTCTTAGCATTGAGAGTCGCTCTACGATACATCTAGCTAGTAGTTTCTGACTTGGTATTCGATGCAAGTCTCAACCCATTTTTGGCTTGCCTCTCTTTCATGTGACCCGTTTTAGTTAATTAAGTAGTATTTTCCTCGTAACTAGTAAAGTTTTTGCCATGGAACCAGTAGGTCACGGGTTCATACCTTGGAAACAGTCTCTGGAAGAAATGCAAGGTAAGGCTGCGTACAATACACCCTTGTGGTCGGGCCCTTCCCCGGACCCTGCACATAGCGGGAGCTTTAGTGCACCAGGCTATCCATGAGTAGTATTTTCCTCGTGCAATGGTTGTATGGGCTAGTTCATGGTGCGATTGTTATGATATATACTTTTTCTTTAGTAGGTTTATTTATCGTAAGTCTTAGCCCATTCCTCTATTGCCTAGCACTCAGGTTGGCGCTTCTACTTGACAAAACTATTCCACTCATCCCATGGTTGTATGCGCTAGCCCATGGTGTTGTCAACTATGACGTACATAACTTCTTCTTTACTAGGTTTATCTACAACATTCTTACTTCAATTGTGTCGAAATCATCCAACATCAAACAGTATAAGACCTTAGCGATTAATGCGTGTGGGATCCCAACTTCTGTATTTATAGAACAATTTAACGCAGATTTTTTGAGTTTTTAAAGAGTACGAGCAACAGAGATCAGTTGTATATCGAAATCTAAATGCATTATTGGTGTTTTTAAAATTGTAGGTGTGGATGTGACTTTTGTTACAAATGTGGAGCTCATTCAAGTGATCACTACTGCAGTAATTGTGGTACTTAGAAGACATTTACTTTACTTTTAAGACATGTGCAATAGACCCTAATTGTGGTCCGGTTCTTTCTCGGACCCCGCGATGTGCTGAGAACTTTAGTGCACCAGACTAGTGCCTTTTTGTTTTGTAATTCTAATTCAAGTGCTTTTTGGCACATAATTAATGAGTAGTGCTACTTATCATAATTACATAGAGTAATTCGCAATTTGCATCTCTAACGTATGATCCCTTTTGTGATTTACATCGTATTCTATTGTTTTTATTGATGATGATTTCCACCAGAATCTTCCTAATCATAATGCACGATCAAAATCGAGAAAAAGAGGCCATTGAGAATAACTCGCAATTATATTCTAAGCACAGTGTTACATCCATAGCGGACTCATATATTTTGGGAACGACAAGAAAAAGAAAGAGCACAGTACTGATTCCCAGAACCTCATCATGTCTACAATCACAACTCAAGTCATTGATTGTGCTACGGCGAATAACTCTCTTCAGACTTTCAGCCCTTTGTATCTTCACCCATCTGATTCCTCCGGTACGCAACTTGTAAGTTCAATATTTTATGAGAAAGGATATGCCGGATGGAGTCGGGCACTTGTCATAGCTTTGTCAGCTAAAAACAAGCTCAGTCTCATTGATGGTACGTTATCTGAACCTGCTGTTTCTACTGCTCGGCACAAACTTTGGTCCAGGTGTAATGACATGGGATAATTGCAGATTCTGTGCGCTATTCCAAGACTGACGGAGAGATCTGGAAGGAACTAGCTGATAGATTTGGGCAATGCGATGGTGCTCAGCGACGCTATTCAGGGATCATCCTATATTGCTGGGTACTATACACGGGTGAAGAAATAGTGGGATGAATTGGATGCCATCAACACTTCGGATCACTGTTCCTGCAACTGTACCTGTGGAGGAAAGATTAAGACGCGGAAATCTCATCAAGATGGTAGATTAATTCAATTTTTAATGGGGCTTAACGAAAGCTATTCTGGGGCGAAGAGCAACATTCTCATGCTAAATCCACTCCCTAGTGTCGCTCATGCCTGTTCACTTCTGATACGAGACGTAAAAACGAAATTGGAAACAACACGAAACAAAGGAAACACATTGAATACGAGATCACAAAAACAAGGAAATGGAACGATAAAGTAAAAGATAGATAGATTGACATAAACCGATAACGAGAGGACAACCACGGGTATATCAAACCTGAGACATTCCTATCAATCACCAACAACACCAACCTCTTACGAGGACCCCACAGGAATGAACCCGAGCAACCCACGTTTCTAAACAATCAATAAGCTCCCAACAAGCTTAACATAAACACTCGCAAGTGTATTTCAAAACATATCCAAATTCATCTACCTAAAAATGAAATAAAACTAGCTATTGGGCCCAAAAGTGACCCTAAAAAGCCATTGGGCCCAAAAGTGACCCAAAGCCCAAACATAACAAAGTAGTCTTCATTCTCCCGATCTCCTCATGGGGATCGCAATATTCCTCTTCGTCCCTAAACCGTCGCCATGATGTACTTTCACTTGTATCAACTTCTCATATAGGATGAGAAACAAAAGGAGGTATAGGTGGCTGCTCATCTAACTGACGATGCTTTCTTAGCTGCAAATTCAAGGTTCACCAACTCAACAAGACATTCAAAACAGATCGGCATTTTCAGGAACAGACGGGAAATTCAGGCCAAATTTTGACAGACCTTTTAACAATAATCATTGTAAGCTGACTAATCATTCTGTGGAAAGTTGTTACAGGTTAATAGGTTTTCCCCCGGATTTCAAGTTCACCAAATCTCAGCAAATGGCCTCCAATAATGCTGGATCGCCTACTCACAAGCAGTACAAAAACCCGATCTCTATCAATTACATCACGAGGTGAAACTTGGTCAACAAAGTGCGCAAAATTCTACTGCCACTGTTTCGACCAATTGTGTTGGTAGTATTATCACACCTCTTTTTAATCCTAACTCGTATTTCGTCATCTTGGATTCTTGACTCTGGTGCATCAGAGAACATGACTTATGAATTCAACCTATTAAGTAATGTCACTTCTCTTCCCTCAACTTAATATGTTCACCTACCTAATTCTCTTAAATTAAAGGTCACTCATAGAGGAAGTGTTACTATTTTCCCTGATCTCATTTTGGATAATAATGTTCTCTTTGTCCCTGATTTCTCTAACGTATGATCGCTTTTGTGATTTACATCTTATTCTAGTTTTTATTGATGATGATTTCCACCAGAATCTCCTTTCTCTTGCAAATCAAAAGATCCATTTTTCGCCAATTATATATGAGGCAAAACTAGGTACATTTGTTTACATTGATTACTGCTTGTGAAAGCAAAATTTCGAAAAATAGTTATTATCATGAATTTCAAATTCGATACGTGAAACTCTAGGACAATATTCGATTAAGTAATGTCATCGGTGTAGATACCTTAAGTTATTGCTGCTAAAGATCATTTTTGGTGTAGTGATGGGAAGTACTTTGCTTGCAATTATTGTCCTTCCTAGTCATATCCTAAACAAACTTTTCATATGCAAATTCCACAAGTAAAAGAGAACAAAGAGACCTTTTGCATAGAAAAGTTCAATGGATTTGGAACTCAAAAAAAAATAAAAAAAAAATGCTCAATTTCCACCTTGAACTATACACGAAAAGGCTGAGACACATCCAAACTTTACGAGGGTTCTATTACCCCCCTCCCGGACTAATTAAAACTGTATTTTTTATAACCTTAGTGTCTACGTGGCACAACACACTGAAGGGTCCACGTAGACATACTTATGTGCCACGTAGGCACTAAGGTTGTCAAAAATACGATTTTAATTAGTCAATGGGTAATAGGACATCCTAAAGTTCGGGTGTATATCAGCCTTTTCGCGTATAGTTAAGTTGGAAATAGAGCATTTCCCAAAAAAAAACTCATTGTCTTCTCCACCACATTCAAAAGAAATTTATCAATTTGCCTCTATAATCTCAAGAGTCACACAACCCTAGTTTAAAATTCATTTTGTGGCATAATGCAAAAACTAAGCATAAATGGAAGTCACAAATCCAAAATCATCTGTTCATATAAATGTCTACAATGACATTTTCATGTGTGATATTTGTGCTGATGAGAAATTTACAAGTACTGATATGTTCAAAATTATGGGATGCAGTCATTCATATTGCAAGAATTGCATTGCTAAGTACATATCCTCAAAACTCCAAGAGAACATTTCTCGAATTTCGTGCCCCGTTACGGCGTGTAACGGGGAACTGGAACCGCAAAGTTGTGGTTCCATTTTGCCTTATGACGTGTTCGTTAAGTGGGGAGACGCGTTGTGTGAGTCGATGATTTTGGTGTCTGAGAAATTTTATTGTCCGTTTAAGGATTGCTCCGCACTTTTGATTGATGAATGCGCGGGCGAAAATATGGTTATTGATCAATCGGAGTGCCCGGAATGTAGGAAGTTGTTTTGTGCAAAGTGTAAAGTTCCATGGCATTCGGGATTTGTGTGTGAAGAATTTGACAAGTTGAACAATGATGAAAGGGAGGTTGAAGGTTTACAACTTATGAAACTTGCAAAGAGTCAAGGATGGCAAAGATGTCCAAGTTGTATGATGTATGTTGAGAAATCTGAAGGTTGTTTACACATGATATGCAGGTCAGTTTTTAGTCCAAATGATTTTCATGTTTGTAGGATGAAGCATCGCAAACAGCCTTTCTACTTCATCTGAGTTAGTGGTATGGTCTGCGTACACTCTACCTACCCAGACCCCACTTTGTGGAAATACACTGGGTATGTTGTTGTTGTTGTTGTGTTCGAATAGTCTTGATTTCCTCGTTGAGAGTTGCTCTGCAAGACGTCTAGTTAGTAGTCTATGAGAGTTGACATCCTCGTTGAGTGTCATTCTGCGAAACATTATATTCTTTGCGCCTTTAAGTGATCTATATATATAGGGCAAAAAAAACATTTTTCTTTTCGATGTCTTAACATCCTTGTTGAAACTTGCTTTGCGATAATATACTCAACTTCTTCGTTAGTAGGTCCATTCGCAGCTTGCATTGCTCTCATTAGTGTAGTAGACATATAAAAATGGACGAAAAGAATAGTTATATATACGTGTGTGTATATATATATATATATGAGAATTTTGAATGTCTGAAAAGTCCGAACAACTTAGTAATGTTTTCGCAATTGCAGGTGTGGATGTGAATTTTGTTACAACTGTGCAACTCACTCAAATGGATGTCACTGCTGACAAGTTTCCGAGACTTCTTAATTGGCTAGTTGTAAATAGCCGCGGGGCTATGGAACAAAGGATTATCTCGGACCTCGGTTCTTAGAAGACATTTACTTTACTTTTCGAAAATTTATCATACCTAGGTGTAATTTGCAATTTGTGTTCCCAACGTATGATCGTTTTGTGATCTACACTGGGTATGTTGTTGTTTTCATTGTCATGGAATTTGAAATTTGATATTTGAGGCTCTATGACAACATTCTAAAGTTTTACCGGTGCAGTTTGAAACTCTATGACGATGACTATTTTTCAATTACATGGACAAAAAAGCGATTATTGTAAATTTTTACGCCGATTTACACTAGTTTATCGACTAGGTACGGACAACGTTTTACACTAGTTTATCGACTAGGTACGGACAACGTTAATGAGGTTGGAACACAATTTTTAATCAGCGTAGCTTCAGGGTCCTATTACCCCGAACTCAATTTTAACATACTTTGTCACCCTTTTGTGCTGACGGGGCATCTTAATTACATAAAATAGGACGCACATCAAAGGTAACACGTCAGTGAAAAGGCTTGCCAAAAGGCATCACGTCACCTAAAAAGAATGACAATAATATGCTAAATTTTTTGTTAAGGGGGTAATACGACCACTGTGAAGTTGGAGTGCGTCGTAGCAAATTTTGTCATAGTTCAAGGGGTACTAGATGCTTTACTCTAAATTTTTAGGCTGAGACGAGTTTTAACGTAAAATGATCAGTGAGAATTCATATAGTCGATCCCAACTTGTTTAAGCTACCAAATCAATAAACAACATGAAACAACATTCAAACTTAAGAACAAAATATAGTTAGAAAACAGACACTTCTATGTTCAGATATCAACTATTTCATCACCTAAGCCACAAATCTGAAAATCTAAATCAAGAATTTAAGCCAAAAATCAAACGAAGAAATCGCGCATTCGCAATTTTTGCACCCTTTAGAGATACCTACAATCTGTCCAGTGTACCTGAAAAATATCAAAGAACATATCTCAGTTTTCTGTTGTCGGGAACTAAGTTGCTCGGACTCTTCAAAAATGTCTTCTGGTGAGTGCCGGATCCTCCAAAAATAGTGTGTTTTTGAAGGATCAGACACGGGTGCGGCAACATTTTCGGAGAGTCCGAACAACTTAGGCCGAGAAGATAATACAATAAACCTCTCTATAACATTGTCGCTTGTCCAGACACATTTTGGCTTCTACACCAAACTGTTGTTCAATATAACATATACAACAACAACAAACCCAGTGTATTCCCACATAGTAAGGTCTGGGGAGGGTAAGATGTATGCAGTCCATACCTCTACTTCTAAAGAAGTAGAAAGGCTGTTTCCGATAGACCCCCGGCTCGAGACACGGAATACTACACAAATACATAGTAAAGCATGGAACAAGATGGCATAACATAAATACGACACCCACAAGTAATAGGAAACAGAGAAAAGTAAACAGATTCGTAATAAAGCATGAAACAAGGTATCATAGCAAGAATAATACCCCCACCAAGTAATTCCCTACACTAGCAACCCAAACTGACCCTAGCCTTCTGCCCTAACATGAAAAAATTGATATCAGGAAAAACTTAGCCGCTGATTGTTATAGAGGTCAGACCGTAAAACATCATATAACAAGAAAAATTGGTACCAGGAAAAACTCAGCCGCACATAGCGAAATGTTATATTATACAGGATGATTGTTATAGAGAGGTCTGACCGTAAAACATCGGACGAACATGAAAAAATTGGTACCAGGAAAAACTTAAGACGCTATAGTGAAATGTTATTATACAGGGTGATTGTTATAGAGAGGTCTGACCGTAAAACATCATATGAACATATAAAAATTGGTATCAGGTAAGACGTTACCGCTATAGTAAAATTTTATTATACAGGATGATTGTTATAGAGTGGTCTGACCATAAAACATCATATGAACATAAAAAAATTGGTACCAGGAAAAACTTAGCCGCTATAGTGAAATGTTGTTATAATGGATGATTGTTATAGAGAAGTCTGACCGTAAAACATCATATGAACATGAAAAAATTGGTACCAAAAAAACTTAGCCGCTTTAGTGAAATGTTATTATATAGGATGACTGTTATAGAAAGGTCTGACCGTAAAACATCATATAACATGAAAAAATTGATACCAGGAAAAACTGCCGCTGTTGTGGAAATGTTATTATACAGGATGATTGTTATAGAGAGGTCTAACCGTAAAACATCGGATGAACATGAAAAACTTGGTACCAGGAAAAACTTAGCCGCTATAGTGAAATGTTATATCATATAGAATGATTGTTATAGAGAGGTCTGACAGTACAACATTCTCCATCACAAGACCAAAAAAGAGGACAGAAACACAAGACAACCGATCTACCAGAAGCGATAAACTATGTATATATACGCGATCAGAAATGAGAAAAAGAGGTCACTGGGAATGACTCGCGATTATATTCTAAGCACAGCGTTACATCCATAACAGACTCGTATGTTCTGGGAACGACAAGAAAAAAGAAAGAACAGTACTGATATAAGTTTAAACGAAATACGTCTATCAAGTACCACAAGTTTTGCAGTAGTGATTAGATGATACTGCTCCACATTTGTAACAGAAGTAGCAGCCACACCTGCAAATGTTAAAACAATGATGCATCAGAATTTGGCTACAGTAAGTTGCTCGGACTCTCCGAAAATGTTGAAATACACTATTTTTGGAGGATCCGACAAGCACTAGTCGACATTTTTGAAGAGTCCGAGCAACATAACTATTTAGAGATAAAGTATGCACCAAATTATTTACTTGAACTGTGAATCTATAGTGTTGAGTTCATACTGCGACTCGTTTTGCTACAACAACAACAACATACCGAGTATATGCCTACAAAGTGAGGGTAAAGTGTACGCAGTCCGTACCACTACCTCATAGGTGAGACAGACAGGCTGTTTCCGGAAGGCACTCGGCGCACGACCGAATATAAGAACAAGAAACAATAGGTAGCAACAAACAATGGATAATAGCAAAATTAAGTCTACTACGCTCGACCTATCTGAAACAATGAACATCACCAAAACTCCAATACCAAGACATTACAAGCAAAGCACTACGACAACTAACCCGGAAAACAAGATAAAGCACACCTACCTACTACACATCTACCTTAATTCACGTCCATCCCGCCTTCCTATCTAGGGTCACGTCCTCGGTAAGCTACCTTAATTTCCAAAATGCATTAACTTTGAAAATAACCTAAACTTATTTACATCTTAAAGATCATCAAACCATAAGTTACTAAATCTAACAAGTGAGCAACAACAACAATATAATCCCACAAAGTGGTGTCACGTAAGGGTAGAGTGTATGCAGACTTTACCTCTACCTCAGAGGTAGAGAGGTTGTTTCCGATAGGCTAATATAACAATATTTCACTACAACTACTATGTTTTTTTGTGAAATCGATCTTTCCTGTTACATTATACTATATGTTCTCTATAACAACATTCGCTATAGCATCTAAAAATTTTCAAACAAACTACACTATTATAGAGATGTTTGACTGTACCACTCACTTAAAACGTCTACAACAACAATGTAGACTGCATGTTGCTTCCTATAGACCACCGACTCATTATAAATCACGAAAATCATGTAACTAAATCGATCATTCCTGTTACATTATACTATATGTTCTCCATAACAACATTCGCTATAACAACTAAAATATTTTCCAAACAAACTACGCTATTATAGAGACGTTTGAATGTACTACTCACTTAAAACGTCTGCAACAACAATGTAGAGCGCATGCAGACCTTACAAAGAGGTATAGAGGCTGCTTCCGAAACAAAAAGAAACCACGAAAAGCATATTCTATAACAATATTTCACAATAACAACCATGTTTATTTTTGTGAAATCAATCTTTCCTGTTACATTATACTATATGTTCTCTATAACAACATTTACAACTAAAAAATTCCCAAACAAACTACGCTATTATAGAGAGATTTGACTGTACCACTCACTTAAAACGACTAAAACAACAAAGTAGAGTGTATGCAAACCTTATAAAGAGGTATACGTATAGAAGCCGCTTCCTATAGACCATCGACTCATTATAAATCACGAAAATCATGTAACTAAATCGATCTTTCCTGCTACATTATACTATACGTCCTCCATAACAACTAAAATTTTCCAAACAAACTACACTATTATAGAGACGTTTGACTGTACCACTCACTTAAAACGTCTACAACAACAACAACGTAGAGCGCATGCAGACCTTACAAAGAGGTATAAGAAACCGCGAAAATCATGTAACTAAACAACTAACCTGCATATCATTTGCGCGCAACCATTAGGTCTCGCGACACAAAACCCTAAACCCTATACCACTCAGATCAAACGTCTAAAACAACAAAGTAGAGCGCATGCAGACCTTACAAAGAGCTATAAAAACCGTGAAAATCCTGTAACTAAACAACTAACCTGCATTTCATTTGCGCGCAACCATCAGACCTCGTGACATAAAACTTACATCGCGGACATCTCTGCCATTCTTGACTCTTAGCAAGTTGCATCAGCTGTAAATCCTCTTTCCCCCTTTCATCTTTATTCAATTTCTGAAATTCTTCACATACAATCCCAGAATGCCAACCAACTTTACACTTTGCACAAAACAACCTTCTACATTCGGGGCATTCCGATTGTGTCACAACAAAATCGCCACCATTTTCGTCAATCAAAAGCGCGGAACAATCCTTAAACGGACAATAAAATTTCTCAGAACCCAAAATCATCGCCTCACATAACGCGTCTCCCCATCTATCAAAAACATGTTTAGGCAAAATCGATCGACAATTATATGGCTCTAATATACCCTTACAACCTACATTAGGACACGAAATTCGAGAAATATTTTCTTGAATTTTCGTACCTAAGTACTTAGCCATGCATTCTTTACAATAAGAATGACTACACCCCATAATCTTGAAAATTTCATTAATAGACTTCTCATCATAACAAATATCACATGTAAATTTACCATGATCAACATCATCATCATCGATAAAAATCGACTTAATCTTCGAAATATTCGAACCTAAAAACTTAATTTCACCATCAACATGAATATCACACGTGAAATTGTTATCATGCACCTTGTCATCACCAATATAAATTGATTTATATTTCGAATTTTTTACACATTTAGTATCCCAATAATGAATTTCATCATCTGAGGAATCTTCAGAAAGATCAATCATCAATTTTTTTGTACCACTAGAACTAGGTTTTGAAAACTTGCAAATTTTTTCTACTGAAATTGATTCAATAAATATTTTTCCTTCACCTTTTGATGATTTTGGGGTTGAATATTTCACTGAAAAATCATCATTATCTTCTGTAATATCAATAAAATCCACCATTTTTCTAGTTCTTTTTTTTTTGGACTAAGCAGCAAGAATGGATGTTTGAATGCAGATTGTTATATTTATGGAGTTAAAATTGTTACTTGACCCTATACTAAAAAAATATTTATTTTTTTATTTTTTTTATTCTTCGTATTAAATAACAACGTGAAATAATAGTCAAATTTAAAGTTTTAAAATATTATTTATAAGATTAATTTAATATAACCATAATTAAAATTTTATTAAGAGGTATTGAAGGGAGTAGAAGTTAAAAGGGTTACTATAACTCTTACGATTCTGAGGCAAATAAAAGGTTTTTATTTTTTTAATTTGGTAAATAAGAAGACAATGAGACTTTTTAGGGATTCGAAAAGGTAACAATTTCAACTTTGAATTAAAAAAAAAAAAGGCATTTTTTTCAAAATATTTTTGGTATTTTTTGGGGAGAGTACAAGTAAACCGTATTATTGGAAATAAATTTTCTACCTTTAGTACTTCCTGTTCGTTTTTTAGTTATCATAATTTTAATTTTTAGATTCAAACATAGCAAATATTTTAAGATGTATTTTTAAATCATATTGCAAATAAGTTTTAATTGATATAGATTTAGTTTATAATAAGTATATTGGCTTGTAATATTAGTTAGAATATAATATGTATGGAAAACTAAATGTACCATGGTCTAATAATAATTAAAAAAATTATTAGTTGATGATATATTAGTATTAATTGAAATATTGTGAAATGCTTCATTAATGAGGAAATTGTGTCGATTAGACTTTGTTCATTTAGACATCTCAACTTCTCTCGATTATATCAGTTGAACACTTTAATTTATATAGTATTCATTTAGATACCTGATCAACTTTTTCCCATTTTATCAGTTGAACAATCTAACTTATAAAATTAGATATAAGTTATACCTAAATTAAATTCGTCTCTAGGATTGGAAAAATGAAAATAAAATGGTAAATTATATATTCATTCGTATTCCAAATTGGACAAATAGAGTTGAACATCTTATTTTCAGAAAAATAAAAGAAATAATCTTCTTTGTTGATTTGGTAATTATTTGTTTTTCTTTTTCGCACTTTGCACTATTTTCTTCATTACTTGATAATAAAAAAATTTCTTCAATAATTTTTTTTTTTAATGTGAT
This sequence comes from Capsicum pubescens, assembly GCA_030864215.1. Classification (NCBI taxonomy): domain Eukaryota; kingdom Viridiplantae; phylum Streptophyta; class Magnoliopsida; order Solanales; family Solanaceae; genus Capsicum; species Capsicum pubescens. Next base: position 269,764,062 of record CM061541.1, on the reverse strand, counting down.
AAGTTCTATTGTTATTGTCTTCTACGTCACGTAATTAACATCACCAAACCCTAATTATATTATAAAGTTCCAAAAAAAAAATTAAACCTAACAATGAAAGTAGCAACTTCTATTAATCCCAACATGGCCACCATGAATACTATAGATATTTCTGATGATGACAGGGACGTCTCAATAAAATATTCGACCTCAAAGTCATCGAAGCGTAAACGCGCCAACGATATTACTGATCCTATTTTCGTAGAAGAATACGTAGAAAAATCGAAGAAAAAGGTCCTTATCGACCTATTTGACGATAAAGAAGATGAAATTCAACTTTTCAACGAAGGGTGTTCGAATTTATTGAATTTTTCGAAGTCATATGAAACTTTCATGTGTGAGATTTGTGTTGATGAAAAGCCTATGACACAAAATTTCAAAATTATGGGATGTAATCATTCTTATTGTAATGCATGTACTATTAATTACATTGCATCGAAACTACAACAAAATATTACTCGAATTTTGTGCCCCGTATCGGGTTGCATCGGGAATTACGAACCTCATTATTGCCGATCGATATTACCTAAACAAGTTTTCGATAGATGGGGAGACGCGTTATGTGAGTCGATGATTTTGGAGTCCGACAAGTTTTATTGTCCTTATAAAACTTGTTCCGCGCTTCTGATTAATGAAAACCGGGGCAGAATTTTATCGAACAAAGGATCGAAATGTCCCAATTGTAAGAAATTATTTTGCCCTAATTGTAAAGTACCATGGCATAAAGGATTTTCATGTGAAGAATTTCAAAAATTGCAAGAAAATGATGAAGGTGGGAGAGATGATATAGCTTTATTGAAGTTAGCGAAGCGGCGTCGATGGCAACGATGTCCGAGATGTCGAATTTACGTTGCGAGGACGCAAGGTTGCCCGCATATGCACTGCAGGTTCGTCTCGAGATTTGATTTTGTAGTCCTTTACGAATGTTATATCGTTATAAATTATAAAATGGATAGGGAGTTGGAAAAGTTATGAGTTTAGTATTCTAGGGTTTTGAGGTTTTGTGCTAAATTAAGACTATGGGTGTGTTCGGTATGAAGAAAATATTTACTTTGACATATTCATGTTCGATATGTTAGTAAAAAATATTATTCTGTAGCGGTGGATGCCTTATTTAGGAGTAACGAGTGGTGGGGATGGGTCAAGTCGTCAAGATGAGGTGTATTGGTATGCTGAAACTGTTTTTTCCTATATTCCGAAGAAACTTACTTTTTTAGAGAAAATATTTTTCTAAAATTTTTGATCTTGTTAACATGTGAAAATTGAAAAAACATACCGATGCACTGGTGAGCATGGTGCTTTGGTGCCATTGGTGCATGATGCATAGTGCCCATGGTGTCTTGGTGCACCGGTGCCCATGGCGCCTAGGGGCCATTGGTGCACGATGCACGACACCCCATGGCCCGTGGTGCCTTGATGCACCCGTGCCATGAGTTTAGTATTTTAGGGTTTTGATGAGGTTTTGTTCTAAATTAATACTCATATGTTAAATAGATTTATTAAGACTATGGGTGTGTTCGATACGAAGAAAAATGTTTACTTGAAAAAATATTTTTTTTAGAAAAATAAGGGAGTTTCTTACTTTATTTCTCTCATGTTCGGTTCGTTAGTAAAAACTAAAAAGTATTATTCTGTGGCTGAGGCCTTACTTTTTGTGGAGGGAGGTGATTACTGATTAGACATAACATGAAACAGTTACAGTTTACCGAGGATATGATCCTAGATAGGAAGGTACGGAGGACACGAATTAGGTTGGAGGACTAGTGTGTGTGGGTGAGTAGTCGTAGTCAGTATATAGGAGTGCCTTGGTGTAGCCAAGCTAGTAGTCGTAGGGCTTTGCACGTAGGTTGGAGTTTCCAGTTAACAGGGTTCGGCTGAGGTGTGTGCTTTCAGTTAGATAGTGTATAGTACTACTCTGTGGGTGTTTTGTTTCTGGTATTACGACTTTGTTTGCTGTCCTTTTATCTTGAACCGGGGGTCTATCGGAAACAACCTTTCTACTTCCTCAGAGGTAGTGGTATGGAATGCGAACACTTTACCCTCTTCACACCCCACTATGTGGGAATACGCTGTGTATGGCGTCGTTGTTGTTGAAGGAACTTATTTTCCAGCGAAAATATTTTTTCTTATTTTTTTATCTTGTGAACATGAGATAATTGAAAAAATATTTTTGGAAAAATGTTTTTCTCCATACTGAACACACCCTAATCCAGTATTTAGTGGCTCGATTATTTTGTTTTGTATAATCAAAATTAAAATTGTCGCGACTGTTCCATCATATCAGTATCTCTTTGATATAACGTTAACGATGACTGTTTAGGCATTACTCTCTCTTCTTCTCAATTTATATAATGTTGGTTGACTAAACACGAAATGTAAGAAAAAAAGAAAGATTTTTGAGAATTATGGTCTAAAATAAGTTATTAAGGATAAAATAAACATTTTAAAGGTTAAATTGTTACTGAATATAAAAATATATCATCCTTTTTCAAACAGACTAATAAAAAGAAAAATATATAATATAAATTGAGACGAAACAATAATTGTTAACAAGTTGTTGTGAACAATGTGTTAAATTCTAATGCATTATTTTTGTTTATACAATTACAGGTGTGGATGCCACTTTTGTTACAAATGTGGAGATGAGTTATCACCTAGTCACAATTGCACATGAAGGTATAGTACTTCCTATGTTATTTTTTAGCTTTCATGTTTCGCTATTCGAGAGTCAAATTATTAATTTTTATTTAGTATTATTTTTATTTGAAATTACTTGAAAGATTTTTGTTTTTATTTAGTTGGAAGCTCGATTTTTATAATTTTCAGCTTTTCAACTCTACTTTATCGTTCACTAGATCATATCTTTGAATGCACTGTGATCGATTTACGCTGCTTCTTTTAAGTCTTGTGTTGTAATATATTGATTAACGAGACTCGGGAAAGAATTGATGATAAGTTGGAGGTTTGGAGACAGATTCTTGAGTCTAAAGGGTTTAGGTTGAGCAGGTTCAAGACGGAGTACTTGGAATATAAGTTTAGTGATTTATCGCATGAGGCTGACGTGGTAGTGAAGCTGGATTCTCGGGCCATTCAGAGTAGGGAGAGCTTTAAGTATCTTGGATTTATGATTCAAGGGAATGGTGAGAATGTCGAGGATGTCATGCACCGTATTAGTGTAGTGTGGTTGAAATGGAGGCTCGCTTCAAGAGTCTTGTGTGATAAAAAGGTGCCTCCTAAGCTTAAAAGAAAGTTATACAGAGTAGCAGTCCGACCGACTATGTTGTATGGAGCGGAGTGTTGTCCAGTCATGAACTTCCACATCCAAAAGTTGAAAGTGACGAAGATGAAGATGTTGCTACGGATGTGTGGACTTACCAGGGTTAGAAAAGAGATTATTCGGGAGAATGTGGAAGTGACTCCGGTGGAGGACAAGATGCCAAAAGTGAGGTTACGATAATCTAGACATGTGATGAGGAGGGACACAAATTCTCTAGTATGGAGGTGCGAGAGACTAACCATGAATGATTTTAGGCGGGGTAAATGCAGGCCGAAGAAATACTGGAGGGAGGTGATTAGGCATGACATGGAGCAGTTACAACTTACGGAGGACATGACCCTTGATAGAAAAGTGTGAAGGACGCGAATTAAGATAGGGAGTTAGTAGGTAAGAGTACGTTCATGTTTGTATCTGTGCCTGTAATTTTTTGTACTCTCTTGTTCGGGGTATTTTACTGATGTCTGTAATTTCGAATAGTTAGTTTATAGTATTACCTTATAGGTGTCTTGTTTCCTTTATTATCTAGCGGTGTGATATCCCTTTTTGTTGTTTGCGTTTATATTTTTGGTTTGATATACTGTTATCAGTCGTGAGCCGGGGGTCTATCGGAAACAACCTCTCTACTTTATTTAAGGTAGTGGTATGAACTGCGTATACTTTACCCCTTCCAGACGCTATGAGTATACTGAATATATTATTGTTGTTGTTGTAATATATTGTATATCCATTAAATCGTTGTGCAGTTACATTACGAAATTGATATATTTTTAGTATACATGAGAATTAACGATACTAATTTTTTTGAGACGCTCTTTTAAATTTTCAGGTAAACTGGATTGACGATTGATGCCCTTGTGAAACAAACAAACAAATATATATATATATATATATATATATATATATATATATATATATATATATATATATATATATATATATATATATATATATATATATATATATATATATATATATATATATATGCAGATAGTTATATTTCCTTTTTTTTCTATATGGAGATTATAGATTTATATTTTATAGTATGGTAGATTTATTATATAATATACTTCATTGGACTAAGATGTGACATTATTTTATTGCACGTTTGGTGGTTCATCTTTTTTTACTTTGGTATTATGATTTTTTTTAGGATTATTTATATATAGTTGTGATATTATTCTTTCTTCATCTTTGGTAACAATCTGGGAATTACTAAAGAAAAAAAACTTTTGACTTCCCCATGTAGTAATTGTTACCATATAAATTGAAATAATCAAGAGCATTATAAATTAATTTATACTCTTTGTATTCAATAAGTATTACATGATCGAAATAATTCAAGAAAGCGCGAATTGTGAGGAATTTATTTTAGTAGATGAGCTCAATTGACTAACGATTGGAGCACGACTTCTCTGAAAAAAAGAACTTGAATAGGTTTGTTTTTATGAAGAAATGTCATTTTGAAAAATGTTCTCACAACAAAGTTTATATATAATGAACAATTATAACAATAAGAGTTCCATTATAATCTCACAATCATAAGGATTTACAATAATTACCCTTTTAATTTTTATAACTCATATATAAATATATATATATATATATATCTTTATGAGTTTCACTTTTTGTTGCTTAGTAAGAAAATCTAAGAAATTCGATGACAATTTCATGTGTGAGATTTGTTTCAATGAAAAACAAATGACACAAAATTTCAAAATTATGGGATGTTATCATTCTTATTGCAATTCATGTATTATTAATTACATCTTATCGACCAACATGGGTTGCGGTGCAATGGATGAGGCTACTCCACCCTTAACCAGAGGTCGAGGGTTCGACCCTGGGTATGAAGAAAACTCTGTTTGGAGCGTTGTCACCTTAATAGGCTCTGCAAAGCGCGATTCGGATTAGCCGGGCCTCCAATGGAGGCACCGGACACCGGATGGGAAACCCAAAAAAAAATTACATCTTATCGAAGCTACAACAAAATACTCCTCGATTTTCATGCCCCGTTACAGGCCGGGTTGCAACGGGAATTACGAACCTCTTTATTGTAAATCGATATTGCCTAAACGTATTTTCGATAGATGGATACCTTAATAGGCCCTGCAACGCACGATCTGGATTAGTCGAGGCTCCAATGGGGGCATCGGACACCGGATGGAAAACCAAAAAAAAAAATCACATCTTATCGAAGCTACAAAAAGATACTCCTCGGTTTTCGTGCCCCGTTACGGGCCGGGTTGCAATGGGAATTACGAACCTCTTTATTGTAAATCGATATTGCCTAAACGTGTTTTCGATAGATGGATACCTTAATAGGCCCTGCAATGCACGATCCGGATTAATCGGGGCTCCAATGGGGGCACCGGACACCGTATGGGAAACCAAAAAAAAAAAATTACATCTAATCGAAGCTACAACAAATTACTCCTCGATTTTCGTGCCCCATTACGGTTTGCAATGGGAATTACGAACCTCTTTATTGTAAATCGATATTGCTCAAACGTGTTATCGATAGATGGATAATCGCGATGATTTATGACATGCACTTTTATTGTCGTTAGAAAAATTATTCCGCGCTTCTAAACGATGAAAACTGGGGCAGAATTTTAGAGAAGGACGGAACGAGATGCCCGTGATGTAAGAAATTATATTGCCCTAATTATAAAGTTCCATGGCATAAAGGAATTATGTTATGCAGGTTAGTTTCGATTTTTGATTTTGTAATCCTTTACGAATATTATATGGCCGGTTATAAAATTGATTCAGAATTCAAAATTTATGAGTTTAGTATTCTAACAATGTGGTTGGTATCAATGGTTGACATTGCATCAATCGTATAGGTAAAATATTTTTCAGAAAATATTTTCTCCATACTGAACACACCCTAATAAAGCGTTTAAGTGGATCGATTATTTTGTTTTGTACGTGTAGTCAAAATTAAATTCTTTAAAACCGTTACATTTTATCGGTATCTCTTCGATAGCGTTAATGATGACTGCTTTTCTGTATCAATTTATGTGATGTTATTTGATTTGATAGAAAATTTAAGAAAGGAAGAAAAACTAAGTTATAAATATTTGTATATTTGTAAATCATTTAATTATTAATGGAAAAAACGAGTATTTTAAAGTTAAACTGTTACTTTCTTCATCTCATAATAGTGTCCACCTTAATTTTTTTTTAAAAATCATTTTACCACTATAATTGATAGCTTTCGAAAGCCTAAACAAGTTTATAAGTTATAAAAAAAATCTTTTCCAAAGCGATAAACCATAAATTAGGTAAACTACTCACCTTATTTATAATTTTTGCTATCTTTTGAAAGCCTAAACAAGTTTATAAGTTTAAAAAAAAAAAAAATAATAATAATAAAGGGTAAATTCGTAAAACTATCCACTGTATTTATAATTTGTGGAAGCAATCTCTGACAAAAATGTAAGGTAAGGTTGCATACAATAGAGTTTTGTGGCCAATGGCGGATCATCCGAACCCCCTTCGATGAAAAATTATACTCGTACTATTTATACACGGTTAAAATTATTTTTTATGTATATATTGTATATGTTGAACTCCCTTCGGCTAGTTCGTATGTGCACTTTCGAGCCCCCTTAATAAACTTCTAATTGGCTCCGCCACTGTTTGTGGTCCAGCCTTTTTTTGAATCCCGCGCATAGCAGGATCTTTAGTGTATTGGGTTTTCTTTTATCTACCTTATTTATGATTTCTTAAAAAACATGTAACGGAGAAAGTAGACAATTAATATGGACACGAAGATAGTACTAAATTTAAAAATGTTTCATATTTTTGAAAATAATTAAAAAAAAATGTGCCAGATAAATTAAGCTGGAGGGAGTAATTGTTAACAAGTTGTGAACAATATTTTCAATTTTAATTTTTAATGCATTATTTTTGTTTATATATTTTTACAGGTGTGGATGTCACTTTTGTTACCAATGTGGAGCTGTGTTTTTGGCTGATCACAATTGCACAAGGTGAAGGGGAGCCTTCGAGTAACTGGTAAAGTTGTTGCCACGTGACTAGGAGGTCACGGGTTCAAGCCTTGGAAACAGCCTCTGGCAAAAAAGCAAGTTAAGGTTGCATACGATACACCCTTTGTGGTGGGGCCCTTCTCCGGACACCACGCATAACGATAGCTTTAGTGCACCGAGCTACCCTTTTTACAATTGCACAAGGTATGGTACTTAAAGAAAAAAGATTGTATACAGTAGAGGCGAATTCAGCATTTGACGTTTATAGATTGTGAATTTTAGAATAGTCATTTGACCTATTAACATGATTTTTTGAAAATCCATTGCAAAAATAATACATTTTGGTTGTTTCGTCATAGAAGTTTTTCGTCGGCAATTTTTAATTTTCGTTAAGAGTAAAGCATCTCGTATCTCTCTGAACTATGACCAAATTTTCTACGATACACTTCAAGTCTCCAACTTTACGGAGGCCCTATTACCCCTGAACTAAATTTTAACATATTTTTGTCAACATTGGACCTCATTTTATGTAATAAAGGTGTCACGTCAGCACAAAAGGGTGACAAAAATACGCTAAAATTGAGTTCAGGGAATAACAAAACATTGGAGTGTGTCGTAGCAACTTTGACTATAGTTTGGGAAGTACCGGATGCGTATCTCTTTCTTTAATGATACACATATAATTACTGTTGAGTTACAGTTATTGAATTCTGCAGAACCCTAATATAATACCCTAACATTCGTCCGTACTCGTCAGAACATGCATATATTAAATAACTCTAAGCATCAAAATTTACGATACATAGGATGAAATTACTTTGTCTAATATTAAACGTTCGACTTCTGTAATTTCTAAGTTTTTCACACTAAATTTATCGTTCACTAGATCATACCTTTGAGTGCATCGTGATCGATTTACATTTATTTAATTTCTTTTTAATTTTGTGTTGTTATATGTGGTGTGTCTATTAAGTCTTTGTGTCATTATAGTACAATTTGATATATTTTTGGCATACATGAGAATTAACGACACTAATTTTTTTGAGACGTTCTTTTCCAATTTTCAGGTAAATTGAATCGACGATAGATGCATGCATCGAAATCTATTCTTTTTATTTTTCTCATTTTAAGTTATGCAAATAATTATGATACATTTTATCTATATGGAGATTATAGATTTATAGCACAGTAGATTTTATTACATAAATGTGACATTATTTTATGAGAAAATGCTCTATTTCCACCTTGAAATATACGCGAAAAGATTGAGACACACCCGAACTTTAGGAGGGTCCTATTACCCCCCCTGGACTAATTAAAAACCGTATTTTTGACAACCTTAGTGCCTACGTGGCACATACGTGGCACTACACACTGAAGGGTCCACGTACGCACACGTGTATGCCACGTTGACACTAAGGTTGTCAAAAATATGATTTTAATTAATCCAGGTGGGTAATAGGACCATCCTAAAGTTCGGGTATGTCTCAACCTTTTCGCGTATAGTTCAAGGTGAAAATAGAGCATTTTTCCTTATTTTATTGTGCGTTTGGATAATTATTGTTTACTTTAGTACGAAAAAATGTAGGATTATTTATTTTACTATAGTACTATTCTTTCACTATCTTTTTACACATAGGTGGAGCCACCTATATCAAAGGGTGGTCAGGTGTACAATCTTCATCGAAAAATTATGTTGTGTATAGGTTAAACGTTAGATATTATGAGTGTGTATTAAATTTTGCACATCATTAACGCAAATGGGAAGAAAAATTGTTTTTACATGGGTAATAATCTTGGAGTTACTAAAAATAAACTTTTTGACTTCTCCATATAGTAATTGTTATACACATAAATTGAAATATTCATGAGAATAAAAAAAATCAATTTGTATCCTTAAATAAAATTTGTGAATTCAACACTTGAATTTTGTTCTTAGTATTCGATGAGTATTACATGATCGAATAATTTAAGGAAGGGAGAACTGCGATAGCCGATGTCGGAGCAAGACTTTTTTAAAAATAGAACTTGAATATGTTTGTTTTTCTAATAGCGTCGTTATTTTCAAATCACAAAGATCTAATGTACGTAACTTTAATTTGTATTCCTGCAAGAGGTTGTTACAAAGTTGTGAACTCCCGATTACATGAATGCAACTTTACCATGTAAATCAAAAAAATCGTAGTAATAGTTCTCAAAAACAACAAAGAGATAAGCATCTAGTACCCCCGAACTGTGGTCAAAGTTGCTACGACACAGTCTAATTTTACAGGGGGTCCTATTATCCTCTGAACTCATTTTTAGCATATTTTTATCACTCTTTTGTGCTGACGTGACACTTTTAGTACATCAAATGGGGCCCACTTCAAAGGTGTCATGTCAGCTAACAAGATTGACAAATTGAGTGTGTCGTTGCAAATTTAATCATAATTAATTCAGAGATACTAGATGTTTTACTCAACAATAAATAATTTATCTTCCAAAAATAAAATAGTATTAATACTATATTTACATATACATTTTTTCTATATCATTCACCACAATATCCAATATGACACAAATTGGAAGAACAAGATCAGAAGATCTCAACATTATATTCTTAAATAAAAGCACTTGAAAAAAGTGCTTTATATACCTATATTGGACTAGTCTTCTTTAAAACAAAAAAATAAAAATTAAACAAGATCAATATATACTTATGTAACCAACAGTTGTGGTGCAGTGGATGGGGCTACTCCACCCTTAACCAGAGATCGATGGTTCGATCTTGAGTACAGAGAAAACTCTGTTAGGGAGCTCTTCCCTCGGAATGGGGCCCTACGCGGCACAAAACCAGATTAGTTGGGCTCTAATACGGGTACCGAATACCGAATAGGAAACCAAAAAAATATATACTTATGTATGTCATTAAGTACCACAATTTTTGCAATAGTGATTAGTAGACTTAGCTCCTCATTTGTAACAAATTTATGTACACCCACACCTACAATTGTAAAGACAAAAATAATATTAAGAACAATTAACTAAGTTATTTTTTTTTAATTAATATTTTCTTAAAAGGAAACTAAATTAAACATAACAAGTAAAGGGGATAGTATGCATGCATCCTTAATCAGAAGTCTCGTTTAAGATATTATTAACCTGCATTGCATTTGCGCGCAACCTTTAGTCCTTTAGACTTAAATTCTACATTTCGGACATCTCTGTCATTTTTGACCCTTCGCGATTCATAAGCAATATATCTTCGCTTTCCCTTTCATCCTTATTCAATTTATGAAATTCTTCACATACAATCCCCAAGGGGAGCTTTCGAGTAACTGGTAAAAGTTGCTGCCATGTGACCAGGAAGTCACGGGTTCAAGCCTTGGAAACAACCTCTGACAGAAATGCAAGGTAAGGCTGCGTACAATTCACCCTTGTGGTGGGGCCCTTCTCCGAACACCGCGCATAACTATAGCTTTAGTGCACCGGGCTGCCCTTTTCTTCACATACAATCCCCGTATGCCATGGTACTTTACAATTCGCTCAAAATAACCTTCTACATTCCGGACATTGGAAACAGCCTCTGGTAGAAATGCAAGGTAAGGCTGCGTACAATTCACCTTTGTGGTGGGGCCCTTCTCCGAACACCGCGCATAGCTATAGCTTTAGTGCACCAGGCTGCCCTTTTGTTCACATACAATCCCCGTATGCCATGGTACTTTACAATTCGCGCAAAATAACCTTCTACATTCCGAACATTGAAAACAGCCTCTGGCAGAAATGCAAGGTAAGGCTACGTACAATTCACCCTTGTTGTGGGGCCCTTCTCTGAACACCGCGTATAGCGATAGCTTTAGTGCACCGGGCTGCCCTTTTCTTCACATATAATCCCCGTATGCCATGGTACTTTAAATTGGCGCAAAATAACCTTCTACATTCCGGACATTCAGATTCACTGATCCCTAATTTTGACCCTCCGCATTTTTCATCATCCATCAAAAATAGGGTTGGGCATATTTTTGTTCAAACAAAAAAAATCAAAAAATTAAATCAAAATTTAATTTTGGTTTTGATTTTTCGGATCAATTTCGGTTTAAAATTTTAGAAATTCGGTTAAACGGTTTGGTGTTCAATTTTTTCAAAATAAAAATAAAAATCGGTTGAAACGAAAAAGCAAAATTATATAAATAATATATATATTTTGTCATATATATAAATTATATATATATTTAGTATAAATAATGTTTTTCGATTATTTCATTTCATTTCATCCATGTTGAGTTATTTATATTTGAAAATGAAAAATAGGTTTGAAAAAAAAAAAAATCTAAAAAAAATCACCAATTTTAAATGCACGGTCGTGACAAAGAAAAACTCACTACTTTAATTTTCAAAACCAAAATAAAAATTCAAAATAACCGAATCGAATTTGTAGAAATTGAACCAAAACGAATTTATTTCGGTTTGGTTATTGTTGTCATTTTCGTCAATCCGAAAATCGAAAAACTGAATCGATATTAAACAACCGAACCGAACAAACTGAATGTCCACCCCTACATCAAAATGAGCGTGGAACAATCCTTAAACGGAAAATAAAATTTATCCAAACTCATAATCATCGTCTCACATAACGCGTCTCCCCATCTATAAAAAACTTGTTTAGGCAAAATCGACATGCAATAATAAGGTTCGAAAATTCCATCGCACCCTAAAAAAGGACATAATATTCTCGTAATGTTTTGTTGTAGCTTCGATGCAATAATAAGATTGCTCTGAAAGACAACTAGCTAGACGTCTTACAGAGCAACTCTCAACCAGGACATGGTCAAGACTATTCAAACACAAATCACTTGAAAGGACAGCCTAGTATACAAAGCATCCCACATTAGCAGGATTCGTGAAAGGGCACCCCGAGGAGTATGATGTAGACAATACTGTACTTTCATGCAAGCATTAGTAGCTGCTTTCAGAAAAAAAAAAAACAATGTCGCGTAACGTAGACCAGCGAGTATATGAAAATCAACAACAACAACAACAACATATCCAGTGCATTCCCACAAAGAGGGGTCTGGGGAGAGTAAAGTGTACGCAATCCATATCAGTACTACTCAGACAAAGTAGAGAGGTTGTTTCCAATAAACTCCCGACTCAGGACATCTAACTATATAAAAAAAAAAAAAACATAACACACTGCTAGATAATAAAGAGAAATATAAGACACCCACAAGGTACTACTATAAATTATCTATCCAAAATTCTAGACATCACCGAAACACCATGAACAAGAAACTCTAGGCACAGATACAAACAAAGCACTCTTCCCTACCATAACGGTTGAACTCCTACCGACTAACCCTCTACCCTAATCAGTATATGAAAATCATAAAACAACAACAACATACCCAGTACATTCTCACAAAGTGTGGTCTAGGGAGGGTAAAGTGTAGCAGTCCATACCACTACCTCAGATGAAGTAGAGAGACTGTTTCCAATAGACCCTCAGCTCAGGACATATAACAGTATAACAGACAAAAAACATACAAGTTACTACTACACCGAAATGCCACGAACAAGACAGATACTCTATCCTACCATAACGGTTCAACTCCTACCGACTAACCCTCTACCCTAATCAGTATATGAAAATCATAAAACAACAACAACATACCCAGTGCATTCTCACAAAGTGTGGTCTGGGGAGGGTAAAGTGTAGCAGTCCATACCACTACCTCAGATGAAGTAGAGAGACTGTTTCCGATAGACCCTCAGCTCAGGACATATAACAGTATAACAAACAAAAAACATACAAGTTACTACTACACCGAAATGCCACGAACAAGACAGATACTCTATCCTACCATAACGGTTGAACGCCTACCAACTAACCCTCTACCATAATCAGTATATGAAAATCATATGGACTAAAACACTAACCTGCATTTCATTTGTGCACAACCTTCTGATCTTCCAACATACATCCTACAACTTGGACATCTTTGCCATTCTTGATTCTTAACAAGTTGCATAAGTTGTAAACCTTCAATCACCCTTTCATCACTGTTAAACTTGTCAAATTCTTCACACACAAATCCTGAATGCCATGGAACTTTACACTTTGCACAAAACAACCTCCTACATTCCGGGCACTCCGATTGATCGATAACCTTATTTTCGCCCGCGCATTCATCAATTAAAAGCGCGGAACAATCCTTAAACGGACAATAAAATCTCTCTGACACCAAAATCATCGACTCACACAACGCGTCTCCCCACCTAACGAACACATCGTTAGGCAATATGGAACCGCAATTTTGCGGTTCTAGTTCCCCGTTACGACCCGTAATGGGGCATGAAATTCGAGAAATGTTCTCTTGGAGTTTTGAAGATATATACTTAACAATGCAATTTTTGCAATAAGAATGATTGCATCCCATAATTTTGAAGATTTCAACTATAGATTTTTCATCAACACAAATATCACACGTAAAAATGTTACAGTGGACATCTATATGAACAGATAAATTTGGATTTGTTGTGACTTCCATTGATGCTTAATTAATTTTTTTATTAAACCACAAGAATTAAAATTCAACTAGGTTTTTATAACCCTCACATAAAGTTTTTTTTTTTTTTTCTTTTTTTGATGTTGCAGAAGATAATGAGTTTTCTTTTTTTGGGGAGAAAATTAACCTTTCAACTTCTATGCAAAATCTTTTTTTTTTTAAAGAATAAGAGTTTAATTTATATACATGTACAATATAAATAATTTTTTACACTAATAACATGTAAAAATGGCCTTGTATAATTTTTATTTTATTTTTATACCCTTACACGTTGGATGGAATTGTTATTTCAATTAATTAATTTGGATTTTGCAAAGATATGAAAATACTAAAAATAAGGGTGTGAGAGTTTTAGAATGGAATGATTTAAGAGGAGAAAGATTTTGAAAAGATTTGGAGCTAAATATACTGAAAGATATTAAATATTTATACGACAGAATCTAAAGAATTTTCTTGAAAATGTATTTCCTGTTTTATGTATGTTAGGAATTTAATAAATATATTTTTCCTATTTTATTTACATAAGGAATTATGGGAATGTTTTTATTTTGACCATCTTTTGAAAATCGTAATTCCGAATTATATGGGATAGAATTGTAATTCAATTAAATGATTTTTTTAATATTGTGTATTTATTATTTGACATTTTTAATCTAGTAAAAAATCTCATTAGTAGTTCCTCACTAATTATTTTTTTTGAAACTTGGAAAAAAAAAAAGACTTTTTGATGTTTTGTTGGAAAATAGTTTTAGAAATTTGAAGTTGTGTTTGGACAGACATTTTACTTGAAAAAAATGTGAAGTTTTACGAGTGGAGGTGAAATTTCACCCAAAAATTGATCTAAGCAAGTTTTTGAAACTTGAAAATGAACCAAATTTAAATTTCACGAACAACATTTTCAATTTATTTATTTTTTAAAAAAGTTTAGTCCTAAAATTGTTGAAAGAAGGGAAGTCAACTCAGCCCTTGCAACTAACACTATGAAAACAGTACTAACTTCCGGAAAGTAGTTAGTAACTAACTTTGTATCTTGTAGCCAATTAAGTTAGTTAAGTAGTTCGTTTCTAGAACCTTCTATGATTAGCTATATAAACATACTAACTACACAGTGTACATCACAAGATCAAGATTCAATCAATCTAAACTCTTCTCTGTCTCTGTATTCTTATTCTTCTTTCTTCTTCTTCATTCCAGTTTACAGAGTTCATCATGGAGAAACTCTGATTAAGTTCATGGTATCAGAGCACAATCGATTTTGTTTAATCATTTCCATTACTGTGATTCAACTTCCGCAAATTCTAAACTATGAAATCTACAAAGATCACATACAAGAATTACATCAAGAAAACAACTATAGGTGTACATGCTGAAGAATCAGCCAATTCAGCTAGTGGAGCAATTGGAGTTCAACATTCAATGGGATTTGATTATAACCATCCACTATTTATGCATCCATCAGGTGTAAGTGGCTGCAGATCATCTTTTTTCAGTTAACTGGAATTGAAAACTTCTGTGTAGTTTCGATCCATGAGATTGTCTTTTCTAGGAAGAAACAAGTTAGGATGGTAGACGGTTCATGCTCTAAGGATAAATTCCCTCCTTAAATGAGTAACCACTGGGAAAGAGTAAATGCAATAGTGCTTTCTTGGATCATGAGTGCAGTAGCCAAAAATCTATTAGGTGGGATCATGTATGCCACTAGTGCACAAACTGTTTGGAATGATTTGTGTGAGAGGCTCAATAAGCTTGATGGTTCAAGAACATTCAATCTTCACAAAGAAATTGCCACATTGTCTCAAGGAACAACTTCTGTATCCCTATATTACTCAAGGCTGAAAGATCTGTGGGAAGAATTTGAGGCTTTGGTTCCAATATCTAGTTTTAACTGTGAGAGTTCCAAAGATTATGTTGCTCATCTCCAAAAGTGAAAACTATTTCAGTTCTTGATAGGGCTAAATGAATCTTATAGTCAGGCAACGAGTTAAATTTTACTCATGAGTCCACTACCATCTATTAACCAAGCATATGCTATGGTAATCAGTGATGAAATTCAAAAAACAGTAGGAGCTAGTGCAGGAATTCTTGGCTCTACTCCTGCAATTACAGGTTTATGAATTAGCCATGTTTACAAGGAGTAATGACAAAAATGGCTATTCTAAAGGTATTGAAACAACAATATTCCCCATAAGTGGAGATCATCAACACAAACAGTTCACGAAAAAACACAATTTGTATTGTGATATATGAAAGATCAAGGGTCACACCAGAGAGAACCGCTGGAAAGTAATTGGTTATCCTACTGATTTCAAGTTTAGGAAGAGAATGGGAACCAATGCAAGTGAAAATGCAGTGTGTAATGTTGGGCAGGAAAATGCAGGACATGGATATAGTTAACTGGTTCACTCAGCCCACACTCAAGATAACTTCTCCAATCCTACAGTCAACTCTAGTTCATAGACAAGTCCCTGTGTATTCACTAATGAGAAGCATACTCAGATTTACAACTGTTAAATAAAGAAGACAAGTCTAAATACTCAGCTCATACAACAGGTAAAATGGTAGAGTCAACAGGCTCCACCAATATATATTCATGGATCATAGACACGATGCAACCAACCATATGGTTGCTGATCACAGTGCACTAAATCAATCCTCCATAACTAGTAATTGTACTCCAAAAAGAGTATACTTACCAAATGGTGACGTATCTTTAGTCACACATGTTGGTTCAACCAATATATTTGGCACCGATACACTCACAAATGTTTTTCACTTGCCTCAATTTAAATTTAATTTATTATCAGTTTCTAAACTTACAAAGGAGTTACAATGTCTTGTATATTTTTATCCCGATCTCTGTGTGTTTCAAGATCTCTATAATGGGAAGGTGAAGGGGATTGGTACAGAAGCTGATGGACTCTACATCTTTTCCAATACCACTACTATCAATGATGCTGTGATGATAGCAAAAAGATCAAATCTTTTTTATTCTGTTCCTAATTCTGTCTGTGATTCCGTTGTCGATAATGCCAACTTAGACATAGTCTTATGGAATAAAAGATTATGCTTCTACTCATGTACTTAGGAAAACTCTGCCTATAACTACTGGTATAATATTTTAAAAAAAAATCAATGAATGTGTTGTCTGTCCTTGTGCAAAACAAGTAAGACTTCCTTTTCCAACTACTTGTATCAAATCTACTTCTATCTACATTTGAATTGATGCATATGGATGTACGGGGACCTTATAGAGTTCCCACATTTGAAGGAAATAGATTCTTCTTAACCATAGTCGATGAATATTCTAGAATGACTTGGATCTATCTTTTGAAACTCAAATCTGATGTGTGTGTAATAATGTCTCAGTTCATTCAACTTATTAAAACTCAATTTGATAGAAACATCAAAGTCATTAGAACTGATAATGGAGCAGGATTTTTTCAACTCTATATGGTCTACATTGTGTAGCAACTTAGGTATTATTCACCAAACTACATGTGCCTACTGCCCTCAGCAAAATGGAGTGGCTGAAAGAAAGCATAGACACATCCTGGAAATCACTAGGCCCACCAGATTTCAGGGAGCAGTGCCTATTAAGTTTTGGGGCTTGTGTGTTAAAGAAGTTGTGTATATTATCAATAGACTTCCCACAGCTGTACTAGATTACATTTCCCTTTATGAGAGATTGTATGGAAAGAAATGAGAACTATAGGATGCTTGTGCTATGCTAAGATAGTTCATAAACTTCAACCTAGATCTAGAGAATGTATTTTGATGGGTTATTCTGATATTCAGAAAGGTTACTTATTATATGATCATACTAATAACCTGTTTTTTGTTAATAGGGATGTCAACTGCAGAGAAGATGTATTCCCTTTTAAAAACCTGGGGCATGACTCCCAGTAGTCAACTGCTACCAAACTCAATGAGACTCTAATCAACTGGTCAGACATGGAGGTGTAGAACATACAAATCTCTATAGATTCAACACCAACTGAGAACACTAACTAATGATCACATGATACAAGAGCAACTGACACAGGTGCCACAGGCTGATCAGGTTCAAACTCCAAACACATCTCAACCACAGGCTGAAAATCAGGAACAAGTTGTGATCAGAAGGACCACCAAAATCAGAACCAGCTACTTACAGTGAAACTGTGAAAGATCCAAGGTGGATAGAAGCAATGAAGGAGGAGATTGCAGCACTAGAAGGAAACAAAACTTGGGATATCACTAGCTTACCTGAAGGCAAGAAACCTATTGGTTGCGAGCGGATTTTCGAAATAAAATACAAAGCTACTGGTGAAATAGAAAGGTTCAAAGCTAGATTGGTTGCAAAAGGCTATAACCAACAAGACGGTATTGACTTTCAAGAGACTTTTTCTCCTGTTGTGATGATGAAAACAGTCAGAACAATACTCACAATTGCAGCTCAGAGACATTGGTTCATTCACCAGATGGATGTGTATAATGCATTTCTACAAGGTGATCTACATGAGGAGATTTACATGGACTTGCCACAGGGATTCAAGAGCATTATACACATCCATCTGGTGAATGTATGGTCTATTCAAGAGCATTTACAAGACCATACACTCACCGGGGGAGAAGAAACCAGACTCTTGAAATCCCTGTATGGTCTCAAACAGGTTCCCAGGCAGTGGAATGCCAAGTTATCTGAATCTTTAATAAGGATGGGGTTCAAACAAAGTCAAATTGATCATTCTTTATACACTAAGAAGACTAGTGAAGGTATTACTATTGTATTAGTCTATGTGGATGACAAGTTGATCACAGGTGACATTCTGAGGATGATTGAAGACACAAAAGGAAAACTTCAGCAAGCCTTCAAGATTAAAGATCTTGTTAAGCTAAAGTTCTTCTTATGAATTGAGTTTGCCAGGTCAAAGGAAGGCATTTTGATGCGCCAAAGGAAATATATCTTGGAACTTATATCTGAGATGGGATTAGGAGCAACACCTTTTGACACAAACATTAATCTCACAACAAAAGAATATGATGATCATGTCTACAACCAGGAGCATGAACTGAATGATCCACCAACTAATATACAAGGTTACCAGAGACTCATAGGGAAGTTGTTGTATTTAACAATGACCAGACCTGACATTTCTTGTACTGTTCAAACTCTCAGCCAATTCCTACAACAACCAAAGAAGTCTCACATGGATGTTGTTTCTAGGTTGGTCAGACATATTAAGCAGAAGCCTAGACAAGGAGTATTACTATCAAGTCAACCAAAAACAGAAGTTACAGCTTACTGTGATGCAGTCTGGGCATCATGTCCATTCTCAAGAAGATCAGTTACTGTCTATTTTGTGAAGCTAGGTCAATGTATGCTTTCTCGGAAATCTAAGAAGCAAAATACTATTTCCAGAAGTTCAGCTGAAGCTGAATACAGAAGCATTGCTGCAACTGTTGCTGAACTTGTCTGGCTACTAGGATTGCTAAAAGAGATTGGAGTTGAAGTGAAACAACCAGCTAAGATTTATACTGATAGCAAGTCAGCTATGCAAACTGCATCCAACCCTGTATATCATGAAAGAACCAAGCACATTGAGATAGATTGTCACTTCATAAGGGAGAAACTCAATCAAGGACTACTAACAGTCAACTACATTCCTACCGGGGAACAACCAACTGATGTACTAACTAAAGGGATCAACAAAGCTCGATATGAATATCTTATATCCAAGCTAGGCATCCTTAATCTATTTGGGATTACCTAGCTTGAGGGGAAGTGTTGAAAGAAGGGAAGTCAGCTCAGCCCTTGCAACTAACACTATGAAAACAGTACTAACTTTGTATCTTGTAGCCAATTGAGTTAGTTAAGTAGTTCATTTCTAGAACCTTCTATGGTTAGCTATATAAACATACTAATTACACATTGTACATCACAAGATCAAGATTCAATCAATGAGATTAATCTAAACTCTTCTCTGTCTCTGCATTCTTTTTCTTCTTTCTTCTTCATTCCAGTTTACAGAGTTTATCATGGATGAACTCTGATTAAGTTCAAAAATCTTTGGCCAAACAGGAGCTTAATACCTTGAAATTCAGATGTTTAATCAAAGAAGAATATTTTCCATCAAAGGCCAAAAAAAATAGTAAGTCATTTCTTGAAAAATATGCCAACTCTTCTTCAATATCACTGTGTTTCAATTTAACATTTGAACATTACGAAAAACTTTTAATTTCGCAAAGATCACCAAAATATTATCCTCATCATTTTTCCAACTCATTAAGGCCACACAACCATTTTACATAACCAGCAAGCATAGAGGCGGATTCAGGATTTGAATTTTACAGCAACGACTTCAAGTGCTAATAACTGGACTCTATATTTAAAATTTGTACATATAAATACAAGATTTAGGACAGACAAACTATTGGGTTCTACTGAACTCGTAAGTTGCCTTCTAGCTCCACCCCAGGTCAAGCACATTGCTAAAGCAAATATGATACTCATGTACTAGCATAGACGCATTGATCATTGCTACATGGAGAACTCACCCTCTGGCATAGCCGGATTGATCAAAACGGTTTGGATTGAGCGTTCTTTCTTTAAAATCTTTACGACAGTAGACATGGTTGGTCTGAATGGCGGTGAATCTATGCATACCATTGCTAATCGTAGAATCATCTGTGCTTCTTCCCAGTCATAACTCAGCTTATGATCGACTAGTTCCATTAGAGTTCCCCTCCGATCCATTTTTTCTGCCTATAGTAGTCGATAAGATTAACCAATAACTTTGTCTAGTTAATGTACATAACTATTGTAGCAAGTTGAGTTTTGCTCACCTCATCCACGAGGTAGTCAGTTTCACCACCTGCCCTCGGGGTCTTGATTTTCCTTCCGCTGAAAAGTATAAGTGTGACAACTCCAAAGCTATACACATCCGCGCTAGCTTCTAAGGGGCGATCTTTAACTTCTGGCGCTGTGTATGACCTGCAAAGGTTTCCATTAGTGAGAAATGCAATTGTGGAAGCCAATGTATAAGGTATTACTCCCTCCGTTTAATTTGTTTGTCTGGTTTTGACTTGACACGAAGTTTAAGAAAGTAACGAAGACTTTTGTATCTTGCAGTCTTAACCTAATGATATGAAGAATGTACAATGCAGTTTAGTCTTGTGGTCTTAAACATGTCACGTGGAAAGTTAGGATAAAAGAGTTGTTCTTACATTGATCCTTCTGACTTTTGCTTGTGATAGAGCTTTGCAAATCCGAAATCATATATCTTCGGATTTAGATCATCATCAAGAATAATGTTTGCTGGTTTAATATCCCCGTGTATAATTTCCTGTTTGGACCCCTCGTGCAGAAAAGATAAACCTTCCGCTAGACCAAGACAAATTCTATATCTCGTTGGCCAATCGAGTCTTGCTCTAAGTTTATCGTCTGAACCTGTACGTAATCAAAGCTGTAAGTTCTTTACTACAAGTGTGGAGGCTTAACGAAGAAATTTTTCATAAATGGAAGACGTTACCAAATAATGCATCTTCAATAGACTTGGTTCCAATGAACTCATAGATAAGCAGAAGTTGGTTTTTGCCAGCACAGCATCCCATTAGTGTTACAAGATTCGGATGTTTTATTCCAGCAATTGCACGACTCTTTTCCGCAAACTCGCACATTCCGTCTTTTGTTGCCGAAAGCTTTTTAACTGCAACGGCAGTCCCATTCGAAAGAGTGCCCTGAACATTGGTCAAGTGTTAACTGAAGGAAACTGTAGAAGATATTACAAAAGATCGTAACCTATAATGAGTAAAGATTCTAGCTAACCTCATAGACAGTCCCGAAACCTCCCTCACCAAGCCGGTTCTTAATATCAAAATTCTTCGTCGCAGCTTTAATTTTCCGGTAGTTGTAAAGCCCTCCAGGGTACAATTCAACTTGTTCTAGCTCTATATTTACACATTAGTAAATATATATCAGAGGAATTTGAAACATAAATAAAGTAAAGACCTATCATTCACATGATGGTGATTAAAACCGATAACTACAAGAAAGGTATCTTAGGTTTAACTCAACCCCAAAATCTAACGACCAATATGGAACAACTTAACTTCCCGACAACCTACATCCAAGCTTGCCAACAGAAGCGTGGCCGCCCAATATCAGGTAAAGTAAGAATTGGGATAGGTCTGGTACTGATACCATGATAAGAAATAGATCTTGGGTCTAACTCAATCCCAAAAACGAGATCACGTGGTTAGGGATTGCCGAATACTATATAAGGAGACCAATTCCACATCCCACAATGAACGTGTGACAACTTGAAAAGACAAAACTACAACTTTGACTATAGAGTGGCAAACATATATAGTGTTACCTTCCTGACGTAATTTGTCTTGGACTTTCCAGGAAATACCTATGAACAATATTAGAAGAAGTAATGCAAATCCTGAAATTCCAGAAAGCACTCCAACGGGCAGTTCTGATGCACGAGCTGGTTCATAAATTGTTATCGTGAAATATCAATCACAAAATAGGGACCAAAACCATGTAAAATGGTAAATAGTTGGGGGTAGCCCGGTGCACAAAGCATCTCGCGTTCACGCAGGGTCAAGAGAAAGGACACACCCCAAGGGGTGTAATGTAGATAGCCGACCCTAATGCAAGCATTAGCTAGAGTCTGCTTCGACGGCTCGAACCCGTGACTTATAGGTCACAAATAACTTTATCGTTGCTCCAAGGCTTCCCTTCGTAAAATGCTGAACAGTCAGACAGAATGAATACCTGGAGTTACTGTAATTGCAGATATAAGTGGCCCATAGTACACTGATGGGTATAAGACCGACCCTTTTCCCGACCAGTATAAGTGAATCTCCAGTCGACCGTTGTTATCCACAGGAACAGTAAATTCCTTTGTTTTATCCATATTCACACCTCCCGCGTCTTTTTCTATGTTGTAGTTTTTCAGCTTGTTATCTCCCTGCATAAATATTATCTAAAATTCTTCTATATGATTGCATATTGATCGACAACTTGATAGTTTTGGTACCTTACCTGGATATCTACATCAAAGAGTCGCCCTGCTTTGCTATGCGAATCTTTATTATTGCGACTAGATATTTCAGCAAAGTGAAGCTTCACGTCGTACATACCACTTTTCAAACAAAATCCATAATATTTCAAGGAGATTGGGGATAAACGTGCTGAGCGATACAATTGGGCATCACCAGCATGAATTTGGCAGGTATCATTTAGAATGTACTTATTACGATTTGCCCATAAGAAGTTTCCCATACTACTATAGCCCCAATTCGATCTATTAAAGAAAGTTGATTCACCACGTGGATTTACATCAGCTTCATAAACTCTTCCGTTAACTGTTACAGACTCACCACCGCAGTTTATATACAAATGGTCATCTACAAAACGGAGATACTATTTTTAGTACATGGTGCATTTGTAAGCTTAAAAAGCGAGCAACTTTAATCTGGAACGGAATCACTCTAGCAACACAACACTGTGAAAAGACAAACTAGCGAATTGGAAATGAGGGAGTATCTATGAAGCTAGTCATAATGAACATAACATAAGACGTATATTGAAATCACTTCACGTCTGAAGTTGTTAGTACTTACAAAACTGAGTTCCTTTCGTACAATTGAAATCAACTTGGTCCCGCTTTGCAACCCTATATTCAAAATTTACTCACAGAGTATAGAAGTTAGATCAATTTTCTTACAAGACCAAATTATTTCTTTGAGATACAGGTGAAAGAGCTTACTCATCCGTTTCATTGGAGCAGCACTTGAACAGATTCCTGGGAAATAGAAAAGATACTAAGAAACTGTGTTGGTCGGACTCTTCAAAAGTCAAATACTCCAAAAGTCGTGCATTTTGGAGAATCTAACACAGGTGCAGTAAAATTTTTGGAGAGTCCAAGAAACATAGCTAAGAAGCACACGAATGAGATTTTTCAAGATATGTGAAAATCGACTTACAAGTTAGGGTTTGGCGTCTTTCCGGGGCTAATGCTCACCTTTCTGAAAAGGTTTTCTGAAACATCCCTGCACTTTGACTTGGACGAGTGAGTGACAGAATACGTTGTAAAAATTGATGAAAAGAGAAAGTCGTCACAGAAAATCTCTTCAATTGATCACTTCGATGTAGTTTCATTCTGTTACTCTCTTCCTCAGCGTAACAAGATAAATTTCCTAGGAGCTGCGAGTAATGTCTGAACTTGGAACCGAAAAGTAATATATTAATGCAAAAGGCACTTACACGTATGAAGTAGCATTCATCCAAGCTGGAATTGTCTCGTTGAGATTATTTTTTCTTAGAAATCTGGAAACACCACACCAGATCATGACAGTTGATACCGAGCAGGAAAAGAAAAGAATGTGATAAAAACCAATGTTTCGACATCACGATAGGAATTAACAACAACAACATACCCAGTGTAATCCTACAAGTGGGGTTTGGGGAGGGTAGTGTGTATGCCGACCTTACCTCTAACTCGTAGAGATAGAGAAGCTCCTATAGACCCTCGACTTAAGAAATGCATTTCAAAAGTAGTTTGATAAAGGGAATACAGAAATGAAAGCAGTAAGAACAATGAAATAATGCGTAATGGAAAACAGTACACAACAACATACGGAAGAAAGAATAGTAACAATGATGAAATACTGATATAATCGAAGCACAAACAAACACATGTGATATCCAAAAATTAAAGAACAAGAAACTACGAGAATATTGCTAATACATCTATCTACATTTCGTTACAAAAGTAAGATCGCCTTTTATATTTAACGATTAGTTAGAGAAGCAAGATGGCTTACATATAATTCAGCGAGTTGTCAACAGCTTGTGGAATTCCACCAAACAAACTATTGAAACTCAAGTCCCTGCATCAGGAGAAAAGAAAGTAGAATTACTTTATATATTTGTTCAGAAAACATGTAATAGCCTATATAGTGACAGGTTTACACTCAATTAAGTCGTTTTCACTTTGTTCCACGCGCTTCAACTATTTTATTTTTTTTTTGGTATTCTGTATGATGTCAAGCAGAACGGGAGCAAGACAAAGATAGCACACTTTATGAGTTTAGCCTGGCGGACCTCTTCTATCCATACACGACTTATTTTCTAATAAACCTCATAATATTAGACTTTTTTCAAATTTGGAGGTAGGGGAGGGGATTATAATATGGGGAATCCAGCCCTCAACAACAAGGTTAAAATTTATGTAGCCAAGATAGCCAACCAACTGAGCTACTAAGATTGCCCTCATAATATTAGATGTTGAAACACGGGATTGAGCAGACTTTAATAGGAAGGATTTGATCATGAAGAGTTACATATGAAAAAGGCACAGTCAGAGAGGAGAACATTTGGATCATCGACTTTCCCATACCAAAAGCATGCCTTCATCTTCGTAAAGTAAAGAGCTAATGGTTGATAACACACTTAATAGTTTAGGTATGAAACTCGCAAAACTAGGGTACTTTAGGTGTGTTTTTGACCCTTATCTCTAAAGAAAAGAAATGGAGATATTTATTGCAGAAGCAGCCTTACAGATACTGCAGGTCAGGTAAATTCCATATCTCAACGGGGATGCGGTCAGCTATTAAGCAATTCCTCAATGTCCTAGATAAACAGCAAATCAGAAAATAGAACTCTATTTCAGGAGAAGAGCAAAAGAAAAACTATTAATCCAATAACCATGAAACTTCGGGTGTCAGGGGACTCACAAAACTCTCAAAATTTTCGTTCCAGATAAATCTGGAAACGACGAGCTTCCTCCAATTAAGTCACTGATATGCCTGAAAAAGATATTATATCATATATAATAATTCAAAGTTTGGGAGAACTCCTTTCAAGAATGAGTACATCGAAAAGCTACAGGATTTTACAGTTCTGCTAGATTCTTCAGCTTCGAGAATTGGCCACGCAAAGGTGAAGAAAAACTATTCCCCATCAGATTCCTTCTCAACATGTGCAGAGAAGAATCAGTAGTCTTGAAAAAAAAACATGCATAGATGGTATAAAAGTATACAGTTACTTCGTGAGTTTTACATGATACGGAGATCTTGCCACTGCTCGAAAATATCTGGGATTTCTCCATAGAGGTTGTTCCCTTGCACATTGCTACAGCGAAAGAAGATTAATCAATTGGTTTAAAAGTCATCAAATGGCTGTAGCCACATGTAGTGAAGGGTGGCCAGTCGAACACCCTTTGTCGAAAAATTATACTATGTATATAGAAAATTATACAAAGTATATAGGTAAAAGAAAATAATTTCTTCCGTCTATATCAAATCTTGAATACCCTTAATGAAACTTCTGGCTTCGCCACAGCAGCACCATCCTCTCTCTTCTTGTTTAATCAGATGCTAAATGAGAACGAAAGATAAGATAGTAGATACTTACAAGTATGTCAGTTTATTCAAACTCTTGAAGCTTGGCGGCAAGGGACCAATAAATTCGTTGTTCTGAAAGTTCCTGCAATCATTTACTACATAAGTAACCTTGTCTTCTTTGTTAACCTTGAATGAAACTCAATCCAGCACGATGAGGTTCACAGTTAGCAGTACATCGTAGGAATAATCAACAAAAATATACTTACAACACTTCAAGATTCACAAGATTTCCAAGCTGGTCCGGGATTTCACCCGAGAGTTGATTATCAACGAGGTGCCTAATTGTGAAGGCAAATAGATGGGGATTCAAGTTTGCACTAAACCAAACGGAAAGTGACATAATATAGAAGTATGGATCTTATCAAGGATTTTACAATTCAATCAGGCTCTTAATATTTCCGAGCTGATCCGGAATTTTCCCTGATAAAAAGTTATTGCCCAAATCTCTGAAAGGACAAGAAGAAAAAAAATGTATATTATGTGTTAAGACAACAAGATAATAATAATTTATTTTGGAATAGAAAGGACAATATGAGATCACAGCTTTAGACTTACAAATATTCCAAAGATGGGAGAGAATCTAATTTTGGAGGAATTGTTTGGTCGAAGAAGTTTTTGCACAAATATCTGTAATGGCAACCAAGGTTAGATTTTAATGATTAAATACGATTCCAATATAGAAGTTCGAGTGAATTTTAATGATTTCTTTCTGTGTGTCAACTTAACGTCTTGTTCATGAACCTTGAATCTAACTCAAACATAAAATCTAGCTCATTAGGTGATGATTTTTCAAGACTATATAAGGAGACTAACATTTTATCCCACAACTAATATGGGACAGTTAAAAACCCACCGCACGCCCAGGCCTGCCAACTAGAGCGTGGACAAATAATATGAGGGCCCTACATTGCGACACACAATAAGAGGGCTGAGTCTAGTTCCGAACGTAAGCGTAACTCAATCCTAAAAGTTAGCTCATGAGTTGAGGATTGAGCAAGACCATATAAGGAGACAAACAACCCATCCCTCAACTGATGGAGGACACTTAACAACCCACCGCAATCCTAGGCTTGCCAAATGGAGCATCGAAAAAAGTAATATGGGCCGCCTACATTGTGACAAACAATAAGAGGAATGAGTCTGGTTCTTACCATGGGCCTAACGCAACCCTAAAAGCTAGTTCATGACGTGAGGATTGACCAAGACCACAATCAACCCATCCCTCAACCAATGTGATACATTAAACACTTCTTAAGTTCCAACTTCCAAGTGTTGTCTTGAAGGAGTAATGCATAACCGAGCAAGTGCCAAACAAGTAAAGCATCAAACGCCACAGTTTTGTCACAACTTTGCAATGAACGAACTGATGATCAACATCCTTCACATTTCCTTGCAAACATGGGACAAGCTGGCATGAAATCACCTCTATTTCTATAGACGATAAGTTGTTTAAACAACACTCCAAACGGCTGTCGACAAAAGAAAAAAAAAACTTTTTCCTTAGTGCTTTACCACTCTATTTATCCTAGAAAAGTAACTTTACATTGACATTCCATTGACATTCCTGCAATGTCCCAATATACAGATTGCATATAAAAGAGACGAGGACCTGGATGAAGATACTACTTTGGTAAGCATCATTGCTATCACATAACACCCGATAAACTTCGCCGTTTAGAGTTTCAACCATCCGTTTTTTATTCGGTGCGTACAACATCATCATCCATCATTTCATTCTCATGTGCAACAGTATGTTCCCGGTCATCAACTACTATTAGGATGCAGTGGTGGAGCCAAGATATCCACGAAGGGGTTCATAAGTGAACATACGAACTAATCGAAGGGGGTTCAACATCTAATATATATACATAAAAAATAATTTTAACCATGCATATCTAGCATAATTTTTCGCCGAAGGGGGTTCGGATGAACCCCCTCAGCAAAGGGTAGATCCGCCACTGTTAGGATGTCATAACATTGTTACAACAGCGAGCATTCAAACTCAGACAAGAACCATTTCGTTATGATTATTCTGTTGCCAAAAAAGAATTTCCGGTTCTGTAAAGCAGTCAAATAGAAGTTATTCCATTTTCTATGCTTGATGGAGATGAGTGGTAGCAATAGATTTCCCTCTTTTTGATTCACAATTTGCAGGAAATCAGTTCATTAAGTTCGACAAAGTTGTTAATCAAACAAGTAGATAGAAATTGCGCGTGGCTTGAGTCGTAAAGCTGATACCAAAAAGTAAGCCAGTGACTTACATGCTTCTTAAAGACAGCATCTGACCAAGGAAAGTTGGAATGCGTCCTTCCAATTTGTTATCACAGAGAGAACTGTCAGATAAAACATCTTAACCATCACAGGTAATTCATGAAAAAGAGTTCCTTATTGAGCTTCATCGTGTGCATGGTAATGAAAAGCTTCAAAAAAGGATAAATAAGTTTCTAATGAAAAATATGCAGCTGAAGTTATGAAACTACTCACAAATTCTCTAGTCTCGCCAGCTTTTTAAATGATTCAGGAATTGATCCACGCAACTTGT
Organism: Capsicum pubescens; assembly: GCA_030864215.1. Taxonomy (NCBI): domain Eukaryota; kingdom Viridiplantae; phylum Streptophyta; class Magnoliopsida; order Solanales; family Solanaceae; genus Capsicum; species Capsicum pubescens. The sequence goes on along the minus strand of CM061541.1, from coordinate 269,735,265 downwards.
TTCCATTCAAATAGCTGCGATCAACCAAAATAGATTATTGAATCTCGGATATGATAATATTGAGTGCTCAAGACATTTTCCTTTTAGCTTGAGCTCCCATGTTATTATTAAAGTAAGGATGCAAAACCCAAAATCAGCATAGAGTGCTGATTTCTTCTTTATTTACTTCTAAAGACGTTTTGATATGCAACTAGGTTATTAGCATTTTTAATAACACTGTACTAAATTTTGTAATGCTTTGCTACTTATGTATATCTCTTGGGGCATGCGTTCCATTATAGCGACTCCTGCCTCAAAATATAAATGCCTACGGCGCATATTATTGTAAGAGGTACATGAAATCTATGGCACATGAAATCTTGCACCCAAGGGTGTTGCCCAACGGTCAATGAAGTGGGTGAGAACTGTGAGTTTTCAGGTTCAAATCCCAGCCGAGACAAAAACACTAGTGATTTCTTCCCATCTATCCTTTGCTTTGGTGGATAGAGTAACCGAGTACCTATTGCTGGTGGGAGGTGGCAGGTATCCCGTAGAATTAGTCGAGGTGCGTTGAAAGCTGGCCTGGACACCACGGTTATCGAACAAACTAACGACAATAATATTTATTACATTCACATACAAAATGCAACTGGAATCTAAAAAAATGGAATGATATTAAATGCAAAATATACAAGTATGCTTATGATGTAATGCGATTTAAACTGAGCAGAAATTGTTTAGGTATACTTACAAGCTTTTTAAATATTGAAGGTCTCCGAAGTTCTCAGGGAACTTAACATCTAATCGTCTATTGGAGAAATCACTGCAGTTCATTATGTTACGAAAACATCAATCAGAAATCTCAACGTTGCATAGTTAAAAATAACGCAACAAATTTTATCTCCCTTGAGATCACAACTTAAAACTAAAATAATGAACATAAAACAAGGTACAGCTCACTGAGGACATGACCCTGGATAGGAAGGTTTGGAGGAAAAACACTAGGATAGAGGGATAAGGTGGGTGGTTGAATCGTAGTCAGTAGTTAGGTGGGCTTTGGTGTCTTTTGTTTGGTAATGTACTTTATTTTTGTGGATGTCGTATCTATGTTAGGTTTATCATGTTTCATGCTTTGGATTTTTTTTTATTGTCCTGTGTCTTGAGCCGGGGGTCTATCGAAAACAGCCTCTCTACTTCTTTAGAGGTAGTGGTTGAACTGCGTACATTCTACCCTCCCCAGACCCCACTAGGTTTGTTGTTGTTGTTGAATGAACATAAAACAAGGATGACCTGCACATATTTGATCAGACGTTGTGGTACTAATCTCTAGTTATGCGCGGGGTCTGAGGAAGAATCAAACCATAAGTGTCAATTGTATGCAACCTTACAATGCATTTCTGCAATAGGCTGCTTCTATGGCTTGAACCGTGACCTTCTGGTCACATGGCAACAACTTTACGAGTTACGCCAAGGCTCAATGACAGTGCTAGGATTTTCACTAAAGGGATTTACAAAATGAAGTAAGCACAAGAAGCAAAAGGGGATTCAACAACTACTATAAATACACACAAAATAATTTTATATAAATAATTTAATTTTTCGCCGAAAGGGGTTCGGATGAATCTCATCGGCCCAACCTGGCTCCGCCCTGATATTTCTCCCGTAAACAAATCATCCAAACTCCAAAAAAAAAATGATGGCACAACGGTTCACTAATTATATCAGTGCAAATTACAATTAGTAAAACAGATGAATGCAATCCAATCAATGTCTACAGATCATGCTATCAAAGTAATTGTAATAATAACAGTAAATAACTTGGATTAGAAGCGATACATGTGCTCCACTCGACATCTTTTCTGGTTCTCATGATAACAATTGCAAGTAACGGCATTTGAAAATCCAATAAAACAACTTGGCGGTAATAATATTCCCTTAGAACACCCAAGCAGATCATTGATGACATTCTCTGGCATCCACATACAGAAAATTGTGTCAGCGCAGGAAAAAAAATTAGGACGGATAAACTGATGTCATGACGAATGTAACAGCAAATAACAAGCTCATCTAAACTCTAGATAAAAAATAATTCCGGCCTTACATTACTTATCCATGTATAAAATACCTGCATAACTTGTTTTTAAGCCAAACAAACTCCTCCGGATTGCAACACCAATTGTTAGCTATGAGCATGTGAAATAAGTTTAGAAGGGAAAGTGTAATTTCTTTAATACCGTTGAGATAAGCATCCAGTACGCCGCCTCTTTCCCCCACCCACCCCCCATCCCGGCCCCAAACTATGGCCAAAGTTGCTACGACACACTCCAGCTTCACAGGGGTCCTATTCCCCCAAACTCAATTTTAGCGTATGTTTGTCACACTTTTGTGCTGACGTGGCACCTTTATTACATAAAATGGGGCCATGTCAGCTAAAAAGGTTGATGAAAATACGCTAAAATTTAGTTCGGGGGTAATAGGGCTCCCGTGAAGTTGGAGTGTGTTGTAGCAAATTTGGTCAATAGTTGGGGGGGGGGGGGGGGGGGGGTATTAGATGCTTTACTCTACTTTATTCGTCTAACGAAAATTCAATCTCATCCCTGATCAAATGGAGGAAACTAAGAAAATAGAATCTCCTCGCACACTACAATTTTGTTTCTATATTATGTTAATCACTATGTTACTATTCGTCAACAAAATAACCCGTAAAGGTTCACCTTTCATTTCAATCTTACTAGAGTAATAGCTGATACACAAAAAATTGTTACAAAAAGAGATGTCTTTACCATAAACAAAGCAAGCTAGAACCTTTGTGGTGATGTAGGAAAGGGAAGTCGGAATGGAAAAATAATTTGAAAATATAAACATTTTAAAGCTGTTTCTTGAAAATTCTCTTCATACAACAACAACAACATACCCAGTGTAGTCGCACAAAGTGGCGTCTAGGAAGGGTAGAGGGTATGCAGACCTTACCCTACCTCGGAAGTAGAGAGGTTGTTTCTGATAGTTAATACGTTTACACGACTAACTTGTGTTCAATATCTCAATGGCCACAATCTTACCATCTTCTTCCGCAAGAGGAGGAGGTATATTTGTTGAACTGCTGTCAAACCAAGTTGTAGTACAAATTTTGTGTAGAGGGCCTTGCGTAGCTTGTTCCAAAGTCACCTCACAAAGGACTAAAAGCAGAAAAAGAGAAATGAAGACCCTGTAAATATGCATGAACATTGCGGATATTAGCTAAACAGGAAATGCTTTTTTTTTTTTTCTTTAGCTTTAACCATACAGTTTCGCAAAAACGTGCCCATAATACCTTTATAATAGCATTTCTTTCTTCAAATATACCCCATAATATTGTGTCTCGCAGAGGCGAATCCAGGGTTTTAAGTTTATGGGTTTCTAAAACAGCCTCAAACTAATATATAATCCTAACCGGGCTCGTAATCAAATAACAACAACAATATACCTAGTGGATTCCCACAAGTGGGGTCCGACGAGAGTAGGATGCATGCGAGCCTAGTGTTATCAAAAGCAAAAAGTGCAAAATAGCTAGAAGATTTGTTGGCAAGGAAAAGTATGCCTTAGAACCTTGACGACGGCATTGAAGTGCACATTAAGCAAGCCAAAAAGCGTAACACGTTTTGATCCTTCGACAACAGTGCCTTTGTGAGGTATTGAGTATGTTTCTGATAGAACCTCGGCTCAAATATTTATAGATATTTAGCGGATTTCTTAAAACATATACATGATCTAGGCAAAAGCTACTAGGTTCACGTAAATCCACAAATAACATTGTGTGGTTTATAATAAAAAGAACAATTTTTTTTTTCACTTTTCCATGTTGTTTCCACTCCTGGGCCCTTACAGCATAGCATTGCTTATCTTTTCCAAAAAAGTAAAAATACACCATTTTCTTGTCACTTTCCTCTTTGGAAATTCTACTTTATAAAGCTGAAACCTCCAATAATGCTGTGCAGATTCCTTGACTCATTTCTATCTCATGTACCCAAAAGGGGATGCAGCATAGTAGTACCTGTTTCTTTTCCTTTTTTCGATAATCGTGTTGTCTATCTCATTACGTCTTTTTCTAGAGTGTTCTTGTCTTTAGTCGGGGTTTATCGGAAACAACATATTTATATCACCTATGAGGTACAGGTAACGTCTGTGTACACTCTAGCCTACCGATACCCCACAAGTCGGCATACACTCTACCCTCCTTATACCCCACTTTGTGGGACTACATTGGGTATGTTCATGTTGTTGTTCTTGTTGATACCCCACAAGTCGGTGTACACTCTATCCTCCACATATCCCACAGGTCGGCGTACACTTATGGGCCAGCTTATGCACACCTCGACTAATTTCATGAGATAACTGTCACCTCCCACCAATAACAGGTATGAAGGTAACCCTATCCACCAAAGCTAAGACATAGTACCTTACGTGCAAAGGTCCATTAAAATAACAAGATATTAACTCATAACCTTAGAACTACGAAATCTTAAAGATTGAATGCATAGAGTTTAAATCGTGAATCGGCATATTAAATCTACTAACAAGAAGGGCATATTCTTATGTGAAAATTAAAGCAACTCATGATTTGCATGGAAGATGTTTGATGAAATGACTGAAAGAAAATTCTATTTAAAAAAGACCAGAATAGGGATATTACCTTCTTTATTTTTTCTCAATAAACAAAGACCATAGCAATTTGGACCCCAAGGGTGTGAAATTAGTCGAGGTGCGAAAAAGACATGTGAAATGAGCATTGTTGGTCGAGAAGTCGAGGTCTCAGGTTCAAATAGGTGATTTTTTCATTTGTCTTTCACCTTAGTGGACAAAATTACCTGATATATTGGGAGGTGACAGGTATCCCATAAATTTAGTTGAGTTGTGCGAAAAATGGCTCGAACACTACAGTTATTAAAAAAAACATGTAAAATGATCTATATGATTGGACTAAAAATCTTCTTTTGAGAACATTTACCTGTTTACATTAATTAGCAGCCCCCACAATAAAGCTTCTCACTGTTTTTATGCTTTTTCAAAATTATTGCAGCTATGAAACTAAAAAAAGAAAAAAAGAAAAAAGCTCGGTGCACTAAAACTCCCGTTATGCACAGAGTCCACGGAAGGGCCTGACCACAAGGTTCTATTGTACACAACCTTACCTTGCATTTCTGCCACATGGCAGCAACTTTACTAGTTACTCCAGCGCTCCCGTTCAATACACAAAACTTGAACTCAGCCAATAAGTAAGTACTTCAACTTTGATAGTGCACATCGTACACATGTCAACCCGATTTCAATTGGCAACCAAACAGTATAAATGTTCTCATTATGTTTTGTAGACACCTTACACTGACGTGACACATAAAATTTGAAGATATTTAAATGAATATATCATGAGGCAACAAGATTCTAACTCAATAAGGCAACACAACACAACCATGTATTTTACATAACCAGGCAAAGCCCCTTAAATATCAAATCCTTGCACACTAGTCAAAGCATAGAGGCGTATCTAGGATTTGAATTTTACGACTTCTGAATTTACCGTAACAACTTCAAGTGCTAACAACCGGATTCTAAATTTAAAATATGTACGTATTCAGTGAATCTCATAACACAAATACAAGATTTAGGACAAACATACTACTTGGGTTCTAGCTCCGCCCCTGGTCAAGCGCATTGTTAAAGCAAATACGATTCTCCTTTACTTCTCTCTCAGCGAAGACATGATTTCTCATCCTTCTTTACCGGGAAGTCAATAGCAGTGAATTGTTTCCCACATTTGAGTCTGCTACATGGAGAAATTAAACACCCTCTGGCTTGATCGAAATGGTCTCGATTGAGGGTTCTTTCTTTAAAATCTTCACGATTTTAGACATGATTGGTCTGACTGACGGTGAATCTATGCATTGGATTGCTAATCGTAGAATCATCTCTGCTTCTACCCAGTCATAGCTCATCAGATTACGATCAACGAGGTCCATTAAATTTCCCCTCTGATCCTTTTTATGTGCCTATAGTAGTTGATAAAAGCCAATAACTTTCTTTAGTTTCCTAAAGTAATGTACATAACTATCGGAGTTGGTTGAGTTTCACTCACCTCATCCACGAGGTATTCAGTCTCACCACCTGGCCTCAGGTTCTTGATTTTCATTCCGCTGACAATTATGAGTGTGACAACTCCAAAGCTATACACATCCGCGCTCGCTTCTAAGGGGCGATCTTTAACTTCTGGCGCTGTGTATGACCTGCAAAAGGCTTCTATCAGTGAGAAGTGCAATTGTGATAGCCAACGTATACAAAATTTTAACCAATTTGAAAGAAAAATCAGTCTCCCAACGTTTCAATTAGGGCGTTTCCTTACATTGTTCCTTCTGCCCTTTGCTTGTGATAGAGCCTTGCAAATCCAAAATCGTATATCTTCGGATTTAGATCATCATCAAGAAGAATGTTTGCTGGTTTAATATCCCCATGTATAATTTCCTGTTTGGAGCCCTCGTGAAGAAAAGCTAAACCTTCTGCTAGACCAAGACAAATTCTATATCTCGTTGGCCAATCTAGTCTAGCTCTAAGTTCATCGTTTGAACCTGTAAGTAACCAAAGCTCAACTTATCATTAGTACGGCTAAATTTCTCTTTTTCCTCTTCTTTACTACAACTATGGAGGCTTAACGAAGAATCTTTCATAAACGGAAGGCGTTACCTAATAATGCATCATCAAGAGTGTTGGTTCCAATGTACTCATAGATAAGCAGAAGTTGGTTGTTTCCTACACAGCATCCCATTAGTGTTACAATATTTGAATGTTTCATGCCAGCAATTGCACGACTCTTTTCCGCAAACTCCCACATTCCTTCTTTTGTTCTTGAAAGCTTTTTAACTGCGACGGCTGTCCCATTCGAAAGTGTGCCCTGAACATTCGTTAAGTATTTCAGATGATGAAATTGTGTATCAGAAAAACCTCCGTTTCAATTTGCTTGTCTTGCTTTCATTTTTTATCCATTTCAAAAGATATATCAGAAAAAATCATAACCTATAATGAGTTAAGATTCTAGCTAACCTTATAGACTGTCCCAAAACCTCCCTCACCAATCCGGTTCGCAATATCAAATTTCTTTGTGGCAGCTTTAATTTTCTGATAGTCGTAAAGCCCTCCAGGGTACAATTCAACAAGTTCTAGCTCTATACCAACACATTAGTAAATATATGTCAGAGGGATCGAAAACATAAATAAAGTAAAGAAGCTTACAACAAATAAAAAGACCTATGATTCACACGGTGGTGATTAAAACCGATAACTACAAATCCCAATGGAAACCAAGTAAAGTAGTGTTACCTCCCCGCCATATGTCTTTGAAACTCCAGGTAAAACCTATGAACAATGTAGTTAGAAGAAGTAATGCAAATACTGAAATTCCAGCAAGCACTCCAGTGGACAGATTTGAATCACGAACTGGTTCATAAATTGTTACGGTGAAATATCAGACACAAAATAGGAACCAAAACCATATAAAATGGTAAATAGTCGGGGTAGCCTTGTGCACAAAGCATCTTGCGTTCATGCAGGGTCCGGAGAAGGGACACACCCCAAGGGGTGTAATATAGATAGCCTACCCTAATGCAAGCATTAGCTAGTGTCTTCTTCCACGGCTCGGACCCGTGACCTATAGGTCACACAGAGACAACTTTATCGTTACGCCAATGCCCCCTTCGTAAAATAGTGAACAGTACGACATACAATGAATACCTGGAGTTACTGTAATTGCGGATATAAGGGGCCCATAGTACACTGATGGATATAAGACTGACCCTTTTCCAGACCAGTATAAGTGAATCTCCAGTCGACCGTTGTTGGCCACAGGAACAGTAAATTCCTTTGTTTTAGCCTTATCCACACCTTCCGCGTCTTTTTCTATGTTGAAGTTTCTCAGCACATTTTCCCCCTGCATAAATATTATCTAAAAATCTTCTATATGTTTGCATATGGATCGACAACTTGATGGTTTTGGTACCTTACCTGGATATCTACATCAAAGAGACGCCCTGCTTCGCTATGCGAACCTATATTAGATATTTCAGCAAAGTGAAGCTTCACGTCGTACACACCACTTTTCAAACAAAATCCATAATATTTCAAGGAGATTGGGGATAAACGTGCTGAGCTATACAATTGGGCCTCACCAACAAGAATTTGGCCATCATTTACAGTATACCTATTACGACTTGCCCATAAGAAGTTTCCCATACTACTGTAGCCCCAATTTGATCTATTACTCTTGAAGAAAGTTGATTGACCACGTGGATTTACATCAGCTTCATAAACTCTTCCGTCAACTGATACAGACTCACCACCGCAGTTTATATACAAACGGTCATCTAAAGAAGGAGAAACTACTTAGTACATGATGCATTTATAATCTCAAAAGGTGGGCAAACTTTAATCTGGAATGGAAACACTCTAGCAACACAACATTGTGATGACAAACTAGAAAATATAAATCTTATCATGAGTCATGAAACAAATACTTTTCACTATAGAAATAATTAGTCCGTCATAGTATTTTATGCAGAGTCACATTCAATCCCAAAAGAAGTACTCCGTCCGTTTTACTTTGTTTATCTAACTTTCCTTTAGTTTAGAACCACACGACTCAAAAAGTTCTCTCTACTTTCTTACACTCTCAAGCTAAATCAGACAAACAACTTGAAACAGAGAGACTATCTATGAAGCTAGTCATAAGGAATATAACATAAGACGTATACAAATATCACTCCACGTCTGAAGTTGTTAGTACTTACAAAACTGAGTTCCATCCTTACAACCGAAATCAACTTGGTTCCGCTTTGCAACCCTATATTCAAATTTACTCACAAAGTTAAGCATAGAAAGACCAATTTGCTTAGGACCAAATTATTTCTTTCTTTTTTTTTCGTCTTTGTGGAGATACTGGTGGAAGAGCTTACTCATCCGTTTCGTTGGAGCAGCACTCGAACAGATTCCTGGAAAAGGGTAATATCATTGGATTCAGAAATAGAAAAGCTACTAAGAAGCTGTGTTGCTCAGACTTTTCAAAAATGTCAACAGGTGTGAGTCGGATACTCCAATACTGGTGCATTTTGGAGAATCTGACACGGGTACAATAACATATTTTGGAGAGTCCGAGCAACAAAGCTACGAAGCACATAAATAAGATTTTTCAAGATATGTGAAATCACCCTTACAAGCGAGGGTTTAGCTTCTCTCCGGAGCTTATGTTCACATTTCTGAAAAGGTTTTCAGAAACATCCCTGCACTTTGACTTGGACGAGTGAGTGGCAGAATACGTTGTAGAAATTAATGAAAAGAGAAAATCGGCATAGAAAATCATGTTAAATCAGACTTCAACTGAAAGAAATTAAATTCCATGATGTTTACGACAATATAATTATAATATAATTTCTGAACAAATATTATACCCTAGTAATGGATAGAAGAGTAAATAAAAGAACATAGATAAAGAAATGTTTGCTCTAAGTATAAACCGTAGCTTAATTGAAAGAAATAATGACCAAAACAACGCAAACACACATTGTACTTGTTAACAGAAGGGATTAGCAAAAAAACAGAAAGCGAGTTTTAAACGGTTAAACATAACAGCTTGATACGGGTGTACCAAGCTGTCCAACAAGTTCACGACCATTCACACATAGCCAAGCTCGGGAGTTCCAAAAACTCCAAGCTATGTTCATGCAAATGGCCGTGTGTGAGTTGGTACTTGAGCCTTCCAATGGATTAAATGTTTTCAAGTGTGAAGAGGAGCCTTGAAGTGTAATAAACTTACACTCCAAGGCCACCCCTTGGCAAGGGTAGGATGGTCATTTGTTATCTCCCTTTGTGGACTAAGATAAATAGATAGTGTTAGGGTTATTTTTGGAGTCAGCTCATTCCTATTATTCAAGAAACAAAAGACTTGTAATATTGGTGACTTCTCTTTCTCATTTTGGAGAGGCCCAAATCAAAAGCTCACTAGTAGAGTGATACTAGTGTTGGATCTTGGCTAGAAACTAGGGTTTTGGGGTTCTTGAGTTCCTCTTGGTACAAGTAAGAATTTGGTGTTTATATTCATTAGTCTTAGGGTCCTTTCTCATTGTTAGGGTTCTTAGATTATTGAATATTGTATGGCAAGTTTCTATACCTTTTGTAATCTTGATAACATTGTGTTTTTGAATCTAAAAGTCTAGTGAAGCCGTGTGGGGCTCTTTCGATTCACTAGCAAAATTGTCATTTGTTGTTCTTGTTGTAAACTCATTTTTCTAGTCAAAACAAGTGTTGAAGCCTAGTGAAGCCGTGTGTGGCCTCTTTCGATTCACTAGCACTTTGTTGTTCTTATTGTTGCTTCTTGTGTTGGCTTGAATCTCTTGATACACACTTAGTTTTATATCACAGCTGCAACTTGCAACTTTACCGTTAAAACATAATTTACAGGCTAAAGTAACAGATGCAATTTTACCCTTTATTTGGTGCTTTCTTTTACTTTCCTGTTATCACCTCAATTTAGTTTCATTCTGTTACTCCCTTGCTCAGCTTTACAAAATAAATTTCACAGGAGCTGCTAGTAATGTCTGAACTTAAAACCAAAAGAGTAACATATTAACGCAAAAAAACGCTTACACGTATCGAAAAGCATTCATCCAAGCTGGAATTGTCTCATTGAGATTATTTTTTCTTAGAAATCTGAAAACAACGCACCAGATCATGACAGTTGATACCAAGAGAGAAAAAGAAAACACTCTGATAAAAATCAATGTTCCGATATCACAGTGCACAAAATTCATAAAAAGTGAGCTATCAAACAATGCCTGATATTCAAACAACAACAATAACATACCCAATGGAAACCAAAGTAGTTTGAAAAAGGGAATGCAAAATGAAAAATAGTAAGTAATGGAAAACAGTACACAACATCATAAGGAAGAAAGAACAGTAACATCAATGAAATAATGAATATAATCGAAGCACAATCAAACACATGTGATAACCAAAACCAAAGCACATGAAAATACGAGAATATTGCTAATACTACTGGCAAGAAACTATTACTGGCTTCGAGAAGAAATGCATAGTACCGCCTTTTATATTTAACGATTAGTTAGAGAAGCAAGATCGCTTACATATAATTCAGGGAGTTGTTAACAGCTTCCGGAATTGCACCAAACAAACTATTGAAACTCAAGTCCCTGCATCAGGAGAAAAGAAAGTAGAATTACTTTATATATTTGTTCATGAAATATGTAAAGCCTATTTAGTGACAGGTTTACACTCAATTAATTTGTTTTTCCACTTTTTTCCAAGCACTTCAAGTATTTCTTTCTTATATACTGTATACCCTGACCATCCTACCAACCAAAGATTAAATAATATCATGACTAATGCATGTATTAGATTTTCTAATACATCCTACCAAACGACCCCAAAGAGTTTCTTAAGATAAACGTACAGCCAGAGACGAGAACATTTGACGCATCGACTTTCCCCTATCAAATAATCATACGCCTTTTTAACGTAAATGAAATGGAGATATTTACTGCAGAAGCTGTCTTACAGATACCGTAGGCCAGATAAATTCCATATCTCAAAAGGGATGCGGTCAGCTATTGAACAATTCCTCAATGTCCTAGATAAACAACAAATCAGAAAATAGAATTCTATTTTAGGAGAAGAGCAAAAGAAAAACTATTACTCCAATAAACATGAAACTTTGGGCACCAGGGGACTCACAAAGTTGTTAAAAATTCCATTCCGGATAAATCTGGAAACGGCGAGCTTCCTCCAATTAAGTTACTGATATGCCTGAAATAGATATTATATAATGCATAATAATTGAAAGTTTGGGAGAACTCCTTTCAATAATATGCAGATCGAAAAGCTACAGGATTTTACAGTTCTGTTAGATTCTTCAGATTTGAGAATTGGCCATGCAACGGTGCAGAAAAATTATTCCCCATCAGATTCCTTCTCAACATGTGCAGAAAAGAATCAATAGTCTTGATAAAAACATGCATAGATAGTATAAAAAATGCATACAGTTACTTTCTGAGTTTACATGATACGAATATCTTGCCACTGCTTGAAAATATCCGGGATTGAGTCACTGAGGTTGTTCCCTCGCACATTGCTACAGAGAAAGAAGATTAATCAACTGATTTAAAACTAATAAAAGTAATCTGACGATCCCCCCCTCCCCGTGTTTCAATTGTACGCCTAATGAGAACGAAAGATAAGAGAATATATACTTACAGGTATCTCAGTTTATTCAAACGCTTGAAGCTCGCCGGCAAGGGACCAATAAATTCATTGCTCTGCAAGTACCTGAAATCATTTACTACATAATAATAAGTATCCCTATATTCTTTGTTAACCTTGGATGAAACTCTATCCAGTAAATGTTCAAATTTAGCAGCTTCTAAGTCCCTATAATTACAGCCAGCTTTAAAAATAATTCAAGGAATGAGTAGAATTGTTTTGCTTTGGATATATTGTTACTTCAACAGACAGCTGTGGGTTGGGAATGATGAAAGCCAGCTCTCCGGGACCAGGGCATAGACCCAAAAAAAAACCATCTTTATCCCATTGTACGTAGCTAAGTACACACACAAGAATTCACTAAAGGTCAGTCTAAATGTAAGTGGATTAGCTACATTCCCTAAACATATATGATCAAACATGTAATCATCTCTGTATGGAAATCTTTACAAGTTTGTAAGCTATCATCACATTTGGAGATTAACAAAAACTTTTATCATCACCTGTATACTTGGTCACAAATTTTTGTAGTTGAATGTGATCAAATAAAAGGCTTTAATACAAGCGTACGTCTGGTGAATTTTTTTTGGACCAAAAAAAACGAAAAAGAATAATGCAGTGATAGGTTTGGATAATAGTTCTCTAAGTTGTTTTAGTTAAACTGCAAATAATGCATCAGTTCATCTAGTGTTGCTAAGTATCCTACTGCCATAGCCTTCCATTTGAAAGATCAAGATTATCTCTCAAACCAACAAACTTGTAACCAACAAAAATATACTTACAACTCCTCAAGATTCACAAGATTTCCAAGCTGGTCCGGGAGTACATCCGAGAGTTGATTATCAACGAGGTACCTAATTGTGAAGGCAAATATATGGGGATTCATGTTTGCACTAAGCCAAACGGAAAGTAGGATAATGTAGAAGTATGGATCTTATCAAGGATTTTACAATCCAATGAGGCTCTTAATATTTCCCAGCTCAGCCGGAATTTTCCCTGATAAGAAATTATAACTCAAGTCTCTGAAACAACAAAAAGAAAAAAAAAAATTATGAACTACGAGAACTAGAAAATAATAATTAATTCTGGAATAGAAATGACAATATGAGATGCAGCTTTAGACTTACAAATATTCCAACGATGGGAGAGAACCCAATCCCGGAGGAATTGTTTGGTCGAAGAAGTTTTTGCACAAATATCTGTAATGGCAACAAGGGTTAGATTTTAATGATTAAATATGATACCAAGATAGAAGTTTGAGTGAATTTCCATGATTTTTTTCTGTGTGTTGCTTCACAACCCACTGCACGCCCAGGCCTTCCAACTAGAGGGTGGACAAAATAATATGGGGGCCCTACATTGCGACGCACAATAAGAGGTGAACAGTTGCAGTGGGCTGCTCCTCAATACAGGGACCTGTTCCGAGATGAACTCACACGACAAGAATTAGGAGAAATATAAACTGAGAAGTGCGGGAATAAAGTAAATAGCAGACACAAGGTTTTTACGAGGAAACTCCTTGCTCAAGGGAGAAAAACCACAACCTGCTTCCAGGATTTCTAAGGTCCACTATATCCAAGCAACTTCTTGAATACAAAAAAGTATTAACCTCCTATCCTTTGTCTCCTAGAAATAACTCTATTACAAGAAGACCCAAGTAGGAACTCTACTGCCACAAGCACCAGCTAACTCTAACTGGACACACCAAGCTACCTCTAGCTTGAACGATCACCTAACTCTAGATGACTACAATGAGAAAGGTTTACACCTCACCACCTACTGACAATCATAACCAAATGTAGGCAAAAGTTTAAGAACAATGTACAAAGACTCAACTACAACATGGAAGTAAAAATAAAACTCGATGAACAATCAGTTTCCGGTTTCAAGAGGAGTCTTCGATTAAACTTCAGAAAGATATTTTGTTGTGAGACTATGGAAGCGTTGGTTTTCTTGTTGAGGAAGATGAGCAATATGTAGTATGACACAAGAAAACCTAGGAGAGATCCCATTGGTTGAGGCAAAAAAATGGCAACACCTTTTCCACCAACTTTCGTACTTTGTGTCAGCTGTGAGAGTTGACCGTGATAGTGACAGGTGAGCCCAACCTGTTCCCTAAGTAGTAGCAGCTTTGTCATCAAAAAATCTCCAGAAAACATGTCCCAACATACAATTTACATCCAATTTCTCAATCATCAAAACTAAGGACTTAACAAGAGGGTTGAGTCTAGCTCTGACCATAGGGGCTAACTCAATCTTGAAAGCCAGCTCATGAGTTGAGGATTGATCGAGACCATATAAAGAGACAAACAATCCATCCCTCAACCGATGTGGCACATTAAACACTTCCTAAGTGCCAACTTCCAAGTGTTTTCTTGAAGGAGTGATGCATAATTGAGCAAGTGCCAAACAAGTAAAGCATCAAATGCCACAGTTTTGTCACAAATTTGCAATGAACAAAGGGATTATCAACATCCTTCACATTTCCCTGTCCATCAAATAGATGAAGATTTGACTTTGGTAAGCATCATGCTATCACACAGCACCCCCATTTCAAGTTTCAATCATCTATCATTGAATTCTCATGATATTTGAATTGCTCACAATAGTATATTTCGCGTCATCAACTACTATTAGGATGTCATAACATTATTACAACAGCTAGCATTCAAACTCGGATGAGAACCGTTACTTTATGATTGTTCCGTTGCCAAAAAGGAATTTCTGGTTTTGTAAAGCAGTCGAATTGAAGTTATTCCATTTATTTTCCTTGATGGAAATGAGTGGGAGCAATAGTTCCTCTTTTTGATTTAAAAATTTGCAGGAAATTAAACAAGTATGTAGACATTGCGTGTGGGTTGAGCTGTAAAGCTGATACAAAATGGTAAACCGATGACTTACATGTGTTTTAAAGACTTCATCTGACCAAGGAAAGGTGGAATGGGTCCTTCCAATGAGTTATCACAGAGAGAACTGTCAGATAAAACATCATAACTATCACAGGTAATTCAAGATAAACTTCATCGTACGCATGGTAATGGACTTTTAAAACAGAAAAAAAAGTTTCTAATATAATGAAAAATTTGCTGCCGAAGTTCTGAAACTACTCACAGTTCCACCAGATTTTCAAGCTTTGTGAATGATACAGGAATGTATCCACGCAAATTGTTTCCATTCAAATATCTGTTATCAACCAAAATAGATAGATACATAAATGATATTACAAGAGATAAGATCGCTTTTTCAAAATGAGTTTTAAGGCATTAACTTTTTAGCCGTGAGCTCCCCTGCTATTATTCAAGTAAGGATGCAAAAACCAAAATCATCATAGAGTGCTAATTTCTTGTTTATTTGCTTCTGATCATAGAACGTATAAATCTAGTGTCGTTTTTTATATGCAACTAGTTGTGTAGGAGGCATGATTTTATGTAAGAGGGTTCGAAATAGATTCTCAAGTTGTGTCAAGGGGGTTCAAAACGCAATATAAACACATAAATATCAGATTTGACCTTAAATATAAAGTGTAATTTCCTAAATAAGGGGGTCTGAGTATACACTAAGACCCCACGTGTGGGATTACACTGAGTATGTTGTTGTTGTGGCTACCGCATTCTTTTTTATACAATATTTATTACATTCACGTACAAAATGCAGCTGGAATCTAACAAATGGAATGATACTTAAATGCAAAATCTTCAAGCATGCTTATGATCTGTAATGTGAATTGAAACTGAAAAGCAATTGTTTAGGTATCCTTACAGCCTTTCTAAATACTGAAGGTTTCCAATCTCCAGAGGGATCATACCTTGTAATTGTCTATTGGAGAAATCTCTGCAGATCATTATGTTGCAAAAACATCAATCAGAAATCTCGAAGTTGAAAAGTTAAAAACAAATGCAACAAAATGTAATGCCCATGAGACCACAATTTCAGACAAGAATGAATATAAAACAAGGATGACATGCACATTTGGTCGAGTAGGCAAAGATGTCTCTTAAGTTGCTTTACACTTTTACAGTGAAATTATGGAGACGTTGCTATTATTATAGTGAAATTATTCTAAATCATTTTTGGTCGAGTAGGCAAAAGTGAATATTCCTACTTCACCGAAAGCCTTATAGTACAAACATAATTAATCAACATAATATATTAATGTAAAGAGGCATAGGGCAGCCTAGTGTACTAAGTGCCCATTATGGGGGGAGGGGCGGCCTGGAGAAGGACCGAACCACAAAGGTCTATTTTATGCAGCATCAAAAGGCTATTTTCATGGCTCTAACCCGTGACCTCCTGGTCACATGGAAGAAACTTCACATGTTACGCGAAGGCTCCCTTCCAAATGTATAAGAGGCATAATTTTAGATACTTGTAAT
The DNA here is from genome assembly GCA_030864215.1 of Capsicum pubescens. NCBI lineage: Eukaryota > Viridiplantae > Streptophyta > Magnoliopsida > Solanales > Solanaceae > Capsicum > Capsicum pubescens. The sequence continues at coordinate 269,718,622 of CM061541.1, read as the reverse complement.
CTACCGTAAAAATTCAAGTAGAGAAATAGTCAATAATGTGGGTTGAGAACCACAAGGTCTATGGTTCAAATCTCAACTGAGACAAAAACACTAGGTGATTGATTTCTTCCCATTTGTTCTAGCCTTAATGGACAGAGTTACCGAGTACCTGTTTTCGGTGGGAGGTGGCAAGTATCACGTGGAATTAGTCGAGGTACGCGCAAACTAACCCGAACACTATGGTTATCAAAAACAAAAAAGCACCATGAGCACTGCATATCTTCATTCGACTCAAACGACGACCGCAAAGAATATTAGAATGGCAAAGTGCCCAAGAGCCCAAGCATATATTTCTCAATGGCAGAACCAGGATTTCTTCAAAAGAATGAAGTAAACACACCACAAGCCAAAGGGGGTTCAACATCTACTATATATACATACAAATAATTTTAACCATGCATAGATAGTGTAATTTTTCACCGAAAGGGGTTCGGATGAACCCCATCGTCCTACCTGGACTTGTAATATTTAGAAATGACGTATTACTCAGCAGATCATTAACAAGAAGAGCAGTTGAGAAAAATACAAAAAAGTAAAACAATGATAATAGTAAATAACTTGGATTAGAAGCGATACATGTGCACTACTCGACATCTTTTTTGGTTCTCAAGATAACAGTCGCAAGTAACGGAAATTGATCCAATAGAACAACTTGGAGATATTATTTCCCCAGAACACTCAAGCAGATCATTGATGACATCCCCTGACATCCACATACAGAAAATTGCATCAGCACAGAAAAAAAATTAGGACGGATAACCTGCGATATCATGTAGAATGTAGGAGCAAATAACAAGCTCATCTAAACTCTAGATAAAAAATAAATCCGGCCTTACAATGCCTGCATTACGAATCTTTACATTACTTATCCATGTATAAAATCCCTGCATAACTTGTTTTTAAACCAAAGAGATAAGCATCCAGTACCCCCTCGAACTATGGCCAAAGTTGCTATGACACACTCCAACTTCACAAGGGTCCTATTACCCTCTGAACTCAATTCTAGCGTATTTTTGGCACCCTTTTGTGTTGACGTAACACCTTTATTACATAAAATGGGGCCCACATCAAAGGTGCCATGTCAGCTAAAAAGGTTGACAAAAGGTGTCACGTCACCACAAAAGATTGACAAAAATATGCTAAAATTGAGTTCAAGGGGTAATAGGACCTCCATGAAGTTGGAGTGTGTCATAGCAAATTTGGTCATGGTTCAGGGGTATTAGATGCTTCACTCTAAACCAAACGAACTCCTCAGGATTGCAACACCAATTGTTAGCGATGAGCATGTGAAATAAGTTTAGGAGGGAAACAGTATTTTCCTTATACCATCATCCAAGTTTATACTATATTCGTCTAGTGAAACTTCAATCTCATCCCTGATCAAATGGAGGAAACTAAGAACATAGAATCTCCTCGCACACTACAAATTTGTTTCTATATTACGTCAATCACTATGTTACTATTCGTCAACAAAATAACCCGTAAAGGTTCACCTTTCATTTCAATCTTACTAGAGTAATAGCTGATACACAAAAAGTTGTTACAAAAAGAGATGTCTTTACCATAAACAAAGCAAGCTAGAACCTTTGTGGTGATGTAGGAAAGGGAAGTCGGAATGGAAAAATAATTTGAAAATATAGCACGGGAATAAACATTTTCAAGCTGTTTCTTGAAAATTCTCACCATACAACAACAACAACATACCCAGTCTAGTCGCACAAAGTGGCGTCTAGGAAGGGTAGAGGGTATGCTGACCTTACCCTACCTCGGAGGTAGAGAGGTTGTTTCTAATAGTTAATACGTTTACGCGATTAAATTGTGTTCAATATCTCAATGGTGGAGTAGCGTTAAAGACTAAGACGGTCACAATCTTACCATCTTCTTCGGCAAGAGGAGGAGGTATATTTGTTAAGTTTCTGTCAAAATAAGTTGTTGTACAGATTTTGCGTAGAGGGCCTTGTGTGGAAGCTACAGTCACCTCACAAAGGACTAAAAGCAGCAAAAGATGAATGAAGACCCTGTAAACTTGCATGAACATTGCGATATTAGCTCAACAAGAAATGCTTATGTCTTTCTTTAGCTTTTAACCATAAATTTTCTCAAATATGTGCCCATAATACCTTTATAATAGCATTCTTTCTTCAACTATACCCAATAATGTTAGATGTCGCAGAGGCGGACCCAGGATTTTAAGATAATGGTTTCCTACAACAACCTTAAATTAACATATAATCCTAACTGGATTCATAATCAAATAACAACAAAAGAACATACCTAATGTAATCCCACAAGTGGGGTTGATGCAGAGTAGGATGTACCTGAACCCGGGCCCCAGTGTTATCAAAAGCAACAAGCGCAGAAAAGCTCCAAGGTCTGTTGGGGCTTTAAGCACAAAATGCAAATAAAGCATGTGCTTTAATGAATATGTTTAGTCCAACACTAATAGTTAATAAGCATGAACGACAAATATATGAACAAAGAAATTGAAGAAAAATTACGATGAAGTGAAATATCAATTGTTTAGTGTCACCTATTCAAAAAAGTCTCATTGGCATGGAAAAGTACGTCTTAGAATCCTGATGACGACATTGAAGCGCAAATCAAGCGATGCAAAGCACTTAAGCGCGCCTTTGACAACACAGCACGGACCTTACCCCTACCTTTATGAGGTAGAGAGGTTGCTTCCGATTAACCCTCAGCTCAAATATTTATAAATATTTACTGGATTTCTGATAACATATACATGATTTAGGCAAAAGCTACTAGGTTCGCGTAAATCCACAAACAACAATAATGTGGTTTATGAAAAAGAAACAATCTTTTCTTCACTTTTTCATGTTGTTCCCACTTCTGGGCCCTTACAGCATAACATAGCTTATCTTTTCCAAAAAAAAAAAAAAAGTAAAGATACACCATTTTCTTGTCACTTTCCTCTTTGGAATTCAACTTTATAAAGCTGAAACATTTACAGTACTCACTTTACATGTCCTTTTACAGCAAAAAGGTGAAATTTTTCCACAATCCATTGCTAATGGTCTTTGTTTATTGAGCACAAAAAGAAAAAGGTAACATCCCTACACTATTGCTGTAGTCTTTTTTTAATTAAATTCTCTTTCTGTCATTTCATCAAACACCTTCCATGCATATCACGAGTTGCTTTAATCTTCACATAGAATATGCCTTTTTTGTTAATGGATTTGTGGTAGTGAACTGATTGAATGTAAAGGGTATTGAGTCCAAGTATTATATGAAGCATTATTGGAAGTTTCAGCTTTTATTAAAGTAGGAAATTTTCAAGAAAGTGACAAAGGATAATCATACCTTTGAAATTGGCCTAAGTTTACATATGTACCCTCCAACTAGTGTGTACAGGCACACATTTAAAATTATATAAAATTAAATAAGTAGACACGCATTCTCCATGGCAAGCTTTATAAAGTAGAATTTTCAAGAAGGCATAATACAATCTTAAACTTTACACCAAATTATAACTTTGACCTTAAACTTTGATAATGCACAAACAGAACCTTTAACTATTCAAAACCTGAACAAATATCACCTCCGATTTTGCAACCTCCATGCGTGAGTTTCACTTGCGCCTACGTGGATATGTAACCCAATCATACGGTGCCACGTCATTAAAAGGGACGAGGAGGACTTTTGATCGGGAACTTAAAACGACGTCGTTTTGCTTTTATAAGTTAAAACGACGTCGTTTTGCTTTTATAAGTTAAAACGACGTCATTATTATTATTATTATTATTATCATTATACTATTTCTACATAGTACGTACTACTATTGCTTCTATCAATATATATACCACTACTACGACGACTAATTATTATTATTATTATTAATAATAATAATAACAATATTTTAATAAAAAATTTCATCTTAATAACATTTTAATAATGTTAATTTGATATACTACTACTGCCCTTAATAACATTTTCTTAATAACGTTTTAATAATGCTAATCTAATAACGTTAATATAATAACGTTTTAATTACGTTAATTTAATATACTACTACTACTGCCCTTAACAACATTTTATTAATAACGTTAATTTAATAAACAACTATTATTGCCCTTAACAACGTTTTATTAATAACGTTTTAGTAACGCTAATTTAATAACGTTAATTTAATAACTTTAATTTAATAACGTTTTATTAAAACTATAATTTTTTTATTTATTATTAGTATAGTTTCATCTTTGAGCTGAAAATAATAAAAAAATAATAGTGAAAAGTCATGTAAATATATAAAAAGGAATTAGTAAGGGCATAATAGTCATTTTACCCTTTTTTTTTACTGTTGGAACGCTCAAATTTTTAGTCCGACGCGCCTAGTTTTGTGTGTACAACACGAGTTTTGCCACATAGGATCGGAGGTCATATTTGTGCACTATCAAAGTTTAAGGTTAAAGTAATAATTTGATTTCAAATTTAGGGTGTATTATGCCTTTCAAGAAAGTGACAAGAAAATGGTGCATCTTTTCACCTTTATGGAAAGGCAAAATAGACCCTTATACTTGATCTGATTTGTAAAGTGAATACTCTTACTTATACATTTATCATCTAAACCTTCACCTCAATAAAACTCAATATTTTAAACCCTTTGACCATTGACCGAATCTACTAAGTGGGATATGTAGCGTGACTACACGCGTGTATGAGCAAGTGAAACAATATATTTATATTAAAATGATAAGTTGAACAAATCTAATCCTAATCAAATTATATTTGTAGTATTAGTATACGTGCACAGTAAAATAATGTTAAACACTAATGCTAATGCGCTATTACCTACCCTTTGTCTTCTGCACCCCAACTTCTCGGCTCTCTTGTTCATATGAAGAGGAAGAAACAGCAAAGGAAAGAGCCAGTAGAGCCCAGCCCCCACCATTTTTTTTTTTAATTCTCAATTTAAATTTTTCATTTTTTAAATATGTAATTTCGTATGTGGCATTTTAAAAATGATGTGGAATTTAATGTAGCATTTAAAATGACGTGGAAGTTGACGTGGCAACAAGTGTGTTACACCGAAATAGGGTTTAAAATGTTGAGTTTTATTGAGTTGAGGAGTTCAGATGACAAATGTATAAGTAGGAGTATCCACTTTACAAACCAGACCAAGTACAAGAGTCCACCGAGCTATTTTGCCTTATGGAAAAAATAAGTTATGTTATATTGTAAGGGCCCCAAAAGTGGAAACAACATGAAAAAAATTTAAGAGAAGATTGTTCTTTTTTATACTTCAGTCCTAAAATAAGTGTCACCCTAGCAAAGATCACGTCCATAGTACATAACTATTCCCTTTTAACTTGACCTCAGCGGACATATACGTCCTCCAACTTTCGGTGTGTACAAGTAGACACTTAAACTTGTATAAAGCTAGAACAAGTAGACACACGCCCTTCATGGCATCTAGATGGCAATCTCACGTGAATTGCCACGTTGGACACGTGTCTACTTATTCAATTTTATACAAGTTTAAGTGTCTACTTGTGCACATCCAAAGTTGTAGGACATACATGTCAGCTGAGGCCAAGTTAAAAGGCATGGTTATGTATAAAGTTGAACAAATAGAAACACGCAGCCTCCGTGCCATCTACGTGGCAATCTCACGTGATTTTCCTCATAGGACGCGTGGATCTACTTGCTCAACTTTATACAAGTTTAAGTGTCTACTTGTTCTAACACCCCGTACTTAATTACGTGCATTAGCCATGGTTATATGTGTTGGAGTATATGTATTGATCATAAGTTAGGTATATATGAGTTTAAGTATGAGTATTGATTATTTTGAGATGGTTTCAAGTGTATAGTTTGATTATATGTGTATAGAAATCGACTTTATTTATACCGGAATTTGCTCGTCGAAGTTTCTATGCGAAGTTTATCGAGTTAGCTTTCCAACGATATAAATATTTCTGAAAACAGATGAGTATCGGATATAAGAGAGCATGTTCGAAACTTGAAAACGGTGGACGCAATGAACAGTAAATGTGCAGAAATTTTCTGCACACAAAAGTACTGCAGCCAAACAGATTTTTGGGTCGACTTTAAACGATCATAACTCCTTGTACAAAATGAACTGTGTGAGCTGCTATATATCGATGAGAAGCCCTGAGAGTCTTATTTCTAATACAATTGGTTTCACCCAAATCCATTATCAGAGAAAAGAGTTATGGTCGATTTACTTTAGCCTATCAAAACAGTCCACCATGGACAGATTCGGATTTACTTAAATTTTAAGGGCAATATGGTCATTTTTCATCACCTCATGGATGAAAATTGGTCATTATATACATATACTTAGCCTCATATCCATCATTTATCATCCAAATTATTGAAGGATAAGAAACTCTAGCCTAATTTCAACTCCAATTATCTTGTGATTCAACCGTAGAAAATTCAAATTGATTCCGTAGTTGTGTTCACCGTCTTGAGGGCTTCGAGAAGCACCCCTTATTTGTGCCAACAGGACTTCAAAATCAAAAGGGTCATTTTATGGTAAGGATGTAAATTATGTTGGTGTTATTTATATGGATATGTATATATATGCATGTGAGCATAAGAAGTATGTTGTTTGATTGTTGTTGAAAGATGATTGGGAATGATGTTGGATTATTCTTGAGCATGGTTGGATTATGTTGAATTGTGAAGGGATTTGGTGTGATGATGTGGTATTGAAATGATGATTATACATATATATATATATATACACATAAACCTATTGTTCAAGTTGGTTTTTGGAATGCTTTGCAAATATTGGTTGTATGGGATTATGGAAGAGAATTGTGGTGTTGGGTTGCTAATACTAGATGCCAAACATTTCATTGTAGATAAGTGATTTGTAAAGGCGGGAAGTTGTGTTGAATTGGTATCCGAATCTACAAGGAGGTATGTAAAGCATACTCTAACGATGTTCTTTGGCATGAAAACACCAATGTTCCATCAAGTAAGATTCCGAGGTTGTCCAAAAAACATGTATTGTTCTACGTTACCAACGAAGTTGTTTCCATTCTATAAAGTGTCAAAATGTTTCATTGATATACCAAAAGGCTCCTATTTCATTGTTGTGATATTGATGATTCTGAAACACATTGTTGATGTACCAATGAGTCTTTATTACATCGTTATTGTATAGAAGGTCTATTACTTGGTTCCTATTGATGTATCATTGTTCCAAAGGTATTATATTGGCATGAACACTAATTTAAAAATCTCAAAAGCTTTTGAACTAAGTTATTGGAAAGATCTCTTATGTGTGTTACTTGATATACGTGTGGGTGGTAGCTCAGGGGCTTAAGCCTAGCATGGGCCGATCCCGATACTTGATATGATTACAGTTGATATGTACTGGGGGTAGCCTAATGGTCACAGTATGGTACAGTATTAATTATTGTTAAGTGGTTGGAGGTTCGGGAGGAGGAGGTAATGGCGAATGATAATTGTAAAGAATGAAATGAACGAATGTATACCGTTCCACAAATGTGTTTGAATTCATGAACCCAATTCAGATTAATGATAATGTACATGATCCTAAAAGTGTTTATGAAGTGTGGTTCACTTCTATTATGATTTATTCACTTGTGTCTGATTTTCTTGATCCCCCATATCACATATGATTATTTACAGCTTTACATACTCAGTACATATTTCGTACTGACGTCCCTCACGGGGGACCTGCATTTCATGCTGCAGGCACAGGTGCTTCAGCTCATACACAGCATAGATAGGAGCCAGGTCATACAGCTATTGTTGGTGAGCTCCAGTTTGCTTCGGAGCTTTCCGAGTCGGTTCCTTAGGTTTTGTTATTGTACAGGAGTCATGTGTGGGCGGGAGGTTTGTCCCGACCCTAGTTATGTCATGTATAGCCTAGAGGCTTTGTAGACACAAGGAAGGGTAAAGTCATGGAAGTTTATATAGTGATGTTATATTTGTATATGTGGTGGCCCCGACAGCCAAGTATTATATATATATATTTGTGCGTGTTGTGCTGATACAGGTAATTAGACCCTTCTATATGCAACTAAGTGTTGTCTAAATTTTTGGTGACACGTAAGTGAAAGTACAGGTATTTGAACGGGTTCTCCCGGGCCTTCTCGGCTTCGGGTGCCAGTCCGGCCCGATGGGATTTTGGGGCGTGACACTTGTGCACACCCAAAGTTGGAGGACGTAAATGTCACACGAGACCAAGCACATTTATGTATTATGCCTTTACTTAACTATCCCTATTGAATAAATGTCTCTTGAGAATTGAACGCTATTAAGAGGATAGGGTATAGTTGGAAAAAAAACATCCTAACTTTTTTTTTTAATTCCTAAGGTGACACTTATTCTGTGACAATTTTTTTTTAGCTAAGGTGACACATATTTTAGAATGGAGCGAGTAACTCACAATAAAGGGATCCTTGTATCCCTATTATTGTCTTATTTTGTTGTAGTTACTGTTCCTTTCAAGTTTGAAGTTGTTTTAGAAACTCGTTGACTTAAAATCCTGGATTCTCCTTTACGGCATACACTATTACTAGGTAAACTTGAAGAAAGGATAGTATTTACGAGGTTTATCGAAACCATCTCTCTATCTCTACGAGGTAGAGTTAAGGTCTGCATAAACTCTACGTCCCCGGACCCCACTTGTGGAATTACATTGGGTTTGTTGTTGTTGTTGTAAACTTGAAGTAAGGGTGATATCTACGAGGTTTATCGGAAACAACCTCTCTATCTCTACGAGGTAGAGGTAAGGTCTGCTACGTCCTCGGACCCCACTTGTGGAATTACATTGGGTTTGTTGTTGTTGTTATAAACTTAAAGAAAGGATGATATCTGCAAGGTTTATCGGAAACAACCTCTTTATCTCTACGAGGTAGAGGTAAGGTCTCATAAACTCTACGTCCCCAGACCCCACTTGTGGAATTACATTGGGTTTGTTGTTGTTGTTGTAAACTTGAAGAAAGGATGCTATCTACGAGGTTTATCGGAAACAACCTCTCTATCTCTACGAGGTAGAGGTAAGGTCTGCTACATCCTCGGACCCCACTTGTGGAATTATATTGGGTTTGTTGTTGTTATAAACTTGAAGAAAGGATGGTATCTACGAGGTTTATCGGAAACAACCTCCCTATCTCTATGAGGTAGAGGTAAGGTCTGCATAAATTCTACGTCCCCGAACCCCACTTGTGGAATTACACTGGGTTTGTGTTGTTGTTTTTGTAAACTTGAAGAAAGGATTCTATCTACGAGGTTTATCGGAAACAACCTCTCTATCTCTACGAAGTAGAGGTAAGGTCCGCATAAACTCTACGTCCCCAGACCCCACTTGTGGAATTACACTGGGTTTGTTGTTATTGTTGTTGTAAACTTGAAGAAAGGATTCTATCTACGAGGTTTATCGGTTGTAAACTTGAAGAAAGGATTCTATCTGCGAGGTTTATCGGAAACAACCTCTCTATCTCTACGAGGTAGAGGTAAGGTCTGCTACGTCCTCGGACCCCACTTGTGGAATTATATTGGGTTTGTTGTTGTTATAAACTTGAGGAAAGGATGGTATCTACGAGGTTTATCGGAAACAACCTCCCTATCTCTATGAGGTAGAGGTAAGGTCTGCATAAATTCTACGTCCCCGAACCCCACTTGTGGAATTACACTGGGTTTGTGATGTTGTTGTTGTAAACTTGAAGAAAGGATTCTATCTACGAGGTTTAGCGGTTGCAAACTTGAAGAAAGGATTCTATCTGCGAGGTTTATCGGAAACAACCTCTCTATCTCTACGAGGTAGAGGTAAGGTCTGCTACGTCCTCGGACCCCACTTGTGGAATTACATTGGGTTTGTTGTTGTTGTTGTAAACTTGAAGAAAGGATGTTATTATAAAGGTATGACCACATACTTGAGAAACTGCATGGTTAAAGCTAAAGAAGTATTAAAGCATTTCTTGTGAGCTAATATGGCAATGTTCATGTATGTTTACAGGGGTTTAATTTCTCTTTTGCTGCTTTTGGTCCATCGTGAGGTGACCATGGAACAAGCTATGTGCGGCCCTCTACGCAGAATCTGTACAACAACTCAGTTTAATAGCGGTTCAACGCGTATACCTCCTCGTCTTGCCAAAGAAGACGGTAAGATTGTGGTTGTCTTAGTCTTTAAGGCTACTCCCCCATTGAGATATTGAACTCAAGTTATCTGCCTAAACATATTTGTTGCTGTTACTTCTTGTTTGGGACTGCTTTGGGTTGTTGTTTCCTTAAGCCGAGGATCTTTAGGAAACCACCTCTCTACCTCTAAGGTTGGGGTAAGTCTGCGTTCGTTCTACCCTCCCCAGACCCCACTTTGTGGGACTACAATGGGTATATGTTGTTGTACGGAGAGAGAATTTTCTCCTTGTACTTCCGTTACTTCTTGTTTGGGACTGCTTTGGATTGTTTTTTCCTTGAGCTGAGGATCTATCGAAAACAACCTCTACGGGTAAGGTCTAATGGGATATGGGTCTTTGTCCCTTCCTATGTGAATAAATAAAGCTCAATTTGGACCAATCCACTTTTGCCCATAGACTGTCAACTTCAAATTGCGATTTCCGCTTCGTTTCTTGTCCGATGGAGCTGATTTTTGGACAGCTTGTTCCTCTCATCTCAATATTTGATTAGAAACTGACGGAGGTGGATTTGGTGGCCTGTAGCTCCTGTTCTTCTTTCCCTAACAGTAACTACGTTTTTGATGTTTGTACTCCCTTTTTATTCGCTAGTTTTGGTGCTCTCTTGTTGTGTTGTTGTTCATTGTTTGGCACTTGTTTGGTGTCCATTTTGGATGACAATATTGTAACTCTTGGTGATTATAGTGAAGGTTTTGGTCCCGTGGGTTTTTACTCTTCACATCGAAGGGTTTTCCACGTAAATTTTGTGTCTCGTGTGATTGCCTTTATTCTTATCTTGTCGTATTTGTGTCGTTGATATATTTGCTTTCTATTAGTATTGTTTTGCTTGGGTTTGTTTGTTTCCTCTTGGTTCAAGTTGAAAGGGAAAGTTTAGACTTGGGTATTCTTCCGCAGCTACTCTGTCGGACACTTTAATAGTGCCCTTGCCTTTCCCAACAAGGTCTGTGTACACTCTACCCTCCCCGATGTGTTGTTTGGATAGAGGTTCTGAAAGTGTCTTGTTGGTGTTGTTTGGACTATGTGGCATATGTTTTTTTATGTCTTCATCAGATGTAATCACCAAAAGAGTTATAGCTTGCTTTGTTTATCTTAATGATGTCTATTACTGTAACAACTTTTTCTGCATCGATCAGTTATAACTGTAGTAAGATTGAAATGAAAGCTGAGCCTTTACGCGTTATTTTGTACACGAACAGTAACATAGATATTTTCCATTCATCGAAAGACAATTGCAATTTGCACCTGTGGATGAAGATTTTGTATGTTTAGACGAATAAACTTGGACAACAGTATAAAGAAATTTACTCTATCCCTCGTGAACTTATTACAGATGCTCATCGCTAGCCATTGACGTTGCATTCCTGAGGGGTTTGTTTGGTTTAATAACAAGTTACGCAGGGACTATATCCATGGATAAGTAATGTAAAGATCGGTAATGCAGGCATTGTAAGGCCGGAATTACTTTTTATGTAGAGTTTAGATGAGCTTGTTGTTTGCTGTTACATTCTTCATGACATCAAATGTTATTTGGAAATGTTACAAGTCCTTTGATAGCGTGATCAGAAGGTTACTGGTAAAGTTGTTGCCATGTGACCAGAAGGTCACGGGTTCAAGCCTTGGAAACAGCCTCTTGCAGAAATGCAAGGTAAGGCTACGTACAATACACCTTTGTGGTGGGGCCCTTCCCCGTACTTTAGTGCATCGGGCTGCCTGTAACGCCCCGCATTTCAGGCTACAATATAGGCCATGATTTCGATGCGTTGTTAATCCCGAAGCCATAAAAAAATCCTATGCCAACACGGCATGTTAATTATCGTGTAGCATGTGAAATCCACTCAAGCTTGAATTTAGACCATAGAGGTCCCTCAACTCAAGGACGAGTTGAAACTATTTTGATCGGCTAAGTTTTAGTGGACGTTGTAAAGTGTGTCAGCTTCCTTCGACCATAACTCTCTGTATATGTCGAATTAGGGAACCTACTATGTGTCAAATGATAGGTATTCAAGTTAGCTTTCCAACGATACCAATTTGGCTAAAATCCGACACCCGAGCAAGAAGTTATGGCCTTTCAAAGTGATAAGCGACGCCTAACCAATCGCCCATGGCCACTGGAAAGCATAGGCAATAGCCTAGGCGGCGCCTATGTGAACATAGGCGATAGCCTAGGCGGCGCCTATGTGAAGATAGGCGATGGGATGGGCGGCGCCTATGTAAGGAATTCTAGTGATTCAAACACTCCGTGTTGAGGACAAAGTGGTCCTTTTCCACCCTTACTTAGCCCTAAAACACGAGATTTATTTCCAAGGACCCCAAAATACTTATTCTTTCATCAAAAGTGCTCAAGATTCTCCTTAGGGTTTCAAAATAAAAATCCAAGCTACTCAAGATTCAACCGTGGGTTTTAGAAACTAATTGCATATTTGGAATCCTCTCAACGTAGGCTTCAAGAAGCACCTAATATTCATAGTAATCGAGGTACGTGGGGTTATCCAAAAATCTCATGGGTGTAGTTTTATGAACATGCATGCTTTTAAATGGGGGTTTTCAATCAAATGCTAATATCTTGCTTTCAATATGATTTCTAAGTCATTTTCTTTATGTCATGGGAATTGTTTGCCTATATACTTCAATGGTTGAAACCATGCATATGTGATTTGAGATTTTCCATGGAAGTTGATAAATATGAATGATAAATTGTTTTCAAATTCCCATGATAATGTTTCAATACTCCATATTATATTGTGATCAACAAAAGAGAGCATGAATTTGAAATAAATATTGTTCACCATTTGTAAATGATGAAGCACCTTGGTTTTTACATGATTATGCATATGTGGATGTGACATTGATGACTTGCAAGTCGGGCAAGACGATACCCTTCAAAATACTATATGCGATTGAATAAGATGAAATTTGAATGCATTGATTTTACATGAGAAAGGTGGATGCCCGAAGAAGGCGTTTGAGACACAAGCGGCTCATCGCTGGAAGAACGTGTTTGCCGACACGGAATATTGGTACCAGACGAAACGATCTGTGTACTTGACTTCATGTCATTCCCAAAATGGGACTATAGGTAGGAGCCCGAGCCAAGTGATCTTGGGCACTATCATTGGGTCGAGACACCATGTTGTGTGGTCTTGAGTGTCTCTCCCTCACTTATACTCTAATCTCGGCAGCAACCGAGGTTTGACAGTTGGTGTAAATTATGTAGGGTATTCCACCTAACTCAGTTGCATTTCATTATTGTTGAGAAAACTATTGCATTACACCCATGTGCTTTCAAATGATTTGATACGAAATTGCTTTATAATGGCTCTCAATTATATTTTGTAAAAACATTATGTTTTGTTTTAATATCTCTGCGTGCCAGTACTTTTGTGCTGACCCCCTCCCCTCTCCAACCTCTCAGGTTCAGAGGCCCAGTCTAGGGGTCAAGAGAATCAGTAGAACTTTCAGACAGAGCTGTAGAGACAAGTGGTGAGCCTTCTATGTTTCGGAAGGACTTAAGTCCTGCAGTCCTTTTTTCTTATATTCAGTTTTTGGGTCTACTGGGGGCCTGTCCCAGTTTTCAGATAGTTACTTGTTTTCAGTCATGTAGTAGAGATTTTGCAGACGATTTTCGAAATGTTGATTGAGATTGTGGGACATTATTCCCCATTATTGTTTTCATATGATTCTTGACCATGTTTCTTTTATATTGTGTTTCTTCCGCATTACTTTGATCATATGAATTAGGTGCATGATTACCAGACAGATAGGGGTGTTTCGGGCCTCAAAGGTTCGAAATGCTCGTCACGGCCAGGCCCTGGTTCGGGTCTTGACACTGCCCTTTGTGTTCTTAGGCACTTTGCTGTTCTAATATTCTTTGTGACTGTTGTTTGAATATATGAAGACTTAAAGACAGTCAAAATCTTACCATCTTCTTCTGCAAGAGGAGGTATATTTGGCAATTTTTGATCATAAAAAGTTATTGTATTGTACAGATTCTGCTTAGGGGGGCCTTGTGTAGCTTGTGTCACTGTGGGCATCCCGGTGCACTAAAGCTCCCGCTATGCGCAGGATCCGGGAAGGGCCTCACCACGAAGGTGTAATGTACGCAGTCTTATCTTGCATTTCTGCTGGAGGCAGTATCCGAGGAAGGGCCTCACCACGAAGGTGTAATGTACGCAGTCTTACCTTTCATTTCTGCTAGAGGCTGTTTCCGAGGTTTGAACTTGTGACCTCTTGATCACATGACAGCAACTTTACCAGTTACTCCAAGGCTCCCCTTCAGCTTGTTCCGCAGTCACCTCAAACAAGACTAAAAGCAGCAAAAGAGGAGTGAAAACCCTGTAAACATACATGAACATTGCCATATTAGCTCAACAAGAAATGCTTATGTCTTTCTTTAGCTATAACCATAAAGTTTCTCAAATATTTGCCAATAATACCTGTATAATAGCATTCTTTCTTCAACTATACCCAATAATATTTTGTGTCGCAAAGTCGGATCCAGGATTTTAAGTTAATCATTTCCTACCACAACCTTAAACTAATATATAATCAACAAAAGACCATACCTAGTGTAATCCCATAAGTAGGGTCTGGGCAGAGTAGTATGTATGCCAAACCAGTGTTATCAAAAGCAAAAGGCGCAAAAAAAGCACTAAAGTCTGTTGGGGCGTTAAGCATAAATCGCAAATAAAGCATGTGCTCTAACGAAAAAGACGTAAAGGGAGAAAAAAATACAAATATATGTGTTTAGTCCAACTCTAATAATTATAAGCATGAATGACAAATATATGAAAAAAGAAATTGAAGAAGAAATTACGATAAAGTGAAATATCAATTGTTTAGTGTCATCTTCTTAAGTATCCCACGTCGAAAAAAGGATGGGCAATTGGTCTCCTTATATGGACTTGGGCAATCCTCCCCTCATGAGCTAGCGCAAATCAAGTTAGAGAGGTTGTTTCCGATAAACCCTCAGCTCAAATATTTATAAATATTTAGCAAATTTCTTAAAACATACACATGATTTAGGCAAAAGCTACTAGGTTAACGTAAATCCACAAACAAAATTAATGTGGTTCACAAAAAAGAACTATCATTTTCTTGTCACTTTCATCTTTGAAAGTTCTACTTTATAAAACTGAAACCTCCAATAATGCTTCACAGGGTCCATGCCTCATTTCTATCTCATATACCCAAGGTATAATAATAATGGAGTAAATACATAAATAGTCCTAATATTGGCCGACTTTTTCAAAAAGACACCTAAACTATATTTTCAACCTATTACCTCACGAATCTTACTTAAATCGTTGCAAATCCACCATTTTGACCCTCTGTGTGTATACACGCACAACAGGCACGTGAAAGGTTCAAAATTGACTTAATTTACCAATTAAAACCTTCCACGTGTCAATAATTTGATATATAATTTATCTTTTTTTAAAAAAAAAAATCAATATTTATTTACTTTTTAAAATTATCCCTAACCCCCTCTCCGTCGCCCCCCTCCCCCCCCGCAACACCCCCACCCACCATTGTCTTCTTCAACACCTCCATTAAAGTTTTTTTTTTTTTTGAAATAATCATTTAACTATTTTTATTAAGAATCATAAACCTCCAGGAAAGTCTCATTTAAAACTCATGGAGTTTTATGATACAATGGAGCTTTAATGGTGTTTCAAAAATGGAGCTTCAATAAATAACTTTAATAGAACTTTAAAAAATAGCTTTAATGAAGAAGACAATGGTGTTTTTTGTGTGGGTGGGTGGGTGGGGTGTTGCAGGGGTAGGGGAGCTGCTGCATGGGGTGGGGTGGAGGGGAGCTGATGGACGGGGTGTGCATTCACTCTCTTTCTTGTGACTGGAATTCAGCGAAAATGATGTATTTGCATTTTGCAATGATTTTAAGTAAGATTTATAGGGTAATAGGTCGAAAGTATAGTTTAGGTGTCTTTTTTAAAATGTCAGCCAACACCAGGGGGTATTTATGTATTTTAACATAATAATGAGTTCATCTAAATCTAGTACTTTCAATGCACATAAAATTATATGTAAAAGTATAGAGTAAAGCATCTAGTATCTCCCTGAAGTGTGACCAAATTTGCTACAACACACTCCAACTTCACGAAGGTCCTATTACCTCCGAACTAAATTTTAGCATATTTCTATCAACCTTTTAAGCTGACGTGGCACCTTTAACGTGGGCACCATTTTTATGTAATAAAGGTACCACGTCGGCACAAAAGGGTGACAAAAATACACTAAAATTGAGTTCGGGATAATAAGACCACTGTGAAGTTGGAGTGTGTCGTAGCAACTTTGGCCATAATTCGAGGGGTACTGGATGCTTATCTCGAAAGTATATGAACCAATAACTTTAAAAATATGGAACCTTAAAGACTCAACTTTTAGGGGTAGTTTAGTTTCAAGACAAAATTACTTCGAGATTATAATTCTAGAACTAATTCATCCCACATGAGAGGTGAAATAAAATAATCTCAAGTTTGATGGGATACGGTGGGATATATCAGGATTAAGCTTTTTCTTGAGTTGACGGTCTATTGGGTCCATCAGAAACAGTCTCTCCACACATTGTGATACAACTTTAGGAGAACCACACCCCAAAAGCTATATATTAAAGTGGAGAGCCCAAGGTTATGTAAGCCCCACATCAATTCTCCATAAACCAATATGGGGCTTTTTGCAATAGAATCATAACAAACCACCACTCTCTGCATCCATCATCCTTGACTCTAGGCTGCTTTCACTCTACTTTGTGTAGGTAGCTCTTTTCCACGTAGCCCTTTTCGAGTAAGGTGTCCAGGCGCCTCGAAGGTTGTGTGCTAGACATTATTAGCCCCAGTCGAACACTGTCATACCGACGTCATCATGCAGGCACGGTGGTCACGGAGGATGATGAGTGACTCTGATACCATTGATACAATCTTAGGAGAACTACACCCCCACATTAATGGATTAACCTTGAGATAAAGTTTATATTGTATTTGGTTAAGTTATACGAGATAAATTTATACCGTCAATTAAAGACAGTATAAATAAATTTTATATCAGACTTAATCATGAAATATCCAATCTTATCTCATGTATCAAACGAACTCATAAAATTTAAATCGTGAATCCGCTTCTACATGTACCCACTTCAATTGCCTTTACAGGTAATCAGTCCAATACCAAAAGCCACTGCAAAAATTGCATAGTCACATGATTTGCATGGAAGGTTTTTGATAATGACTAAAAGAGAATTCAATTTAAAAAAGACCATAGCAATTGATTTTGGAAAAAACTTCACCTTTTTGCTAAAATAGGGGTTCCTATACTATGTCTTATTTAAACTATTTTAGTTTTGTCTGGAGTCGAGGTCTATCGAAAATAATCTCTCTATCTCAACTATATGGTAGTGGTATGGACTGCGTACACTTACTCTCTCCAGACATACTCTGCGGGAATATGTTGTTAAAACAAAGGTCTTCAGCCGTCAATTAAATACTTTTGACTCGTTTTGAGTGTCTCGTGGACATCTGATATTGACATGGCATATAAATTTTTGAAACATGGTCATTTTGTAAGTTGGAGCGTTCAACTGACTAAGTGAAAACGAGTTTAAGTTCATAAAATTTTATTCAAATATTGGTGTGGACACCAATATCAATGTGGCACATAAATTTTTTTTTATATTTACTCAAATTTTTATGACAAATTTAAGATCATAAAAATTTAAAATTATTTACTCCAAAAAATGTTATAACATATTTTAAAAAATTTCTTTTTAAAACTTCTTGCAAAGTTAAATTGGCCAAACAAATTAAAACAGACAAAGTATTTACTTTTTGAATTAGAGATTTTGTAAATGGATAAAGTGAAAATGAAAAAGAATAAAAATATGGGGGTGTAGAATTTTAAATTGTCATGGTGGAAAGGTATTAAAAGTAGAGGTATTTTTGTTAACTTCGATAATGGCAAGAATATATTTTTCTCCGTAGTATAACTAAGGGCAAACTTAATCACTAAGCTAAAGTAAAGAGATATTTTTGACCCTTTTCCCTCTGAACAATTATTTTATCAGATAATAGAGATAAGCATCCAGTACCCCTCCGAACCATAGCTAAAGTTGCTACGACAAGCTCCTACTTCACTGGGGCCCTATTACCCCCTGAACTCAATTTTAACATATTTTTGTCACTCTTTTGTGCTGACGTGGTACTTTGTTACATAAAATGGGACCCACATCAAAAGTACCACGTCAGCTAAAAAGATTGACAAAAGATGTCACGTCAGCTAAAAAGGATGACAAAAATATGCTAAAATTTAGTTCAAGGGGTAATAGGAACCCTGTGAAGTTGGAGTGTGTCGTAGCAAATTTGGTCATATTTCGAAGGGGTACTGGATGCTTTACTCTTGATAATAATGTCAAAAAAGAACATGTCATCTTGAATAATATGCCAACTCTTATTCATTTTAATCACTTGAATCAAAGCTTAGACATTGTAATCAGCTTTTATCATCATCTTTAAGAGATGCAACAAGATTCTAACTCAATAAGGCAACACAGCCAATAAATTTTACATAACCTGGCAAGCCCTTTAAAGAGTGAAGCATCTAGTACCCTGAACTATGACCAAATTTGCTACGACACACTCCAACTTCATGGACAATTTATTAGAAGTAGTAGAAGTTATTTGTCTAATGGGTCGGGCTAACATTAGACAATTTATTAGAAGTAGTAGAAGCAACTGTATGCCTGTCTAACAGGCCGGGCCGACATTGGACAACTTATTAGAAGTACTAGAAGCAATTGTATGTCTGTCTAATGGGTCGACCCGACATTGGACAACTTATTAGAAGTAGTAGAAGCAATTGTATGTCTGTCTAACGGGCTAGGCTGACATAGGTCGAAGCAATTATATGTCTGTCTAAGGGGCTGGGTTGATATTGGACAACTTATTGAAAATAGTAGAAGCAATTGTATGCCTTTCTAACATGTCGGGCTAACATTGGACAACTTATTAGAAGTAATAGAAGCAACTGCATGCCGATCTAATGGTTCGAGATGACATTGGACAACTTATTGGAAGTTGTAGAAGCAATTGTATGTCTGTCTAACAGGCTGGGCTGACACTAGACAACGTATTAGAAGTAGTAGAAGGAATTGTATGCCTGTCTAATGGGTCTGGCTAAAATTGGACAACTTATGGGAAGTAGTAGAAGCAACTGTATGTATGTTTAATGGGTCGGGCTGATGTTGGACAACTTATTAGAAGTAGTAGAAGCATATGTATGTCCATCTAACGGGCCGGTCCTGACATTAGACAACTTATTAGTAGTAGAAACAACTGTATGTCTGTCTAAAGGATTGGGCTGACATTGGATAACTTATTTAGAAGTAGTGGAAGCAATTGTATGTTTGTCTAATGGGACAGGCTGAATACATTGGATAACTTATTGGAAGTAGTAGAAGCAACTATATGCTTGTCTAACGGGTTGGCCTGACATTGGGCAATTTATTAGAAGTAGTTGAAGCAATTATATGTCTGTCTAACGGGTCGGGTTGACATTGGACAACTTATTTGAAGTAGTAGAAGCAACTGTATGCCTGTCTAATGAACCGAGCCGACATTAGACAACTTATTAGAAGTAGTAGAAACTGCTTGTCTAACAGATTGGGTTGACATTGAACAACTTATTAGTAGTAGTAAAAGCAGTTGTATGCCTGTCTAACGGGTCGGACTGACATTGGACAACTTATTAGAAGTAGTAATAGCATTTGTATGCCTGTCTAACGAGTCGGGCTGACATTGGACAACTTATTAGAAGTAGTAAAAGCATTTGTATGCCTGTCTAACGAGTCGGGCTGATATTGGACAACTTATTAGAAGTAGTAGAAGCAATTGTATGTTATTTTTCCTAAAATTGGACGACGAAAGTATGTAATACATAGAACTTTCTATAAACACAGATTTACTTCATTTATTATATTACATATTGCATAGCCTTTTCCCTTTGTGTATTACAAAAGTAACCATAGCCTTTTCCATTTGTGTATTACAAAATTAGCCACTCTTTCTCTCCTTCCATTATTACTACTAGTTTTGTAACCATAGTCTTTTCCCTTTGTGTATTACAAAAGTAGCCACTCTTTCTCTCCTTCCATTATTACTACTAGTTTTTGCAAATGTGGTCACTTTTAAGTGCTAGAATTTTTCGACTTAAGGAAAGATCCACTTTTGGTTATTTCACGCAAAGGTTTGTGAATCAAGACGCCCTTTCTCGAAATAATAATAGTAACGTTTTTACATAAAATTAGATGACGAAAGTACGTAAAACATATAACATTCTAAAAACATAAATTTACTTCATTTATTATATTACAAATTACATAGCCTTTTTCCTTTTTGTATTGCAAAAGCAACCATAGCCTTTTCCATTTGTGTATTACAAAAGTAGCCACTCTTTAACCATAGCCTTTTCCATTCGTCTATTACAAAAGTAGCCACTCTCTCTCACCTTCCATTATTATTACTAGTTTTTACAAATGTGGTCACTTTTAAGTGCTAGAATTTTTGGACTTGAGAAAAGATCCACTTTTGGTTATTTCACGTAAAGGTTTGTCAGTAAATCTAATAATATTGTAAACCCAAGCACCTGCAATGGCCCCAAGTGTTGGGCTAACCAAGTAAATCCATAGGCCTTTGTAATGGCTTGACACTATTGCTGGGCCCAAACTCCTTGCTGGATTCATTGATGCCCCCGATATCGGCCTGTTACGTGGAGTAGAAAACATCAAGTCATAATTATCAAACGTAGTTAGTATTCATCATAAGTGCAAAAAAACCATAAATTCCAACAGTTTGGAGCTTAATTACTGAAAATCTCGATTTTGGATCTGTCGAGATACATAATTGTCTCCTCCTGATACATCCAACGACAATCCATTTTTTCCTTTGTAAAGATACAAAATTAACTCCTGGTACATTTTTTTCGATTTTGTGTCTGTCGAGATACATAATACATCGAACGAAGATACATTTTTTCTTTTGTAAAGATACATAATTTAGCTCCTAATACATTTTTTTCGATTTCGGATCTGTCGAGATACATAATACATCCAACGAAGATACATTTTTTCTTTTGTAAAGATACTTATTTAGCTCCTGATACATTTTTTCCGATTTCAGATCTGTCGAGATACATAATACATCCAACGAAGATACATTTTTTCTTTTGTAAAGATACATATTTATCTCTTGATACATTTTTTCCGATTTCGGATCTGTCGAGATACATAATTAACTCCCCGATACATCCAATGAAGATGCATAATTAGTTGGAATTTTTATAATTACTTTGTAAGGATGGAGATTTGTGTAAATATGGTGAGTTAAGGTATATGTTTATTCTATTTTTCCTTATAATAATTATATGTTTGTATTTGTATACAAAGCGAATATCAAGGCTCATATACAAATTTCTAAAGTGAATTTGCTTGTATATACAATCTCTAATCTGTACATTTAGCTACTAAATTGTAGTTACATCATTTAATTAGACAAACTTTAGTTATGATACCTCGTTTATTGTCTATATGTTAGTTATTTTTGAAAGTTTGTACTTCAAAAATTATGTGGAAAAAAAAATTAAAAAGGAAAAATTACCCAGTAAACATCACATTAAGCAAAATGGTTGCTCCCACAGCAAGACCAGCAAGTTCTCCTATCTGCAAAAATAATTAAACATGTCAAAACAAAAAAAAATTATAGAAATTTGGAGAATGGTTATCCATACGGATGACTCAGGTTTGATCCCCCTTAATGCCTTCTGAGTCAAGCTTGTCGCACAAGGGTTTAACTAGTGCGGTTTACATCCCGTGTGTGGTTTGCAGGCTATATTACATGGTGGGGGTTTACCCAGTGCGCACAAAATGCTCACCATAGAGTGCTCACCCAAAGGGCAGAGGTTATAGCGGTTGCAGGTTAACCTGGGGTTCTGGAATATAATGATGATATTCAAACACTTAATGGGATAACTTTATAGTCAAACAAATGTCTATGATTCCTTTTAGATCATATATTTCAAAAATCTTTTGTTCTTAATTTTCGTGCCCAGACAAGAACGTACCATTTCTTCTTAAAATCTACTCTCCATACTAATTTATGTGGCATACATTCCGTTTTAGTATGTCCCAAATATAATGTCATATTGTCGTACATCCTTATTTTTACAAATAATCTAACTTTAAACTTTCAATATTATCCTTATCGACAGAACTTATAGTCAGACAAGTATTTATAACTTGTTTTGTACCTTAAATTTTAAAAATCTTTCCTTCATTCTTAAATTTCGTGTTTAGACAAAAGTACTTACAACTCCGTTATCGATTGTCCTAACGAGAGAACTTTACAGTCACACTAATACCTACGACTTGTTTCAGGTCGCACATTTAAAAAAATCTTTCATTCTTAAATTTCGTGTCCAGACAAGAGTACTTACAACTCGATTATTGGTTGCCCTAGCGAGAGAACTTTATAGTCACACTAATATCTACGACTTGTTTCAGGTCGATTATCGGTTGCCCTAACGAAAGAACTTTATAGTCACACTAATATCTACGACTTGCTTTAGGTCACACATTTCAAAAAAAAATCGTTCTTAAATTTCGTGTCCAGACAAGAGTACTTACAGCTCGATTATCGGTGGCAACACCGGAGATGACGAACATGAGATAAAACGTAATAATAAATTCCACGACGAAAGATTGAATGTCGGTGCCGGAGGGTAGGGTTCCGGCGAAGTGATCGTGTGTTCCGTTGAATATTAATCGTAAAGTTCCACTTGCTAGGGTTGCTCCAAGAACTTGAGCTGCAACATATGCTGGTACCTAAAAAAAAAAATGTATAAAAAAAAATAAAGCGATAAATATACTCCAAACTATAGTAAAATAATACGTATATGTCCCTCACTTTTAAGAGAAAAACAGAAAGAATATCAGGTTTGAAACAAGAAATAGAGGTCGGTCGAGTTGGTTTGAAATCAGGTTCGATGGGTTTATCGGATTGGGTAGTGGGTTTGGGTTAATTGTATGAGATAAAAAAAATTAAAATGGAAAAAGAACAAATATACCTTCAAATTATGATAAAAGATACGTATATATGATAAATTGATATCGAGGTCCTTATTATTAAATATCTATGATTTTTAAATCATAAATTAATTCTTTTTTTTTTATATTTCATGTTTGATCAAAGTATATGACATCAATCGAATAAAGTAATTAAGTAACTTGTTTAAGACTTCACCACAACTGTCAAAATTATTATAATTACACAAATAGACAACATAAAAAAAAGACATTTCTTTTTAAAAATTTATCAGTCAAATTACATCATATGAATTAAATGGTAGAATATTGTTTGTAATATAATAACACAAGGGTTAACCATTAATACTAGAGCATATTTTGAGGTTATAACCTTCAAAATTCTCAGAGAAAAGGATTTATTACCTCCTGAAATATGATTCAACGACACACTTCAATTTCACGGGATTCTATTACCTTTCTGAACTAAATTTTAGCGTATTTTTGTTAACCTTTTTAGCTAACGTGACACCTTTTTGTCAACCTTTTTAACTGATATGGCACCTTTGGCGTGGACCCTATTTTATGGAATAAAGGTGTCACGTCAGCACAAAAGAGTGACAAAAATACGCTGAAATTGAGTTCAAGAGTACTAGGACCCCTATGAGGTTGTGGTATGTCGTAACAACTTTGGTCATAAATCGAGGGTTACTGAATGCTTATCTCTATTATATATGTTGCTATAACATTTAAAAAATATTCGAGCAAAGCATCTAGTACCCCTGAACTATGACTAAATTTGCTACGACACACCCAAACTTCACAAGAGTCCTATTATCCTCTAAACTCAATTTTAGAGCATTTTTGCCACCATTTTTAGCTGACATGACACCTTTTTAGCTGACGTGACATCTTTGACGTGGACTCCGTTTTTATGTTATAAAGGTGTCATGTCGCACAAAAGGGTGATAAAATATGCTAAAATTAAGTTCAGGGCCGGGGTAATAGAACCTCTGTGAAGTTGGAGTTCGAGGATTTTACTGAATGCTTATCTCTATTATATATGTTGCTATAACAGTTATAAAATATTCGAGTAAAGCATCTAGTACCCCTGAATTATGACCAAAGTTGCTACGACACACTCCAACTTCACAAGTGTCCTATTGGTTATTACCCCTTAACTCAATTTTAGCGTATTTTTGTCACCATTTTTAGTTGACATGACATCTTTTTAGCCAACGTGACATCTTTGACGTGGACTCCATTTTTATGCCAAAAATGCACTAAAATTGAGTTCAGGAGGTAGTAGGACTCCTGTAAAATTGAAGTGCGTCGTAGCAACGTAACTTTGGCCGGCCATAATTCGAAAGATTACTGAATGCTTATCTCTAAAAATAAATATTCAGACAAACGACGTTGTTACCTGTTTCCAAGGGAACCTTTTGCAAGTGGCAAAGGCAATAGTAACAGAAGGATTAAAATGTGCACCAGAAATGTGACCAACAGAATAAACCATAACCATAACAACAAGTCCCCAAGTTATGGCTATTCCTGGAAATGTTATTATCCCTTTATCTGCATTCACCACTACTGATCCACATCCAGCAAATATTAAGAAATAGGTTCCTACCATTTCTGCTATTACCTGTTTTCATCAACCAATAATTAATTAATTTAGGTAATAATTAATCATAATATCATAATTAATCATAACCAAAAATATAGAGCAAAGCATCCAGTATCCCCGGAACTATGACCAAATTTGCTATGACACACTTTGACTTCACATGAGTCCTATTACCCCTGAACTCAATTCTAGCGTATTTCTGTCACCCTTTTGTGCTGACATTGACAACTTTATTACATAAAGATGGGACCCACATCAAAGGCGTCACGTCAGCTAGAAAGGGTGACAAAAAATTCGCTAAAATTGAGTTCAGGGGTAATAGAACCCTGTGAAGTTGGAGTGTGTCGTAGCAAATTTGGTCATAGTTCGAGGGGGTACTGAATGCTTATCTCAAACTTTTAAGAAACCTATTTTCCTTGTTTTTCTTACAAAACATAAAAGGGCAGTATGGTGCACTAAAGCTTCCGCTATGTGCAGGGTTCGGGGATAGGCCAAAAGGATCTATTGTAGATAACCTTACCCTGCATTTCTACAAGAGGTTGTTTTTCACGACTTGAACCTGCGATTTCTTGGTCACATCCATGGAATCAACTTCACTTACAAACTTCTGAGAAAATTTCTTACAAAACATAAAAGGACAGTATGGTGTACTAAAGCTTTCGCTATGTGCAGAGTTCGGAAAAGAAACAGACCAAAAGGATCTATCATGGACAACCTTACCCTGCATTTCTACAAGAGGTTGCTTTCCACGACTTGAACCCGTGATTTCCTGGGCAGTATGGTGCACTAAAACTTTCGTTATGTGCAGGGTTCGAGAAAGAAACAGACCAAAAGGATCTATTATAAAAAACCGTACCCTGCATTTCTGCAAGAGGCTGTTTTCCACGACTTAAACCCGTAATTTCCTGATGAAATGCATGACATCAACTTCACACTTACAAAATATAGTAGGAGTAATATAATTAACAAGAAGAATAAAGATTTAGGAATTCACCTTTTGAATAAAAGGAACAGTAAGAAAGGTGCAACTTGAAGAAGAAGAATCATTATTTTGATTATTCAAATCATGATCTTCTTTAATATTCAAAGTAATTACACCATGATTAATATTTCCATTAGCTCCTCCAGCAACATTTTGATGATGATCAACCATAGTTAATAAACAATTATCCTTAATTTAAGCTTTAATTATAATTGTTCAAGATAACAAAAGAGGGTATATAAGATAGATTAATACTAAGGAAGTAGTTGGGAAGAACTAAGGTGGTTGTCCTATTTATACACACAAATTATTTAGAAAAAGTTAAAAAAAGAAAGAGGAAAGAATAATGGACAACTTTATTCTTTTAGTTTTTTTTTTCTTTTTTACTTTTTTTGTTTCTTTAGGAGAGATCCATCTTTGACAAAAAGATACCGTGAATTCGGATTTAGTCGAACTATAACATGGATATCGAACTGTTAGAGTTTGTGACTCAAATTTTGTTGATCCGACCCTGAAAAGTTCATGGTGCGACCCATGTTTGAGATTCCGCAGTAAGGACCTTTATGTTTTTGGGCTGAGGATTTATTTGTACGCACGTATTATATAAGTGTGATTTAGGGGGTTGTTTTTGGACGTTTTATATACGTCATTGAGACTTTCGTCTCCTCATTGTATTCCCCTCCACTATGTGAATTTCCTCCTCCTCCGCCCGTGATTTTTCCCGTCAAGAGTTTCCACGTAAAATCTGTGTGCTCTTTTTATTTTTTTATTTTTGTGGTATTGCTTATTCCTGTCCGTTTCAATTACACAAACGCCTAGTAAAAAAGTTCTTGTGTTGCCTTCTTTCTTTGTTAAGGTTATTTCCAAAACAATCTCTCTACTCTTAATTATACGAAAGGAGGGTAAGATCTATGTGTCACGACCCAAAATAGGATCATGATCGGTGCTAAGGAGGTTAGAACTTGCAATCAAGCCTCGTTAGTATTCTACAGAAAATCGGGCATCGTTTTTTTTATTTTTGGGCCTATCAAGAAAATTTCCTGTCTCAAATCAACAACACATCAACTCAACATCACAAACAACACACCAGTGTCATCAACACAGCCCATTCGCAACGAAATAACACTACTAAATCCATCTCTAAAATATGAGAATGTCAAATACTCCACAAGTCCATAATAACAATAGGATACTCAAACTCTAAAGAAATGACTATGGGGCGACTTTAGGAGTTTTCAAGAAAAAAAATATAAAAAATAAATAAATTAAAGTCCACGCAAATAAATACGGGACTCGTCAGAAATATGTCAACTCAAATTTAAATTTAGTCGAACTCCCATATAGATATCAAACGCCTAGTAATAAAGTTCTTGTGTTGCCTTTTTTGTTTGTCAAAGTTCTTTTGAAAACATCTCTGCTCTTAATTATATGAAAGGAGGGTAAGATCTCTATGCACACGATCACTTTTTTCAAACTCAATATATAAATATTATACTAAATATATTATTGTTGATGTAAATTAAAATTTAAAAGGGATGAAATGGAAAACTAGAAATTATGAGGATATGATTTTCAGTGAGTGGATATAGTTTAAAAGTCTATAGCATTATAATTAATTAAGTTATAAATAAAGATAGGTGCATTATGCCAGATCCAAAAACACAATGTAATGAATACAAACAAGAAAATTTTGTCACAAATCATTACTTTCTCATACTAGATAAGCATATAATATCTCCTTGAATTATGATCAAAGTTGCTACGATACACTCTAATTTTATAGGAATTTTACTACCCTAAATTCAATTTTAATATATTTTTGTCACCTTTTTATGCCGATATGACACATTTGTTACATAAAAATAGAGTCCACGTCAAACGTGTCACGTCCGCTAAAAACATGTCATGTCAGCTAAAAAGATTGATAAAAGTACGTTAAAATTTAGTTTAGGGGGTAATAGGCCCTCCGTGAAGTTGAAGTATGTCATAGCAAATTTGGTCATAGTTCAGAGGGTATTAAATATTTTACTCTATTAAGTTTAATATTTTAAATTTTAAATTTAGATATTCAAAAATTATAAATAAAAAAAAAAGGTTAGAAGTTGCAATTCTTCTCATATTAATTAATATGATTAGAAAATGCATTTTTCAAAAACTACAGAAAAAAGTTATAAGTTGTAATTCTTCTCATATTAATTAAGATGATTAAAAAATATATTTTAAAATGCTGATCAAAATTTATGCAATCTTGCTATCGAGAAACGAAACATGACAAGTAAAAATAAATATCAGGAGTACTATATTTTTTCTTGGGTATAAACGTTATTATTTATGGTTGGTACTTGCTCAATTCTCATTTAATTTATTGAAATAATTCCAATAATTTATTTCTTTAATTTGTCATTTTTCCTTCAAAGAGAATTTAGGGTGGCTGAGGGTGACATATGAAAAAGGTTATAACAGAAATACCATTATTATCAATTACAATAGAGACATATATACATATATTTGGCTAGATATATTCTATGTATCAAAAAAAATAAAAGATTTTTTATGCATAGGAAATATACTAGAATCCTAAACAATAAATATATATGCCCAAATCATTTTGAGAATCTTGAAGGAGTGATGCAACAATATACATGTGGTAATTGGATGGTGAAATCTCCATCTAACTAGAGAGGTTTTGTGAAATAGACGGATTCAGAATTTAAATTTTATGTAGTCGATTAATGTTTAAAAGTGGCTCGATAATCGAAGTTCTAGAAATACGTCATTGAACTCAGGGGTGGAGCCAGCCCTCTGGTAAAATCGACGGAAAAATATACTATTTATACATGATTAAAATTATTTTTTATGTATCTATCTATAGTAGATGTTGAATCCCCTTCGGTTAGGTTTTCTTCAAATATTGAACCCCTTTAATTGAAATTCTGAGTATGCGATCTTTTTGAAATCTGTCATCGAATGTTGAGAAAAGACGTAAATTAAATGTGTCATTGAACTTACTCACGTATATCACTGGTAAAAGAGGATAGGGGCTGATAAGTAATGAAGAGTTTAGATAATGTCATATATATGGCAAAATCTGAAAGTAGTAGGGCTTCGTTATTTGTGGTTAGTGGCACGAATGAACTAAATGTGTCACGAGGATGACATGAATAAGCCCAATTATATAGCGGATGGAACAATTGAATCGTTTCTAAAAGTTCAACGACATACTTGAGCGCTCTCCCTTGTACATTTAAATAACGGGTCCAAACTTACGATTTGCTGCGATAGGAAAAGATAACAACTAATAGTAAAATCATGTTTTAATTAAGGGGAAAAGGGTTAAATATACCTAAACTTTGGCGAAATTTGTTGTAACACGCCTCAATTTTGCGGGGGTCTATGACTCCCCCCCTCGACTTTTTACTACCATATTTCTGTCGCTTATATTTTCCCAGCCAGACCATTGCATGAATACACGCACACTGAACGTGTAAGGGTGTGAAGTGGTTCAGCTGAACAAATATATGCTACAAAAATACAATAATAAATAGTCAAGAGGGGTCATAGGACCCCCGCAAAGTTGAGGCGAGTTACAATAAATTTCGTCAAAATTTAGATATATTTCTGACTCTTTTCCCTTTAATTAAGATATAGATAATGATGATCAATATAGAAAATAGTAACTAACAATTAGGATAAAAAATTTCAAAAAGTGATATTCACATATATTTTTGACCATTTTTACTTTTAGTACTTTAGTGATATACTTTGTGGAGATCAAGTCAACAACTTTTAAGTAACTTTCTATATGTTCAATCTTGGAAATTTTGTGTTGAAACAACATATTTCACATATCTTTATAATGGATTCTTTCCTCATTGTGTTATAATTTTCTCATGATTGCATCATCTTATAGGCCCATATAATATTTGAATAATAACTTATCACATTTACACAAATCTCTATCCTTACAAAATAATTACAAAAATCTCAACTAATTATATATCTTCGTTGGATGTATCGTGAGCTAATTATGTATCTCGACGGATCTAAAATCGAAAAAGAAAAATATCGGGAGCTAATTATGTATCTTTACAAAGAAAAAAATATATCTTCGTTGAATGTGTTATGTAGCTCAACAGACTCAAAATCGAAAAATAAATCAGGGGCTAATTATGTATCTTTACAAAGAAAAAAAGGTATCTTCATTGGATGTATTATGTATCTCAACAGACTCAAAATCCAAAAAAAAAATATCGGGAGCTAATTATGTATCTTTACAAAGGAAAAAATGTATCTTCGTTTGATATATTATGTATCGCAACAGACTCAGAATTAAAAAAAATATATCGAGAGCTAATCATGTATATTTACAAAGGAAAAAATATATCTTCGTTGGATGTATTATGTATCTCAACAAATTCAAAATCCAAAAAAGTGTATCGGGTGCTAATTATGTATCTTTACAAAGGAAAAAAAATGTATCTTCGTTGGATATATATTATGTATTTCAACAGACTCAAAATCGAAAAATGTATTTGGAGCTAATTATGTATCTTTACAAATGAAAAAATGTATCTTTGTTGGATGTATCGAGAACTAATAATGTATCTCGACAGACTCAAAATTGAAATTTTTAATACAAAATATCAAAATTTTCCGTAATTAAACTCTAAACTATCGAGATTTATGTTATTTGCCCTTATAATTAATTATATATGGATAGACCAAAGTAAATATATCACTAGAGGGATGCTAGGTATATATAATTCAAAGCTAACAATATCAATAAATAGCTAGTTAATCGTAACATATTTCAACTATATAATATAATATTTTCATATAAAGAAAATCAAACAGAAGCTTCTTTTATAACTTAAGCCAACAAAGAAAAACATTGAGCATTAATTAATTAATTATTATAAAGTAACACAAATATTAGTGAAAAATTCAACAACCCACAAAAATTTGCATGATTAGTGCCATGCAAAAATACAATATTTTTAACCCCGCATGCATTAACCCCACTAATACTTCCCACTATTTACCACTTCAAATTAAAAGTCTCCAAAATGCTCTTATATTGACAAATTCTTGTGTAAAAAAAAAAAAATTAAAAAATCAAGTTTTCATCATAACTAACACTTTTATTTGTGGTTCCCACCCGGTTTTCGATACTCGCAATAAATCGACTAATCAAAATTCGTGGTGCGTAAAGTCCATTTTGGTGGAATCGTTCTGATCGATGACATGATATTTTTCATATTCAAGACTCGAATTCTAGTAGTTTATGATGGACGAATTCTATTCATTCCAATTCTAGTAGTAACTAACACATGCATGATATTTCAACTGTGCAACTTTATCCTATATATCCAAAGTCCAAATTTGATACCACCACTTCATTTTTTTTGGAATCTTACTTTGTTGTACTAAGTGTTCACACAGACTTATTGTAAATGAATTAGGAAAAGTAGTAATAAAATATTGTAACTAAGGCCAAAAGAGAGAACTTTGGTCATTTTTTCCCATGATTCATGGAATTTGTTAGTTGATTTATCTTTATTGAAATGGCAGGCAATGACCCTTGTGATGTACACTTCACTTTAATTTTTCCTCTCATCACAAGGAAATTATTAGTCTTGTTTATATTGTTTTTTCAATATATATATATATATTCGCTTTGGATCTAGGCCACATGACTTTAAAGTCGCGACTGTTGTCATGGAAAAAGAGCTTGTTTTCTGTCAAAGAAGCATGCTTAACACAGCCTATAACATAAAGGGATTCGAGCCGCGTCTAAACGAAATGTTGAGCAAGGGCCCATACTCTCTCTTATGTGGATACGCTATCCCTTCCGGCTATGGTATGGGGAAAGGGAGGTAAAGTCTACTCAGTGATTTTATATTAGATGAACGACCGTACTATGATTGTTCGGGAGACATGGGCCCATGTGTTGCACACAAGAATGAATTGTTATGCGGTCGGTCAACTCTTTCCTTTCTATGGGCAGCCCATCAAATCGAATCACGTAGTTTGGAATATATCATTACATCATGTACATGTATTTGCTTTTTCATTTTTTTGGATCTTCCTGCTCGTGCCCGCCCCGATAGAGAATGGGCACGACCCCCCTCTCCCCGTTTCTACCATCGTAACAGGCCGATCGTTCTAAATTCCTGGGTTGAATCGAATAAGACCAGATCCAATCAGATCTGATCATAGCTTCAAGTTCATGTGACGTACTGCGGCCGGACTGGAAAGGAGGGGGACAGTGAACCTCCTGCCAAGAGGCCAAGGTTGCTTGCTGATGTTTGGGATTTATCTAAGTCTGTTACATATATACTTTCTTTAGAAACTTAGCATCCTCGATGAAATTTATCTATCGTTCTAAAGATATGAGATTCACCTAAATTCAATTGAGGTTTGATCCTCCAATTAACATAATGACGCAAGATTTTCTTAAGCTCGATATTATATTAAACCCCGATGTTTATCATACAATTATCCAAAATTGCATGCGAAGTAGCTCTGATACCATATGTAAGAATTAATAAACCAACCTACTAATTATATCGTCCCCTTAGAACTTAGGCTCATATGATATTAACGTGAATCATTACTAAGATCACGTTTAAGATTTGAAATTAGCGATCGTTACGGTTGTTGGTGGTAGAAGTAGATGGCGATGGTGGTTGATAGTGGTGATAGTTGTGACGTTAGTTATTCAGTGGAAAGTGGTGATAGGAGGTGATTAGTAGTGATACCGAAGAGAGGTAGATTATTTAATAAACATATATATTATTTATGCGAGATAGAATAGGTAATAAAAAAATTGAATATTAATAATGCATAAAATTAAACTATTTAAAGACACATTCATTCCAGTATAAATAATCCCGATATTTCACTTCATGTATAACTAGTATGTGAACTAAACGATCCAAAGGAATCGACTTATTAATCTTGACAATACTAAAATTAATTATTTCAACTTAAAAAGGATTATAAATAAGCAATAAGAAGGAGAAAAACACTATAATTTCTCAATTTAAACTAAAGGGGAAAACTAAAAGAATGTATAAAATTGCGGTAGTACACTGTAAATACATGGAAAGTTCATGGGAAAATGTGCCCCAAAAAAAGACTTCAATCTACAATAAAATGTATAATTTGTTTCTACTGTGTATTTTAAACTGGTTTGAACAATCAACATAATAAGTTAACTTCAAATTTGCACAAAGATATGTTTATGATCAAATTAATGAATAAGTAGGTTTGTCTTGTACTTCTCTATCTGCAAAATCAGGAAAAGAAATGATAATCAGACTCGAGGATGTGACCTAGTGGTCAATGAAGGGGGACATGAACCGTGAGGTCTCAAGTTCAAATCCCGAAAGGACACTAGGTGATTTCTTCTCATCTATCCAGGCCTTGGTGGACAGAGTAACCCGGTATTCCTATGCTGGTGTAAGGCAGCAGGTACCGAGTGAGACTAGTCAAGGTGCGTGCAAGCTGGCCCAGACACCATCGTCATAAGCCAACGTTACCTTGTTGATGGCATAAGTATGTTGCAAAGATATTTATGACAAATGTTGGCTAAGAAGAGGTTACCTAGTGCTAGAGTTCCCAAGTGTAAGCTCGAGATCATCAGTCGCGCACTCCTCGTGAATTCTTTCACCTTCCCATGGCTTCACTAATCCCTTCATATGGCTACCAAATGCAAACTCTGCTGAAATAGCATCTGACATTGGTACGTCAGCTGTTTGGTCGATACCTGACGCGATTGCAGGAGAACATGCGCCGCTTTGCCCTGGTGTCCACATCCGAGACCCTCCATTTGATATTGGCTCCGTGAATCCAAATGGATTTGGTGAGACAAGGCTAAACGTAGGAGATGAAGGACCGTCTTGTGGAGTTTGAACACCAGAAAGCCAACCAGAATCTGGTGGTGTTTGACGACCAGGACTGGCTGGGGTAGATGATGGTAAGAAGGCATAGTGTTGTTGTGTCCATGTTGAATTTGCCGTAGGAATATCGCTCATTCTAGGAGTACGAGCTGTGGGAGAGCTCAAAGGTGGAGTAACGGGCGCACTTATAGAGCTCCCGGGAATGTACAAATGGTGAGGAAATCTTGATGATGAAGGTGATGATCCGGATGAGAGATTCTTAAGCCAAGGAATCAGTGCGTTAGGATCGTGATTATTTTGGGCATTCGCTACATAATTGGATGAGACTGGGCTAGGGAAAGATGATGAAGCAGGACTTGGATTATAAGAAGCACCTGAACTCGGTTGGTAAGACGAGTAGGGGCTTACAGATGCTGAATAACCTATAATATCCACATGTCCTACTGGCTTGCATCCCTGGAAAACAAAGAATCGATAAGCATATACAAAAATGAATAATCACAACAAAAATCGAGAATGAATCTGCCACCAGAACTATGCAATTATGGCAGAACAAACGTGATATTCGTAAGGTGTTGCACATTGATGACTACAAGTTGATAAACAATGAGCCAAGTTCAACAAGTTTTAAGTTCTCATCATTCTTCAAAGACATTAAACGTTTAAGTTTTAGATGTAGCATAAACAAGAAGGTATTTTAGTGATAAGCAATCAGGCAGACCTAAATGTCCTGATAATTTTCGAAGTCATTGATTAAAATATCAACTCAAACAATGCCACCACGAATGAACAGCAATTTTTTACACTGCTTGTACATATACCTGGACCGCTCATCTCTATCATTGTTCTATAATTTACGTGTCTCGCCAGAACCAGAGACACCACTAAAAAATAGTTGTATCACGAATCTGGTGCGACCTATATTCTGTTCTTATGAGGTTAGCTATCTACACTACTGTTAGAAGCCAATTTCTGCAACACATTGACCATTTCTCTAACTCATGCAGTATTCCGGTGACTGATACTATCGGTCGATTAGGATCACAGTACATAACTTACAGCATAGGAAATGAAAGGTATGAGTTTGCTTTTAAATTTTTCTACCTCTTTTTCATTGAGAAGATTAATTTTAAGTAAATCACCTAAGTAAGCTGATGATAAGAGTTAAAGTACTTAATCATATGGTCTTTCTAGTTGCGATTCAAATTGGTTGAATTTTTCTCAATCATGCATGCGACACTTGTACGAAGGTGCATGCATTAAGGTTTGGAACTCTTTTCTTATTTGAATCTTCTTCAGGACACCACCCTACCATATTCTCGGACCCTCTGCCGAGCTCTACCATTCCCGCATTACCTTGTGTTTTAACTCGGCTCATAACCTAAGGAGTTCCTCATCCACTCCAATTAATATCATTCCATACAAATTCACAAGATATCAGTGAAGTCATCATTTGTACCTATGCTGGTGAAAGATAATAGGTACCTGGTGAAATTAATTGAGCTGCGTACAAGTTGGCATAGACACCACTACAACAACAACATATCCACTGTTTTCCGACAAGTGGGGTCTAGGAGGGTGGTGTGTACGCAGACCTTACCCCTACTTTTTCCAGGTAGAAAAGTTAAAGTTGTTCCTGATAGACCCTCGACTTCGACTGGAGGGGACACCACCTTCATAAAAAGTACTAGTGCTGACTGTAATCCACCTTCCAGTTTTGAATTTCGGCTCCAAATACATCACCACAAATTTGAAATTCTTTTGTCATCAAATGGCCACTTAAATTTTCATCCACAGCAATTATGAATTATTGGTCCGCCCCACCCCCACCCCACCCCATATTTAACCAAAGACTCATTATAATAACAGACAAATCCCTTCATATTCATGATATAAAAGTACCAACATACCCAAAAAGAATTGGACATAACCCACACTCACATCATAAAGGGACAAAGAATGATGGCACTATCAGTAATGTCAACACCA
Organism: Capsicum pubescens; assembly: GCA_030864215.1. Lineage (NCBI taxonomy): Eukaryota > Viridiplantae > Streptophyta > Magnoliopsida > Solanales > Solanaceae > Capsicum > Capsicum pubescens. The sequence continues at coordinate 269,682,837 of CM061541.1, read as the reverse complement.
TGATTATAAATTTATACTCTTGAGACCCATCAACAGTTCTACTCCCATCCAATCCAAAATTAATTTCCCCACACGCTTTACTGTCTCAACAGTAACTCCCTCCGTTTCATTTTACGTGACCTCTAATCAAAAATAGATGTTCCATTTTACTTGTCCATTTTCTCAAATCAAGAAAGTTTTATTACTTTTTTCTCATACTACTCTTAGTATTAAATAACTACATAAAGTAGTACCAATCCATCTTTACTTCTCCAATATTGAATTGGCACATTCGTTAAGGAGCAATAAATAGAATGATAATTTCACTATATTACCCTTTGAATATAATAAATTCAATGCTTTGAGAATGCGTTAGGGGATGACTATAGTTAATAATAACGATAAATTAAGAACTTGATAAATTATCTGTTGATTTTCAATCTGAACGAGTAAAAACGGGCATCTACTTTTAGTATAATGGACAAGTAAAAACTAAGTTGCGCGCATTCTTCAGTTTCGATGCCGGACTCGTGTCGGATTCTCAAAAAATAAACTCCTTTTGAAGAATCCGACACACACCTATTGACATTTTTGAAGAGTCCGATCAACACGAAATGAACAGAGGAAGTATTTTTTTTTTCTCTTTCTTGTGAAAAGGAATCCAAAGATTTGATATCTACTTTCCTCTAATATTATAATCGTATATTATCAACTTTATAACAAACTGCAACATAAAGTATAATAAATGACACCCAACATGCAAGAACATCTAAGGCCCACAAATTTGACAACCCAATCCACACCACAGCAAAACAAACTATTCAAATCCCACGCTTGATTTTAGGTTGGCAATGCTTATTACCCCGGAATCTCAGTAGAAGATTAAAAACTAATTTAAGTTACATCAACATCGCAAATTTAAGATTTAAACTTTATGAGTTTTGAATTCTAGAATAACAACCTTAAGTCTAGTAGTTGAGTTCTAAATTTAAATTTTGTAATTCTAACGTATATACATACGGTTAGGACTAGTGTTACTGTTACCAGATTCAGCTGAACCTGTATCCTAAAGGTCACCTCCTTTATCTATATACGTCGACAATATAAAATAAGTGTAACCCAACATGTTATAATGACAGTATTCCTTCTTTCAAGTTTCAACTTCAAAATCTCTGACTAGATGGGAGCTAAAAACGTAGCTTTCAAGTTTCAACTTCAAAATCTATGATGAAATGAGACTAAGAACGTAGCTTGCAAGTTTCAACTTCAAAATCTATGACTAGACGGGAGCTAAAAATGTAGTTCTCAAGTTTCAACTTCAAAATCTATGACCAAATGAGAGCTAAGAACGTAGCTTTCAAGTTTCAACTTCAAAATCTATGACCAAATGGGAGCTATAAACGTAATTTTCAAGTTTCAACTTCAAAATCTATGACTAGACGGGAGCTAAAAACGCAGCTTTCAAGTTTCAACTTCAAAATCTATGACTAGACGGGAGCTAAGAACGTAGCAGGGGTAATTTCGTCCAAAAAAACATCTTTTTCAAACAAACCAAAAGCATAGGATAGAAGTGAGAAAATAAAAGTATAAAGCAGGGGTAATTTCGTCCAAAAAAGCATCTTTTTGATATACTATGATTTTCAGAAAATCTCAAACTTTTAACCTATGAATTTCGTATCTCAAAATTTTTCACCTTTTCTATTTAATGTTAGTAGCTCCAGACTCTTTGTTGGTTAACTAGCTGAACTTTCACCTTATTATGGAGTTTTCAATATCAAATAAAAACAATGAAAATTCACAATTCAAATCGTATTGTTCGACATCTTAGTAGCTCAGTTGGTTGATTAGCTACATGGATCAAATTAAAATAATCTCTAAATCAAAATACACAATCTAAATCGCGCGAATCTTAGTAGCTAAGTTGATTGACTAGCTGAAATTAGAACTTTCATCTTATAACAACAACATCAAAATCGCTCAAGTCATCTCAGCTTAGCTAGTATAAATTGATCTTACACTATAAAAATAGCATTAATTTTAGGAAAAACAACGAAAATTCACAATCTGAATCTTTCCAGATTCGAGATCGTAGTAGCTCAGTTGATTAGCTACCTAAACTTTCACCTTACTACCGAGTTTTTTTTCGCGAAAACCCAATCGAACATATCATTTCCGCTTCACTAAATTAATCAAAAATCAGCATAAATAGCTTCGATTTTTGAGCAAAAAAAATTTTCGAAATCCGAATCAAATAATGTAATAAAAAAAACAATATAAATGGCTCCAATTTTTTTTTTCGAAATCCGAATTAAATAATCACTTCAGCTTCAATAAATTAATCAAAAAAAAATCAGCATAAATAGCTTCGATTTTTTAGCCAAAAAAATTGAATATATTTACCTTTTTGTAAGTAGTTCCATCTTCTTCAACGATCCAACCAGCTTCTTTACACAAAGCTTTCAACACTTCATTATTATCGCAGTGTTTCGGTAGCTTATAGTTACCGTACATTCTAAGTCCGGCGAATATCTTCGCCGCGATTGCTCTTCGCCGGCGTTCTCTCCGTTTGTTGTTTTCTCTTTCCTTCCATGTCGGAAGTCTCGTGCCGGAGGTCATTCCGGTGGAGGGGAACCGGGTCGAACCGGGTTGGGAGAATGGGTTGAGTGTGAACCGGGTTTTGGTTTGGATCGGAAGTTGAAATTTAGAAAGTGGGGAAGAATGAGGAGGGAGAAGTAAATATATATGTGAATAGTGGAGTTGATATTTGCCACTCAATGATGGAAATATTACGGAAATGGCATTGAGGTTTGTTTGGCTCCAAATAGTATTATTTTGAGATTATAATTGCTCTGAGTCAATTGAATTCTATCGAATCTGTAACTATCATTGTGGCTTCGCCCCTAAATAATTTCATCTCTTATACATTACTCCCTCCGTTTTAAAAAAAATGACTTAATTTGACTTGTCCCGAAGTTTGAGAAAATAAAAAAGACTTTTGAATCTTGTGGTCGTAAATTAAAATTATATCAAATGCATCAAAATGTCCTTTAATCTCGTGGAGGAGGATTGAATGTATGCAGGGGCGTTAGATCTTTGTAAGTAGCTATAAAGTTTGTTTTTGATAGATTGTCGGGTCAGAAAAAAATTTATAGAATTATAGATACAAGATATACGTCAGAGACACAACAAATGAAACATCAAATGAAGCAACACAAACAGTAATGCATACTGAAGAACAAGAAACTACTCGATTACTAAATACTGCTAGTAAGAAGCAGGAGAGGAGAGATAAAATTAGTCCGCTTACCCCTCTCTCCGCTTACCCCTCTCTTACCTAAAGTACGATAACTTTGACTACTTGTTAATCTCTATTTTAATTCTTGACTTTCATATCTTTCCATCGAGATTTATGTCCTCAATCAGACTGAAATTGTATCACGTCTGTCTAATCACGTCTTCCTAGTTCTCTTTTGAACTATCTCTAACTCTCCTGACTCTTACAGTAGTTAGTCACTTAGATCTCCGCACTGGTACATCCATACACCATTTCTTTACATATCTAAACAGGATGTCCCCAGTTATGCTGAAATTATGTCACGTCTGTCTAATCACTTCCTCTTAGTTCTCTTTTGATTTATCCCTAAATCATTTAGATCTCCGCACTGGTACATCCATACACTATTTCTTTACATACCCAAACAGATTGTTCTCAGTTAGACTGAAATTGTGGCATGTCTATCTAATTACCTCCTCCTAGTTCTCTTTTAATCTATCCCTACCTTTTCTGACTCCTACAATAGTTAACCACTCAGATCTCCTCACTAGTACATCCATACACTATGTTCTTTACATATCCAAATGGATTGTTCTCAGTTAGACTGAAATTGTGTCATGTGTGTCTAATCACCTCCTCTTAGTTCTCTTTTAATCTATCGCTACTTCTCCTCATTCCTACAATAATTAATCACTTAAATCTCCACATTGATACAATCATACGCTATTTCTTACATACCAAAACGGGATGTCCTCAATTAGACTAAAATCGTATCACGTCTGTCTAATCACCTCCTCCTAGTTATCTTTTGATCTATCGCTACGTCTTATGACCCCTACAATAGTTAATCACTTAGATCTCCGCATAGGTACATTCATACACCATTTCTTTACATATCCAAACGAGATGTCCTTAGTTAGACCAAAATTGTGTCACGTCTATCTAATCACTTCCTCCTAGTTCTCTTCTGATCCATCCCTACCTTTTCTGACTCTTACAACAGTTAATCACTTAGGGGTCGTTTGGTAGAATGTATTGAAATATTAATGCATGCATTATAACGTGTATTAGTATTACCTTGTTTGGTATACCTTTTTACCTTATGTATAGCTAATGCAAGCATTAGTTATACACTCTATTGTGTATTGAGATGTGTATTACTAATACCTCAAAATCCATGACATTAGTAATGTAATGGATCTAATGCATGCATTAACAAGCTTAAAGACCCTATTGCCCCTCAGAAAAATTTCCGCATCCTTTCCAACATATATATTGTTATGTAAAAAAAAATAATTTTTTCTTTAGAAATTATGTAATTCATGTTTTTCTTAATATATCGAACCAAACACTGCATAAGAAAAATACAAACATAACTAATGTAAGTATAATTAATATAAGCATTACTAATACAAGTAACATATTTTGTATTATTCTTATACACTCTACCAAACGACCCCTTAGATCTCCGCACTAATACATTCGTACAATATTTCTTTACATACCCAAACAGGACCTTAATAATTTGTCTAGATTTTTATTAAAAGAGTTATAGAGTCCTGGAAATGTGGGAAGTGCACGTGTTTAGTCTTTTTAAGGGTAGCTGCATGGAAAGTGAGTGTCACATTATGCATGAATATTCGTTACGACGTCGTTTACCTTTTGGCGGGACCACGTGGCACTCCTTCTATTTTTTTTTTTTTTACTTTTTTTTAAATTTTAAAAAATTAATCTAAAGTTTTTTCTTGATATCTTGAATACGAAGTCGTTAGAGGTTGGGAACAAATTATCTCGGGATAATTGAATTTGGGATAAATTATTTCGTGATTAGTTACCTCATTGTATATATGAGATACCTTATTCCATCGTTATGATGTAAATGATAGGATAAATAATTACGGAACTAACTAATACCTCTAACTAAATACAGTTGCATTTTATTTCGAAATTATTATACATTATACCTCATGCCAAACGATTATATAATTAGGGGAGCACTACAATGACATAAGTAAATCTGCCTTAGATCAGTCTCTTCCCCTACTATCAGTGGCGGAGTCAGGAATTTCATTGAGGGGATTCAAAAGTATATATACGAACTAATTGAAGGAGGTTCAACATCTACTATATATGCATAAAAAATATTTTTAACCATATAAAAATAGTATAATTTTCGACCGAAGGGAATTCGGATAAACCCTTGAAGCAAAATCTTTTTTGTGGACTAGCCTCCGGATGGAAGGATAAAGAGTTTGCATGAGTCGTGCAGACTCAGGTAATGCCTAGTTTGATGTAGCACCTATGTTCCATCTGCATTGTGTAACGATTGCCTCGCGGGTCTTTGATAAGGACCCGATGAAGTTGAATTCTCCGTGAAGATTTGGAGTATCAACGACTAGATAATAAAACCCTAACATGCACCTTAACTAAATAAATAAAGATTAATTAGTAGATTATGTCTCACACATATATCTTTATTTTATTGCCTTTTTTTTTTTTTTAAGTTACAACAAATTAAATAACCAAGAAAACTTTTACTTAGAAGATTCTTTTTCCAATTTCTTCCCTAATTTTTTTCATAATATATATGGAAAAAAAATATTGTGTTGACTTCTTGAAACTCTTGATAATGCTAATTATTCAATGTTGTTTATCTACCTTAATTGGGTTATGAATATATTAATTAAGTTGTTAAAATGTCTTCATCATGAGAATTACTTGGATCTAAGAGTGAATGAAGAAATATCAGAAATATCTCAAAAAACAAATGTTATCCGATAATCTTTGTATGAATAAAAGAAAGAGTTTGCTGGTAGAATAAGAGTAGATACGATATAGATAAAATGAATATCCATACTATCGATCTGGATATCCATATTAACGACCTTTTAAAACTTACAAATCAAACAACGTTGCTTCCCACGCTTCAGACTTCAAATCGATCGATTCTCTTCACTTCCATCGCTTCAAGTCATCGAAACATAAGTAGCTTCCATCGCTTCGCTTAATCGCTATAAGTAGTAAAGCGCTCGTTTTCCTTGAGCGGGCCATATATCGAGTTCTGGGCTAAGTTTACTAGTTTTATATTCTTCTAAACTTCCTTTTGACAAAAGGTTTGGTAGATCTGATAGGTTATCGAAAATGACCAAAAAAATAAAAAAGCCTGCTAATCGATAGTCTACGCCCGACTAAAAGAAAGTATTTGCTAGTAGAATAAAGGGTAGACAAGTTATAAGTCAAAAATAAGTTTGGATACTCCAAAATAAGAACTCATTAAAATGGGTACAGATAAAATGAATATCCATATAATCGATCTGGATATCCATAATATTAATCTTTTAAAACTTACAAATCAAAAACCGCTGCTTCCATCGCTTCACGCATCTGCAAGCTTTAACCTTTAAAGCGCTCGCTCGCTTCTCTTTACTTCTATCATTTCAAGTCATCGAAATGTGACTAGCTTGCATCGCTTCGCTTAATCACTATAATATCCATAATATTAACGTTTTAAAACCTACAAATAAAAAAGCGTTGCTTCCATCGCTTCACGCATCTGCAAGCTTTAACCTTGAAAGCAATCGCTTGCTTCTCTTTACTTCTATCATTTCAAGTCATTGAAATGTGACTAGCTTGCATCGCTTCGCTTAATCACTATAATATCCATAATATTAATGTTTTAAAACCTACAAATAAAAAAATGTAGTTTCCGACGCTTCACGCATCTGCATGCTTTAACCTTCACCAGCAATCGCTTGCTTCTCTTCACTTCTATCATTTCAAGTCATCGAAATATGACTAGCTTGCATCGCTTCGCTTAATCACTATAATATCCATAATATTAGCGTTTTAAAACCTATAAATCAAAAAGCGTAGCTTCCAGCGCTTCACACATCTGCATGCTTTAACCTTCACCAGCGATCGCTTGCTTCTCTTCACTTCCATCATTTCAAGTCGTCGAAACATAACTAACTTGCATCGCTTCGCTTAATCACTATAAGTAGTAAAGCGCCCCCTTTCCTCAACACTGAACAAATCTAAAAAAGAGTAAGGATAAAAAATAAAATAAATTAACCATGCAATTTTTTGCACTAGAACATATTACTCCTTCCTCCTAATTTTATATTTTTTCCTTTTAAAAAAGAATTACCTATTTTAATTTGACACGAAATTTAAGAAAATAAAGACGATTTTTGAATCTCATGATCCTAAATTAAAGTTATGTCGAATGTATCAAATTATCATTTAATCTTGTAGTCTTAAATATGTCACGTAGAAAGTTAAAATTAAAGTATTATCCAAAAAGGAAAGACGTTAATTTTTAAAAATAGATTAAAAAAATAAATAAATCATTCTTTTTTAAACAAAGGAGAGATTATATTTAAGAGGAAAACAAATAATTTATTAACAATAAATTAAATATAATAAATAAAGATGAAATTGAATATAAAAAAATATTATTCTTGAAATTGATTAAATTACCCCATATATATATATATATATATATATATATATATATATATATATATATATATATATATATATATATACCCTATAACCATATATAGTAATTGAATAAAACATTTAATTGAATAATAAACCGATTAGACAACAAGTCATTGGAGAAAAAGGTCAAAGTAAACTTTCTTTTTCTTCTTCTTCCTCCTTATTCAGACAAAAAATTTCTTTTACAGGTAATAATTTTCTTCTAACAATTTATTTATTTATTTATTTATTAGTGATTTGGGCTTTTTCTTGAAGTTTTTGGGAGTAATAATTATTGTTTTTTAACCAACTTTGATGTAATTGGTTTTCTTGATAATTTGACAAGTTATTAATTTTATAATTTTTAAAGGGAAAATTGGGTTTTGTAAATTTGTGAGTTTTATGTGTGATTTGAGGTTTTTCTTGATTTTATCGAGTTGCGTGAAAGCTGGCTCGGATAGCAAGGTAAATAAACAATGAAAAGAAAAGAAGAATTGATTGTATTTAATGACTTTGATGTAATGGGTTTCTGGGTAATCTGAAAAGTTATTAACTTTTCTCATTTTCTTGGACTTTGTTTTTCTGATGATGTTTGTGATCTCGAATGGATAGTTTATAGTATTACTCTGTCGGTGTCTTGTTTCTTGTAGTTTCTTGTTCGTGGTGTTTTGATGATGTTTGTGATCTCGAATAGATAGTTTATTATAGTATTACTCTGTCAGTGTCTTGTTTCTTGTAGTTTCTTGTTCGTGGTGTTGTGATTATGTTTGTGATTTTGAATAGATAGTTTAAGTATTACTCCGTCGGTGTCTTGTTTCTTGTAGTTTCTTTTCTGTAGTGTTCTGATGATGTTTGTGATCTCGAATAGATAGTTTATAGTATTACTCTGTTGGTGTCCTGTTTCTTGTAGTTTCTTGTTCGTAGTGTTTTGATGGTGTTTGTGATTTCGAATAGATAGTTTGTACTATTACTCCGTCGGTGTCTTGTTTCTTGCAGTTTCTTGTTCGTAGTGTTCTGATGATGTTTGTGATCTCGAATAGATAGTTTATAGTATTACTTAGTCGGTGTCTTCTTTCTTGTAGTTTCTTGTCCGTAGTGTTTTGATGATGTTCGGGATCTCGAATAGATAGTTTGTAGTATTACTTTGTCGGTGTATTGTTTCTTGTCTGTAGTGTTCTGATGATGTTTGTGATCTCGAATAGATAGTTTGTAGCATTACTCTGTCGGTGTCTTGTTTCTTGTAGTTTCTTGTCGGTAGTGTTCTGATGATGCTTCTGATCTCGAATAGATAGTTTATAGTATTTCTCTGTCGGTGTCTTGTTTGTTCTAGTTTTTTGTCCGTAGCGTTCCGATGATGTTTGTGATCTCGAATAAATAGTTTATAGTATTACTCTGTCGGTGTCTTGTTTCTTGTAGTTTCTTGTCCGTAGTGTTTTGTGATGATGTTTGTGATCTCGAATAGATAATTTATAGTATTACTCTGTCGGTGTTTTGTTTCTTTTATTATCTAGCTGTGTGATATACCATTTTGTCATTTATTTTTATGTTTTTTGTTTGTTATACTGTTACTCTGTCGTGAGTCGGGGGTCTATCGGAAACATCCTCTTTACTTCATCTGTGGTAGTGGTATGGACTGCGTAAACTTTACCCTCCCCATGTTGTTGTTGTTGTATTTTCTTGGACTTTCTAATTCCAAACAGGGAAATTGGGTTTGAAAATGTCTGAGATTTAGTGGATAAAAAGACTTTTTTTTAGCATTTGTGTTTTGAGAACTGAAAATCTTGGTATTCTTTGAAGACAATTATATTCGCTTTTGATTGAACTTTTGGGAGTAATAGTGATTGTTTTTAGCGACTATGATGTAATGGGAGTCGGGGGTAATATGTAAACTCAGTAGCTTTTTCATTTTCTTGCACTTTATAATTCCGATAGGGAAATGGGGTTAGCAAATTTCTGAGTTTTAGTGGGTAAAAAGGCGGTCTTTTGGAAGTCAAGCTGATTCCATTTGTTTGAGAACTCGAAATCTTGTTTTTTCTCTTGTTTGAGAACCGGAAGTCTTGTTTTTTTTTCCTCTTATTGCAGCAGGATAACTTTGCTTTTGGATTGACACATAGTCTATGTTGCTCGGCCACTTCAAAAATGTCTAACGGGTGCGTGTCGGATTTTCCAAAACTAGTGTATTTTTGGAGAATTCGGCACGGGTGCAGCATCGAAAGTGAAGAGTCCGTGCAACTTAGCACATAGTATGGTGTTGTTGTATTACAGAGGATTCTTTTGTGTGTGATTTGAGCTTGTTTGTGAAGTTTCGTGAGTAATAATGGTTGCTTTTAACGACTTTGATGTAATGGTTTTTGGGTAATCTCACACGTGATGGACTTCTCTAATCTTGTTGCACTTTCTAGTTTTGACCGTGGTTAGTCGTAAAAGCAGGAAATTGTAAATCTTTTGTCGGTTTTTGTATTTATGTGTGATTTGAGCTTTTGCTTGAAGTTTTAGGAGTAGTAATAATTGTTTTTAACTACTTTGATATAATTGGTTTCTGCGCAATCTGTCGAGTTATTAACTTTGCTCATTTTCTTGTACTTATTAGTTTTGACCGTGATTGGTTGTAGCCGCAGGGGAAATTGTATATCTTTTGTGGGTATTTGTATTTGTGTCTGATTTGATATTTATCTTGACGTTTTGCGAGTAATAATGATTGTTTTAACGACAAGTGATGGACCTCTCTCATCTTCTTCCACTTTCTAGTTTTGACTGTGATTGGTTGTAAACTCAACGGAAGTTGTATATCTTTCGTGGATATTCGTGTTTTGTGTGTGATTTGGTTTTTTTCTTGACGTTTTGGGAGTAAAATGATTGTTTTTAACGACATTGATGTAATTGATTTCTAGGTAATCGGTCAAGTTATTAACTTTTCTCATCTTTCTCACGCTTTCTAAAATTTTACTGCAATTAGTACTACCGTCAAATTGACGCCGTCGTCACCTGCAAGATAAGGACAAAAACTTGACTTTACTAAACAAGCGAGAAAGGCCCTTTCTATCTTATTAGTCAAGCGCGCCAGCAACAATCAAAAAACAGCGCTAACTAGAAATAGAAAGTGCTTCGTAAACGCAAAGGGATTTGTATATCTTTTGTCGATATTTGTGTTTGTGTGTGATTTCAGCTTTTGCTTGACGTTTTGTGAGTAACGATGATTGTTTTTAATGACTGAGATATAATTGGTTTCTGGGCAATTCGTCGTGTTATTAACTTTTATCATCTTCTTGTACTTTCTATTTTTGACTGTGATTGGTTGTAAACGCAGGAAATATTGATTTTCTTTAAAAACAAGTTATTTGAGCTTTTACTTGAAGTTTTGTTAGTAATGATGATTGATTTAACGACTTTGATGTGACAAGTGATGGACTTTTCTCATCTTCCTGTACTTTCTGATTTCGATTGCTATTGATAGTTAACGCGGGGAAATTGGATTATGCTGATTTCTGAGTTGTGGTTGACAAAGACGTTTTTTTTAGTATTGTTCGAGCTCTGAATCTTGGTTTTCTTTAAAGACAAGTTATTTGAGCTTTTGCTTGAAGTTTTGTGAATAATAATGATTGATTTAACGACCATGCTGTAATGGATTTTGACTGTGATTGGTTGTAAATACAGGGAAATTGAGTTTGCAAGATCGAGATTGTTGATCAGTCGTTGAAGTTTCATCGAGTAATAAGTTAATCAACAGTCAAGAATCTCCGATTAGTGTGAAGTACAACCTTCGGAAACTCATGATATCATAGGCCACTATCTCTTCTAACCATCGTCTAGCGTGCTCGTGTGTGTTCAAAAGTAAATCGGAGCTGGGAATTGAATGGAAATGTGAATTTTCCAAGGATTTGTGTGATCAGGTGATAACAAATTCGTGTGGTTGTTGCGCGTATGCTGGGAATCTGATAAGTTGATCCTCTAGTCGAGCTTCGCGTTGTGATTTTTTGGATTTGAACGTACCATGGATGAAGCTCCTTGCAGCACCAATGCACTGCCTCCGTTTATCGCAAAGATATATGAAATGGTGGATGATCCCTCCACGGATCCAATAGTCTCGTGGAGTTCAAATAATAAAAGCTTCATTGTTCAGAACCCTCCCGTTTTTGCAAGAGATTTGTTGCCTAGATACTTCAAGCACAATAATTTTTCCAGCTTTATTCGACAGCTAAACACTTACGTAAGAAATTCGTTTCACTTAATGTATTTGCAGTGATATTGTTTTTGAATTGAGTTTCAATCTTTTGGCGTTTTTGTTCTTGTCGACCCAGGGATTCAAGAAAATAGATCCCGAGCAATGGGAATTTGCAAACGACGATTTTCTCAGAGGTCAGCCACATCTTTTGAAGAATATCTATAGACGGAAACCTGTTCACAGTCACTCTGCACAGAATACTCATAGCGTTTCATCTGCGTTGACTGAATCGGAAAGACATGGGTATAAGGAGGATATTGAAAAGTTGAAGCGTGAGAATGAATTGCTTCATTCAGAACTACACAGACATAAACAGGATCATCAAGGACTTGAAACGCAAACACAGGTTCTTACCGAACGTGTCCAACAAGTTAAAGACCGACAAAAGAACGTGCTGTTTACTTTAGCTCGAGTCATAAATAAACCAGGATTAGCTTTGAGTCTCATGCCGCAGCTGGAAATGAATGAAAGGAAGAGACGTTTGCCGGGAAACACCGTTCTTTATAACGAAACAGGCCTTCAAGATAATCAACCGAGTTCTTCCGAAAATTCGACTAGGGAAAATACGGAACCAACTTCTCTTTTGACTCTCAACAAGGAAGCGCTAGATCAGTTGGAATCTTCTTTGACCAATTGGGAGCACATACTGTATGATACCGATCAGGATGCGGTGAGACGGAATTCTTCAATGGACTTGGATGAATCTATTAGTTGTGCCGATAGCCCTGCTATGTCTTACCCACAACTAACGGTTGACGTTGGATCTAAGGTTTCTGGTATCGACATGAATTCCGAGCCTAATGGAAACGCTACTCCTGATGTTACTCCACCAGAAAACCGAGTAGAGACTGCTAGTAATGTGCCAACAGGAGTAAACGATGTATTCTGGGAACAATTCCTGACTGAGAACCCTGGTTCTACTACTGATGTAAAGGCGGAAACGGAAGATACGGAGAGCAAAATAAGTGAATCCAAGACAGTTGAGAACGGGAAATTTTGGTGGAATACGAAGACAGTAAATAGCCTTACAGAACAGTTGGAACATCTTACTCCGGCAGACAGATCGTAATGTGGCAGGTTATGTACTTTTTCTGATAGTAAATGTTTTTCCTAAACGTTTTTTTAACCTCTGCTGTGTTGTAAATTTAGAGAAAGTGATTGTCAGAGTACATAGATTTTTGGTATATTGACCTTACCCGGCATTGCATGATATAGTGAATGATAGAGTCGATCAGTCTTGATGCTAGTTTGGCACAATTTTGGTTTACGTAGTTATGTTCTTTCCATCCTTGCCTGTTCATATTGCTGATTTGTGTTACACAAGATGGATCTTGTGCAAGCTTAAACGAATCTTATTTGCGTCATTCATTTCTGGTTGACGGTTAGGCCTGAAAAAGAGCATACGAAACAGTGTGTTTGATCTCCCCTATGTCATCAAAGTTGAGATAGACTTTGTTGATGTGTAAATAGAATTGTGGCTGAAGCATATCGTTGGTCTGTAAATCGAAATATCCTGAAGTTTTGGAGACCACTGATCTGGAACTAGGCTCTTATGGTGAGAATGTGAGTGGCTTATGTTACGATAGTCTGAAGAGTTGTTTCCACAAGACTTGAGGTTGAACGCGTCAAGTTTCACTTGCTTCTTGTGATTCCTCACTAACCGTTTGCTGCTGATGGTGTATTTTGTTGATGATTATTCACTCTTTTATATGGGATATACTGTCTACAGATGAGGGTGGATAGCATAAATGTTTCCTCGTCGAAGACATCTACTTTACTCTAATTTGCTTGAATTTGATGTTCTCTTGATAGTTCATTTGGTCTTGTTCTTAGTTGTTGCTGTTATCTGCAATTTCGCCCCGACTTTCACACCTGGTGAATGTTGTTGAAATTATATACCAGATCTTGGATAAGGTTGACGTTAGCGTCAATGAAGTAGGTGAAAAGTACGAGAAACTAGAGTTTAAATACTAACGAAGACAAAGAGCTTTAGGTGATCTCGTTCTGTCTTGGTTAAACCTTGGTCCAACGGAGTTACCCAATACATGTGTTAGTTGAAGGTGGCATATACCCCGTGAAATAGAAAAGTCATGCTTGAGATTATACCCCGGACCTTGGATAAGTGTGGCCTTTAGCGTCAGTGAAGTAGGTGAAAAGTATGAGAAACTAGAGTCTAAATACTAACGAAGACAAAGAGCTTTAGGTGATATCGTTCTGTCTCGGTTAAACCTTGGTCCAACGGAGTTACCCAATACATGTGGTAGCAGAAGGTGGCATATACGCCGTGAAATAGAGAAGTTATGATTGAGATTATATACATGATCTTGGGTAAGTGTGACCTTTAGCGTCAATGAAGTAGGTGAAAAGTACGAGAAACTTGAGTCTAAATACTAACAAAGACAAAAGAGCTTTAGGTGATCTCGTTCTGTCTTTGGTTAAACCTTGGTCCAACGGAGTTACCCAATACACGTGTTAGCAGAAGGTGGCATGTGCCCCATGAAGTAAAGTTATGATTGAGATTATACGCAGGTACTTGGATGAGTGTGACCTTTAGCGTCAATGAAGTAGGTGAAAAGTACGAGAAACTAGAGTCTAAATACTAACAGAGACAAAGAGCTTTAGGTGATCTCGTTCTGTCTTTGGTTAAACCTTGGTCCGACGGAGTTACCCAATACATGTGTTAGCTGTTAGCAGAAGGTGGCATATACGCCGTGAAATAGAAAAGTTATGATTGAGATTATATACAGGATCTTAGATAAGTGTGACCTTTATCGTCAATGAAGTAGGTGAAAAGTACGAGAAACTAGAGTCTAAATACTAACGAAGACAAAGAGCTTTAGGTGATCTCGTTCTGTCTCGGTTAAACCTTGGTCCAACGGAGTTACCCAATACACGTGTTAGCAGAAGGTGGCATGTACCCCGTGAAATAGTAAAGTTCATGATTGAGATTATATACCGGATCTTGGATAAAGTGTGACCTTTAGCGTCAATGAAGTAGGTGAAAAGTACGAGAAACTAGAGTCTAAATACTAACAGAGACAAAGAGCTTTAGGTGATCTCGTTCTGTCTTTGGTTAAACCTTGGTCCAACGGAGTTACCCAATACATGTGTTAGCTGAAGGTAGCATGTATCCCGTGAAATGGAAAAGATATGATTGAGATTATATACCGGATCTTGGATAAGTGTGACCTTTATCGTCAATGAAGTAGGTGAAAAGTACGAGAAACTAGAGTCTAAATACTAACAGGGACAAAAAGCTTTAGGTGATCTCGTGTCTTGGTTAAACGTTGGTCCTCCAGAGTTACCCAATACACGTGTTAGTAGAAGGTGACATATACCCCGTGAAATAGTAAAGTTTATGATTGAGATTATATACCGGATCTTGGATAAAGTGTGACCTTTAGCGTCAATGAAGTAGGTGAAAAGTACGCGAAACTAGAATCCAAATACGAACAGAGACAAAAAGCTCTAGGTGATCTCGCGTGTCCTGACAGAGTTATCTAATACATGTGCTAGTGAAAGCAAACATATAGCCGGTAAAATATTTCAGGTGCGCGTAAGTTGGTCCAGACACAACTGAAATTGCTATATTCATGCCATTAGTTGGACAAGTTTGTAGGCCCAAAGAGCCAATGAATGGTGCAAGACCATGTGGATAGGGGGTGCTAGTCTTCAAAGGTGGGGCTCTTAAAACTAAAAAAGTAGTCTTGTCTGAATTTTTTGTCTTCCTATCAACAAGAAATAATATAAGTCAAAGATTCTCTATGACTTATGTGACCTTTGAGAAAACTAAAGGGCAAAAAAAAAAACAAAAAAAAAAACATAAACATACACCTTAACTTATTATAAATGCACAAATTTTCATCCTTGCAAAATAATTACAAAAATCTTAACTAATTATGTATCTTCGTTGGATATACCGGGAGTTAATTATGTATCTCGCCAGACTCAAAATATAAAAAAATGTATCTTCATTAGATGTCTTATGTATTTTGACGGATCCAAAATCGGAAAAATGTATCTTCGTTGAATATATCGGGAGCCAATTATGTATCTCGGCAGACTCAAAATTGGGTTTTCAATACTCTAATTAAGCTTCAAATTGTCGGGATTTACGTTATTTGGCAAAAAAAGAAAAAAATACCTCTAAGCAAAGTGATTGATTCGTTTTTAGTATTGTAATTAAGCACCAAACTGTCGGAATTTACGTTGTTTGCTGGAAAAAAAACATGTCTAAGCAAAGTGATTGATTCATTGGTTGCCATTTGAACAACAATTCAATGAAGACATAATACATGAACATACACTTAAACTCAGCTGTCAAGTAAGTACTCTGACGTCGAGAGTGGACATCTAAACAATTTAAACAATTTGGTTTAAACTGACAATTAATTACTCCACTTCATCTCTACAGTGTTTCGTGGACACACGATGCTGTCATGACGTTTCTGTTTCGCTAGAATTTGTCGATTGCTTTTTACGAATTTACAACAAAATAAACTCAAATTCTTTATAAGATTACTGAAGAAAAAGTTAATCATAAATTTAAAGATTTTGCATCCACACGAAAACAAAAACCTTTGGGAACAAATATTCGATGAGAAAATAACTTCCTCAAATAGTGATGAGACTGTTTCATCCTTAATGAGAGGTCTCGGGTTCGACTTTTGAATATAGAGACAATCCTGTTGGAAACGCTACCCCCAGAATGGGCCCTACAATACGCGATTGGATTGGTCGGGGCTCCAATGCACAGATCGAACGCTAAACGGGAAACAAAAAAAAAAGAAATATTTTCCTAAAAAGTCATTTTCCACCTACCAAATACATTTTAATCTTTGTTTTTGTAGCCTATAGCAAATTGGAGTTGTTAAAAACTTCTTCAAATGGATCTTGTGGGGTCAATAATACTCTGATAATATAAAGTTCACAAAAACAAAAGAAATTTTCTAAGTTAAGTATATTTTCTTGAAAAAGAATATTTACATCTTAAGTCATCAAAAAAAAAAAACAAAAAAAAAACACAATACTTATACTTTTTGTTACATTAGACATGATAGAAAGCATCCCTTTGAGTTCAAGAATTACCCCACCCCACCTAACTAAAAAAATGAATTTGTTTTTTTACATCAAATAGTTTTTTTTTTCTGACCTTATTATTGAACTTACTGTACTTTTAAAATTATTATTTTAATATTTTTTTACGTAGTCAGACCCCACTATGTGGGAATACACTGGGTATTTTATTGTTGTAATATTTTTTACGTATATATCTATGTTTTACTTTATAGCTGTTTCTGGTGGGAGGTGACAGATATTACGGAGATTTAGTCGAGGTGCGCAAAAAATGGCCCGAACAACACAGGTATAAAAAAAAAACATGCATTTATTCTACATGTGAAATAGAACACAAACTCACAAAGTTTTCTTTCTTTTTACATTGAGTAAAAGCATCTGAACTATCACTAAATTTGCTACGACACACTGCAACTTCATCTAAATTTTAGCATATTTTGTTCTCTATTTTAGCTGATGTGACATCTTTTGTCGATCTTTTTAGCTGACGTGATACCTTTTGTCAGCCTTTCTAGAGATGTGATATCTTTGACGTGGACCCCATTTTATATAATAAAGGTGTCACGTCAGTATAAAAGAGTGACAAAAATTACGTTAAAAGTTGAGTTCAGGGAGGTAATAGGACCTCTGTAAAATTAGAATGTGTCGTAACAACTTTGACTATAATTCGAAGGTACTGAGTGCTTATCTCTTTTACATTTGAGTTGGATCAATGAATTTATAAGTACACAAAAACAGTTCACTCAACATTATTAATGTGTTAGGTGATGTTGCTGACAAAATAGATCTTTCTTTTTCAAAGGTTTTGGTAAAAAAAAAAGTCATTTTTTTGAACATTGATTGCAAAATCAATTTGGAACCTAACCAATCATGAAAAAAGAGGACCAAGTGTCAACAACAAACCAGCTGCATACCATAATTCACCAATCACTTATAGTTGAAAAAATTTAATCAGACATTTCGGGTTCGAGCTAGATTTAAAGTCGCTTATGCTAGGAAATACTTTAGCTCCCTCAACGTGGGACTTCCCGATGCGATCCACATTTAATTGGGCCCCACTACAATAGGAAAAAAAAAGTTAGTGACAGACAAATTCTGTCGTTGAATAGCAAGAAGTAAAACATCTAATACCTCCTGAATTATGACCAAATTTGCTACGACACACTCCAACTTCACAAGGATCCCTATTACCCCCGAACTAAATTTTAGCGTATTTTTGTCAACCTTTTTAGCTGACGTGACACGTTTTGTCAACCTTTTTAGCTGACGTGACACCTTTGACGTGACCCCCATTTTATGTAATTAAGGTGTCACGTCATCAAAAAGAGATGACAAAAGTACGTTAAAATTGAGTTTAGGAGGTAATAGAATCATGAAAAGTTGAAGTGTATCGTAACAACTTTTGCCATAATTCGGGAGCACTGATGCTTATCTCATTTATCAACAAATAGCAAAAAATCCACAGCTGATTCCACTTCTTGTTGTTGTTTCTAATCCTATTTAACGATGAATTATTAGTAATCCGATTAGCTATGAGCTATTTAACCTCCCTCAACACGGGGTCCTATTACCCCCAACTAAATTTTAACTTATATTTGTCAACCTTTTTAGCCGAAGGGACACCTTTTGTAAACCTTTTTAGCTGACGTGAAACCTTTGACGTGTGTCTCATTTTATGTAATAAAAGTGCCACATCAGCACAAAAGGGTGACAAACAAGTACTAAAATTGAGTTCAGGGGATAATAGGGACCTTGTATAGTTGGAGTTTGTCGTAGTAAATTCGGTCATAGTTCGAGAGGGCACAAAATGCTTATCTCACAATATATATCAAAAAAGTCCATAGCTAATTCAAAGAAGTTAGTTGAGTAAAGCTAATCAAACAATAAAGAGAGTAGTTGTCAATTTCACACAGAGATTTCTAAGGATGTTATTATATCTAAAAATTATAATGTCCCTTTTCTTTGTCCTTCCAAATGGTTTTAGTATATATAGAAAGTGTAACATAGGCTAAAAAATAAAAAACTTACCAATGGCTCAACATGAAACTTCTTGGTTAATTTTTCTTTCTCTTCTTGCAATCAAAGTGTGTGTTTCTTGTGTAAATCTTGATGGAAATGGCTACATATCGGCGGTTGGCGATTCCGGGATGAGGAGGGATGGGCTAAGAGTTGCTATAGAAGCATGGAATCAATGCAATGAAGTTGGAGAAGAAGTGTCTAAAATGGGAAGTCCAAGAGCTGCTGATTGCTTTGATGTCTATAAAGCTTCTACTCAATCACAACAAGGTTAGTTGAGTTATATGTCCTGGGCCGGGGGTCTATCGGAAATGGCCTCTCTACTTCATCGGAGGTAGTGCTATGGACTGCTTACACTTTACCCTCCCCAGACCCCGCTTTGTGGGAATACACTGGGTATGTTGTTGTTGATAGTGTGATCTTATGTTATATGTCCTGGGCCGGGGGTCTATCGGAAATAGTTTCTCTACTTCATCTGAGGTAGTGGTATGAATTGCATACACTTTACCCTCCCCAGACCTCACTTTGTGGGAATACACTGGGTATGTTGTTGTTGTTGTCGTTGTTGATAGTGTGATCTTGCTCGTGTTGTCGGTCACAAACCTGAATAAAGGAAGACACGCGGTTGCGATGAATCCTCACAATATAGGATGTATCTCCCAAAAAGGTAGCTTAAATGGAGAGACATGATCAGTGAGGAATCATATAACTGACGTGATTCACTTAGGATTGAGACATTGTTGTTTTAGTCTTTTTTTTTATAGGCTGTGATAGTGTGATCTTGCTCGTGTTGTCGGTCACAAACTTACGATGAATCCTCACAATATAGGATGTATCTCCCAAAAAAGTAGCTTAAATGGAGCGACATGATCAGTGAGGAATCATATAACTGACGTGATTCACTTAGGATTGAGACATTGTTGTTTTAGTCTTTTTTTTATAGGCTGTGATAGTGTGATCTTGCTCGTGTTGTCGGTCACAAACTTACGATGAATCCTCACAATATAGGATGTATCTCCCAAAAAAGTAGCTTAAATGGAGCGACATGATCAGTGAGGAATCATATAACTGGCGTGATTCACTTAGGATTGAGACATTGTTGTTTTAGTCTTCTTTTTGCGCCAATGTGAGATTTCCCACATTGTCGATCATAAAAGGAGGAGTGTTAATGAAGCGACATGATCAGTGAGGATTCATATAGCCGACATGACTCTGCTTAGGTATGAGACATTCTTGTTATGTTCTTTTCTCTAGGTTATGCCGGTGTGATCTTGCTCGCATTGCCGGTCATAAAAATGACTAGGAGAGCTATGATGAATCCTCACAATACATAATGTATATGATCAACGAGGATTCATACAGCCGAACCAACTTGTTTTTTTTTTCAAGGTTGTCTAATAGCTTTAAATGTCTATGGTTTTACAGGGGCAAATAATTGTTCTCTATGCGATGCAATACCATACATGTTGGTACATAGAGTGACAGAGGAAGAAAACAAGTTAGGCATAGGAAAATCATTTCTTGGATTGGACAAAAAAGCAATTCTTGATGTTGATCATTATGCAGCACAAAAAGAACTCTACTTAGGATCCAAATGTCAAGTCGACGACAAGCCAAATCCTTGGCAATTCTGGATGATCATGCTCAAGAACGGAAACATGGATACTTACGCTGCTAAGTGCCCGAAAAATGGACACAGATCAGGCCCGTATGGGCCTGACAGAAGGTTTCCATGCTTCGGCAAAGGGTGCATGAACCAACCATTGATGTTTCACAACTACACAACTTTACAAGGTGTTAATAGGACTACACTGAAAGGTAGTTTTTATGGTACATGGGATTTGGATAGTCGATCGCGTAGAATGGGAGCAGAGAACAGTTCTTTCTATTCTGTGAAATGGAAGAAAGAATTGGGTAAAGGAAGTTGGATTTTTCATCATGTGTTGAGGACATCAAATAAGTATCCTTGGCTTATGCTTTATCTCAGATCAGATGCTACATTTGGTTTATCTGGTGGATATCATTATCCAACTAGAGGCATGTTGAAAATTGTGAGTAAGAACTCAAACTTTTCTTGATTTTTTCTACCCCCACCTCACTCCCCGCGAGTACCTGATAAAGTTGTCGTCATGTGACCAGGAGGAACCCTCAGGCAGAAGTGTAAGGTATGGCTGCATACAATACACCCTTGTGATGGAGCCCTTACCGGACCCTGCGTATAAGCGGGAGCTTTAGTGGACCAGGTTGCCCTTTTTACCTCACTCTCCGCGAGGATCAATAGTGTTCCTACTTACCCTCCAGCACGACTCAAACCTCAACCTATCAGTTGATGGTGGACGTGCTCAACCACACGAGCAAGTCTCACTTGTCTCAATTTCTTTTCTTTATGTTAATTTTACCCTCCGTAGATACTTTGAAGTCATTCATACCGTTGTTGTTAGCAAATCACCTCGTATTTGCCCTTGATTCTAGCCGAGTTCCAATCTGAATTACAACGGAAGGTCATTTTAAACCACAGCGGGAAACAAGAGAGGTAAATCGATCAGGACCTTTTTCTCAGAGTATGTTTTACACATGGAGTTCACCTCATCCACATTGAAGCTCCGTTGAAGTCCAGGACAAAGACGAGATGATTTGCTAAGGACAAGGGCTTGAATGGCCGATGTACACACTTTCTTAAAGGGCAGCCCGGTGCACTAAAGCTCCCGCTATGCGTAGGGTCCGGGGAAGGTCCCCACCACAAGGGTGTATTGTACGCAGCCTTACCTTGCATTTCTGCCAAGAGGCTGTTTTCAAGACTTGAACCCGTGACCTCCTGGTCACATGGCAGCAACTTTACCATGTGAACACACTTTCTTCTCAAAGTATTTTGACTCGCGAGTTCACTCAATTCACATTGGAGCTCGGTTAAAGTTAAGGGCAAAGACAAGCCGATTTACTATATGATATTTAACTTGAATGACCAGAAAGTATAACGAAGGGTAAAACTAAGACATTTTAGTACATCATATGCACACTTTTTCGAATCATTGAAAAAAGTATTGCTACTTTTGTGTTCTATAGATACCAGAATCACCAAACTTTAAGGTGAAATTCACCTTGAATGTGATAAAAGGAGGAGGTCCAAACAGCCAATTTTACTTAATGGACATGGGGAGTTGCTGGAAGAACAATGGCAAACCATGTGATGGCAATGTCACAACCGACGTTACGCGATACAGTGAGATGATCCTGAATCCAGAAACATCATCCTGGTGCAAACGAGACAGCCTAAAACTATGTCCACCATATCACATTTTCCCAAATGGATCAAGAATTCATCGAAACGATACGATTCGTTTCCCTTATGAGGCTTATCATATGTATTGTGCACCTGGAAATGGTGAATACATTGAACAGCCTAGTGCACATTGTGATCCTTATAGTAATCCTCAACCTCAAGAGATTTTGCAGATTTTGCCACATCCTGTTTGGGGAGATTATGGTTATCCTACTAGGAAAGGTGATGGTTGGATTGGTGATCCAAGAACATGGGAACTTGATGTTGGGAAGTTGTCACAATCACTTTACTTTTACCAGGTTTGAATTAACTTGTCCCTTTTCTTGGATTTCAAAAATGAGTTTAATAGTCGAGATAAGCATTCAGTATCCCCCGAACTATGACCAAAGTTGCTACGACACACTCCAACTTCACAGGGGTCCTATTACCTCTCTAAACTCAATTTTAGCGTATTTTTGTCACCATTTTGTGCTGACGTGACACTTTTGTTACATAAAATGAGGTCCACGTCAAAGATGCTACATCAACTAAAAAGGTTCAGAAAAGGTGCTACTACGTCAGCTAAAAAGGATGACAAATATACACTAAAATTTAGTTCAGGGGTAATAGGACTTCTCCTCGAGAAGTTGCAAATTTGATCATAGTTTAGGGGTACTAGATGCTTTACTCATAAAAATTTAAGAGATAAGCATCCAGTACCCCCGAACTCTGACCAAATTTGCTACGACACGCTCCAACTTCACGGGGACCTTATTACTCCTGAACTAAATTTTAACGTATTTTTGTCGTCTTTTTTAGCTGACATGACGCTTTTTGTCAACCTTTTTAGCTGACGTGACATCTTTGACATGGATCCCATTTTATGTAATAAAGGTGTTACGTCAGCACAAAAGAGTGACAAAAATACACTAAAATTGAATTCATGGGATAATAAGACCCTGTATAGTTGGAATGTATCGTAGAAATTTTGGCCATAGTTCGAGGGGTACTGGATGCTTAATTATATCAAATTTTAATAATGAAAATTAATGATGGAACATTTTTTTTTTCTTGTAGGATCCAAGAACTACACCAGCAAGAAGGAAATGGACTTCAATTAACTTAGGAACTGAAATTTATAAAGATCCAAATCAAGTGGCTGAGTGGACAGTTAGTGATTTTGACATTTTTGTACCTAAAAAATAGTAGTACTAGTAAATGTAGGAAAGAAAAAAAATAATTAGTAAAAAGTAAAAAGATTTTTTTTCTTTTTCTTTTTTAATTTTTTTTTTTTTTTTTGGAAAGATTCAATTTTGGTCTGAAGAAGACCAC
Organism: Capsicum pubescens; assembly: GCA_030864215.1. Lineage (NCBI taxonomy): Eukaryota > Viridiplantae > Streptophyta > Magnoliopsida > Solanales > Solanaceae > Capsicum > Capsicum pubescens. The sequence goes on along the minus strand of CM061541.1, from coordinate 269,659,197 downwards.
AAGTTTTCTCCAAAGGGGTGTATTTTTTATTTTATATTGATTTTTATTTGTATCCAAGTTGTATGTATACTTGAAATTGAGAAATAGAAGGAGCTTCTCATGGATTTTCTTTCTTGAAATTATGTTATTTCATTTTCTGTTTTGCTATGTTGCTCGAAATCTTTAAAAATATTAATAGTAGAGTATCTAGTACTCTCGAACTATAACCAAATTTGCTACAACACACTTCAACTTCACGAGGTTCTATTAACCCGAACTCAATTTTAGCGTATTTTTGTTATTCTCTTTAGCTGATGTGACACTTTTTGTCAATTTTTTAAGCTGACGTGACATCTTTGACGTGGACTTTATTTTATGTAATAAAAGTGTCACGTCAGGATAAAAGGGTGCTAAAAATATGCTAAAATTGAGTTCAGTGGGGGTAACAGGACCCTTGTGAAGTTGAAGTATATCGTAGCAACTTTGGTCATAGTTCGAGGGGGTACTGAATGCTTATCTCTATTTCAATTTCTGTTTTGCTATGTTGCTCGATATCTTCAAAAATATTATTTTGTCTAATCCTTAGGTACCTGTCAACATTTTTGAAGAGTATGAACATAATCGTTGAGCAATTTAGATTGGTTAAAACTTACACGCATCCGGTATATACACCGAGCCAATACATGCATGTCATGTGTTTGAATTTAGAGTTTATGTTACTTAACTGTAATTAATTAATACTAGAATATCTCCCCGCACGATGCGCTGATACTATTAGATTAAATTATATTGTAATTTTATCTACTTAAATGCATTAGAATATATTGAGTACCTAATTACTATAAATATTTAATTATTTTTTTATTTTTCAAAAAATATATCCATATATAAAATTTTATTGAACTAAAGAAATAAACTACATGAATACGATCACCAAATATTTTCATCTTGCAAATTGTTGTTGAAGTTTGAGTCTCTAATATGTGAATATCGTCTTAAGATTTTATCCCTTTTTTTAAATGGAATTTTCCATCATATTCTCACCATTCTTTTTATTTTATTTAATTTCAATTAAATCAATAAATAAAAGATTCAAGTTGTGTGAATGCATTTGCTCCCAATTTGAAGTTTCGGTATTTGTTAAAAATTTATCTCTTTGTTAAATTTATCCAAAAGTTGTTAATCCAACCAACATTTCATATTTTTATATTTCAAAATATAAAATAAAATATATAGATATTTGATTTTATCCTTTTATTACAACATAAGTTTCGAAAATTTTACTCCTAATATATTTGATTATTTTAAAAATTTTATTATTTGATCAGAATTCTTAAGATGTCTAACTTTAACGATAATTCTTTTGAGTATAATTTATTTTTTGTATTTTATTTGAAATTAGTACAAAATATAACATTCCACTTCTACTGTACTTACGTCTGTTAATTTAATTGTTTTGTTAAATAATTTATTATCTTGCCATGATCTTGGAATATATAATTTATTTTGGTAAAATAGTTGTATCTTCAATTATTTGAATTTTGTTCAGTTTGAATCATCTATCACAATGTGATTGTGAGTGTGATATTATTCAGTTTTAAATTACCTTTAAATATATATACTCAGATTCAATAATTTGTAAATATTCCCTGCTAAAAGCTTTATTTTAAAAATATGAATTTTACAAATTTTGTTCTAATCCTTAGCTGCTTCTTAATTTTCCTCCTAATATATCCAATTTTAAAATGAAAATTTAATTTGAATTTGAAATTAATTCTTTTCATAATTGATATATTTAATATAATATTATGTACTATTCATATTCATAATTAAATAACTCAAGTTATATGTTCCACGTATAAAGAAAATATCCAGCATTATTTTTAAAAATTTTTAAAATTGAAAAAAAAAGAGTTATAATTTCCTGTGTTTGAAATTTTGAGAGGAGAGAAATGAATAGTGTGTGCCTATGATTTAGGAGCAGTTTTTTTTTACAAATTTAAAAGTAATATATGTGATTAATTTATAAAGCTAGCATTAATATTACATACGTGAAATTTTTTAGAAAATATGAATAACCCTAAATATTTAGTATTATGAATAACATTAGAAGAATATCATGAATAATTGTCAAGTGTCCAATAGGTAGGATGTCATTTCTTTACAAAATTTATTTATTACAACTTTTTATCAATTTAAAATTCAAAAATCAAATGTTTTATTTAAATAAGTTCAAAACTTTATGTAAAAAACCTGCATTTAGAGCGAAACATAGGAAGACAAAATATTTATTTATTATTTTATTTTGTCTCTATATAACTATATATTTTAAAAAAATTGAATCAAATATATATTCATTAAGAAATTAACGAAGTTAAAATTTTTAAATTACTGTAAAAATTTAAAATAACTATCAAGATTGAATGTTATTTAAAAAACAGTAAAATTTAAAAATTTAGGTACTTATTACCTAATTTTAATTCATTTGTAATAAAATTAACACATGGCTTTATTATAGCCTGACACTTGGCAACATATTAGGCAAGACTTTCTTGATATTATTATTTTTTCACGTATCAAGTTATACCTGTAAAAGTTGTAGAGATAAATACCATATTAGTAAAGAGTTTAATTTGAACGTTTCCTTATATTTTAGCTCATAATTATTAAATATGTTAAATGAACAAATTTATAATGAAAAAATTATTTGCTTGAATTCAAGCCTGGATATAATAAAAAAATAAAATAGCATAATTCATTTGCACATAAAAAATAAAAATATTAAAGCAAAAGAAATTGTATAAAAAATAAAGAATATAAATATGAATGAAGTTGATGATCAATAATCAAAGAGAGAGAGAAGGAAGATTAGAATTATATATCATAGTAAAAATAGATATAAGAAAAGTTAAAAAGTTGGCACTGCATTTCAATTCATATTTCATTTAAATTAGAAGTCAAAAGCTAAATGATTAGGAGATTAATTTGGATAAACATTTAAAAAAAATTAAACTCCAAAAGAAAGGAGCAAACACTTATAGTAACTAATAAAATTATATTATTAGTTTGTTTGATAATTTTAATGTAAACATCTGTTTTGCCATCTTATATGCATATGCAGATCATGTTAAGTGATACGTACATATATTTAATATGCATAAAAAATATTGATTCAGATTTCAGATGATATAGATCTATTGAAAAGCAAATAAAATCATGAAGAATTTTAAAAATAACATAAAATTCATCAACATTGAACTTAAAAAAAAAATTAAAATAAAGCATAATTGCAAAAACAAATGGAGATGCGAAAATAACTTGATTCTTTTACCAAAAAAAAAAAACTTGATTCTATTTTCTTGGAAGAAAGATAATTTAAAAGGAAATGTCCGTAAATCAAAAATATGCAGTGGGAAAGTAAAAGAAAACATATTTTGACTCTGAAGTATTGCAGTCGTTTTTATAATGAGTTCTTTGTGGCAGTTTTCTTAAAATTAAATTATAAAAAAATTAATTTTAGTGGTTTGATCGTTTTTGAATCCTTTAACCTCAATCACATAAGAAATAAGTTGGTTACTCAATTGATTTTCAAACTTTATTGAAATTAAATTCAAATACTCACGTCTCTGCTATTTTTATATTTTATTTTATATTTTTATATTTTTAATTTTAGTTTTTTTGGTTCTTACAATCTTAACTTGATAGATAGATACATTAAAAAAAATTTAAAATAAGATAAAATTTTAAAATAAAGTAAAAAGAGAGATTAAAACTTGTAGTTAGTATTTTGCTACAAATAAGGAGCCAAGTTGTTCTTGTTTTTGGGTAAAACCGTGTATGTGCATGTTTAGTGCTGTAAACTTATTTTTAATAAATATGTTAATTTTTTAACCAAAATTTAAATAATTTATTTTATCATCCAAATATTTTTGTTCTTGGAATTATCTAATTGTTTTACTAATTAGGATGCATAAAAATCAAATTCAAACAATTATTTTTAAATTTAATCTATTAGTTTTTAAAATTTCCTTTTTTGGGCGAGTTAGCAGTTTTGTTTATAGTTTTACATTTTAAGTTTTAAATTAGATATTCTACATTTTTCTACTATTTTGAGATATGAAAATGTAATTGTTATTTTTCAAAAAAGAAATGATAATACAAAAATAACTATAAGAAAGAAAATAATTAAAATTGATGTGTCTTATGCTTTTGTACTTTTATCTTCAAATTAATACTCAACTGTTTATTTTATAGGAAATCTACTTATTTTTTAAATTTGAATAATATTTTAATTGTTAAATTAGTATTTGAATGATTTAAAATGTAAAATTAATCCTATATATATTTGAATTAATTGTATAATCGTGCATGTGTGCTTGTGAGTAATAAGTTAGTGGGAGTAATGGAGGGATTAATGGACGTGTCTGTTAACCTACTTATTTTCATAAAATTTGACAACTCAAATTTTTTTATTTTTCTACAATTTTTTTAATAAGTTTTTATTTAATTATTATTTTTTCTCAAAATAATTAAATAACCATTTAATTATTATTTTTATATTAAATATGATTTTGTGTTTGGTTTAATTAGTTTAAGATCAATTTTTAAATTAAACTTTGTAATTGAATAATTAAGATAGAAATTAAATTCAAATATATTAATTTAATTTAAATTTATCTTTAAGTTTAACAATAGATATAAAAATATGATAAGTTCTAAATAATAATAAAAAAAAAGATGTTATAAATCTCTTAAGTAATGATTGCACGTTTTCTTAAATTGTTACTTCCAATTTTTTTATTTTTTTTTTGAAATAGAAAAGGTCTAATTATTTTTAATTTTAAATTCAAAAATAATAACTAATTTTACCTAATCTAACTAATTTGTCCTAAAAAGTAATACATGGCAATATTCTATGTTGCTACTTGGCAATAATCTATGCAAGACTTTCTTGCTATTTATAATATATAGATATATTTTACTTAATTTATTTATTTAATCATGATAAAAAATATTAATTTGATGTATATATCAATAAATTTTAACTATTTAGACTTCTCCTGAAGTGGAAGTGGTTGCACCAAACACTTTACCAACTGCTAACAAGTTGTGAATTTGGAGAGATGTCAGCAATTAACAACTAACAAACAGTTCTAATAATAATAATAATAATAATAATAATAATAATAATAATAATAATAATAATAATAATAATAATAATAATAATAAAAAGAGTCAAATATATTAGAAATTTGATTTTAAAATTATTAGTTTGATGATCTAAAAGATCTGTTCTGAAAAAAAAATAAAAAAATTTAAGAAGAAACAAATCAACTACTATCCACCAATAAAACACCAAATCAAGCTTGACTTTCTTTAACATATTATTTTATATTTTCTCCATAAAAGTTAAGATAATACTCATCCCATTTTAATTTGTGTATCTTACTATCTTTTAAATTTGAGTAAAGCATCTTGTATCCCTCTAAGCGATCACCAAATTTGCTACGATACATTCCAATTTTACGGGAGTTTTATTACCTCCGAACTAAATTTTAGTATATTTTTGTCAACATGACACTTTTTATCAACCTTTTGAGTTGACGTGGACCCCATTTTATGTACGTTAGCATAAAAGGGTGATAAAAATATGCTAAAATTGAGTTTGAGGGATAATAGGACCTCTGTAAAGTTGGAGTGTATCGTAGCAACTTTGACCATAGTTTAGGGATACTGAATGCTTATCCCTTTAAATTTAGTATGTTTAATTTGTTTATCTCAAAGGGGAGCCCGAGCCTTGGATAACTGATAAAGTTATTGTCTTGTGATCAAGAGGTCACACGTTCAACCCACGAAAACACCTCTGTAGAAATATAAGGTGAGACAACGTACAATACGCTTGTGGTCCAACCTTTCCTTGGACCCCGCACATAGCTGAGGCTTTCGTACACCGAACTACTTCTTTTAAAAAAAAAAATTGTTTATTTTACTATCATTTTAATTTGTATATGTAAAAACACACTCGATCTAATGAAACTCTTACTCAACAAATCCTGCAATTGTTCTTTCAATTCCTTCAACTTTGCCGGAGTCATCCGATAAGAAGAAATGAAAATGGACTTGGTGCCCGGCTCAACATCTATCTTTCCACCCTTAACTAGAAGTTACAAGGCTTAAAGTTGGTTAAGTATAAAGGAGTACCACAACCCCAAAACCTTCGACGAAAGCTAGTTAAAAAAGGCAATCCGGTGTACTAAAACTGTCGTTATGCATGGGGTTCGAAAAAGAGTCAGACCCAAGGCACTATTATACACAACCTTACCTTGCATTTCGGCAAGAGGTTGTCTTCACGATTTGCACTCATGACCTCCTGATCACGTGACAACTTTACCAATTTTGCTACAACCTCATATTGTAAAAAGGGTAGCCCGGTGCACTAAAGCTTCCGCTATGCGCAGGGTCCGAGGAAGAATTCCACCACAAGGGTGTATTGTACGCAGCCTTACCTTGCATTTCTGCCAGAGTCTGTTTCCAAGGCTTCAACCCTTGACCTCCTAGTCACATGACAGCAACTTTACCGGGTATTACTCCAAGGCTCCCAATTTTATATTGTGTCCAAAATAAACACCTTGGTGGATAGTTGCAGTTCTATTTCTGGGCACATAGCTTTTTTTGATATCTTGATTCTTGAAATAAGACCATCATGCAGAAAACAATATCAATTTTTGAAAGAAATAACTTGTTACAGTAAATTTACAACAATTTACAGTCTCAATGAAGCCATGGTACATAAAGAACTTGTATTTTCAGTTTTCAGTTTTCGCGAATCAAATTTGTTGGCTCGCTAAGAACATACTTGGGCAACTCGTACTTGGCGCCTGCACAGTAGAACAAAAATTGATACAGAGATCAGTGGCGGATCCAGACCATTATTCACTAAATATCCGTAAATATTTAACTATGAACTTAGTTACAATAGAGCATCTAACTTAAAGTCGTTGTAGAAACTCATAAACTTCAAATCTTTAATCCACTTCTGTAGATACAAGTAAAGATGGACGGAGGGAGTACTACAAACCTCTTTCGTCGTAGCATATTGTTAAATCGGGAGCTTGCACAATTATTCCGGCACTGTCCACGATTGCTTGTGCAAGGCTTATATCTGACTCTGCTGCAGCTTGAAGTGCATCCCAGATCTCTGAAGAGGGTAATATAATGGTTAGGATATTTTCATCGGCTGTTTTATGAATCGACTTACCTTATAGGTACGCATAGGTATGTATTCATTTAGCGATTTTTGATCCTACTGATCTGGTTCTTGATCCAATGTGGAGACACGACAAGAACAACAACAACATACGCAGTGTATTCCCACATCGTGGGGTCTGGGGAGGGTAGAGTGTACGCAGACCATACCACTACCTCAGGTGAAGTAGAGAGGTTGTTTCCGATAGACAATGTGGAGACACGGTATGCTTTTAATACCCTTCATGGGGTGGTAGGAGTATCTCGAGGGAGTGTAACGAGTTCGGCTATTTGGAGTCACGAAGGTGTAGATGTAGCATATATTGTGTTGTCTGGCTTCACATTAACAACAATATACTCAGTGTAGTCACAAGGGTCTGAGAAGGGTAGAGCGTGCGCGGCCTTACCCCTACCTCAAAGGTAGGGAGGCTGTTTCCGATAATCCTTGGCTCGAGAAAAAACAGTCGAAAGCAGTCCAGAAAAAGAAGTAACGGAAGTACAATCAACAGCAACATTATAATCTAAAACATTCTAGATATTGCCAAAGGCGAAATAGGACTCATACATTTGATGTGCAATCGATACCGAGTGGCATCAATGCCTTGAACGATATCTCAAATGCATGGACCAAGGAAAAACTAAACGTGATTCTTGAACTTAAAACTGGTAAAATGAATAGCATCTCACTAGTTCAAAGAACGTAAAGGAGCTCTCATTTGCAATTATCATAGACACAGAACATTGAGATGGTACTTCATATAGTAACAAGTATATAGTAAAACTTCTCGTATTCTATGGAGATTACCTTTTCGACCTCCATAGTGTGGAGCTGTGTCCCAGAATTCGTCACGCATCTGTACAAGTTGAGTCCTCGTAATAGTTTCTGAATGCTTCCAAGGCTTTGGTTTTCGTATCTGTTTAGCTGCTTCTGCAATCGTGCAGAAATCTCAGAAATCCGTGATCAAGAGTGCTATTATCGCAAATATGTCATATAAGAAGTTAAAAATGGTCATGATCTATCAGTATCGGATCCTTAACAAACTGAGCGATGAACTACCACTACGAGAAATCGTGCATCTAAAAGTAAATAACGTAAAAGAGAACTGTTAATTCTAGTCTTAACGTCCTGACATTCCTCCGCGATTTTCTCTCCCTTGAATGAAACTCTTTCACATTAAGCTACTTGAAAGACTAGTGTTCTTCATATTGCTGCATTTCACTGTCCGCGTGAGGGGCTCATGCACACATTTACGAGCAATGCATAACATGACAACATTTAGCTCAATTCGTTAAAGAAAATAACGGAGCCAGGGGTCTATCGGAAACAACCTCTCTATCTCACCTTTGAGATATATGCAAGGTCGAAATGTTTTAAGTTGCTTCGGCTAAAGTTTGAGAAAAGAAAAGACACAGTACATAAACACTCAAAACTTTGAGTATGCACATCTAGGCACCTCAACTACTCCACACTGGGTCAGTTGAACACTCCAACTTACAAAATGATAATCTAGACACCTCCAAAATTTATGTGTCATGTCAGCATCAGGCGTCCACGAGACACAATGAGTACAAGTTGGAGTATTTAGTTGCCCACTAAGACCAAGTTGATGTGTCTAGACGTGTTTACTTGCCAGTTGAGGCTAAGACAAATCTCTCACGACGAGACAAAAATGGAGAGCTAGATAGATAGAACTAGATTCCAGGATAGAACAACACAGGGCAGCAGCAGAAGCTCACGTGGTTACCCAAATTTCAATTGCAGAAATCACAGTTGTAGCGACTAGCAAATTCTCGTTCTAGTGATAGAGTAACATCTCATGCCACCCTCTCTATTACATGTCCTTCAATAACACTTGGTTTGGATCATATATCCAAAAACAGCAGAAAAACACTTCTGACGAAATGAAATTTTTGACAAAGGCGAGATTTCAATCCTATTTGCAAAGATTGGTTACAGAGGAAAAATTACTTTAACGATTTTCTTGAGTCGAGGGTCTATTGGAAACAGCCTCTCTACCTCTGCCATAGGGGTAAGGTCTGCCCTCCCGAGACCTCACTTTGTGGAACTACACTAGTATGTTGTTGTAAATTACCATAGATTTTGTTTCAGTCCTTCCGTTCTACTCCATCTATAGCTTCTTTTTTTTGGCTTTATCCTTCTCAAGTACCCGATTTTTATATTGTTTGAATTTTGTTCCAAGTGTTGCTTCTTAGTTTCCTCCATCTATAGCTCACACAGGTGAGTTCCTTCTCCACTTAACTAAAGGCAGCCCGATGCACTAAGCTCCGGCTACGTACAAGGTCCGAGGAAGGGCCCGACCACAAGGATCTATTGTACGCAGCCTCACCTTACATTTCTGCAAGGGGCTGTTTCCAAGGCTTGAACCCGTGACTTCCAGGTCACATGGAAGCAGCTTTACCAGTTTCTCCACTTAAATATTGGACTTAATTCGTCTGGTGCAAGGCTCGAACTTGTGACGTAAGACACAAGTCCCTTATCGTTTGCCGATTGAACTAAATCGTGGAGGCGATTTCAATTTTCTCCACTTAAATAAAGGCAGCCCAATGCACTAAGCTCCTGCTATGTGCAGGGTCCGGGGAAGGGTCCGGCCACAAGGATCTATTATACGCAGCCTCACCTTACATTTTTGCGATGGGCTGTTTCCAAGGCTTGAACCCGTGACTTCTTGGTCACATGGAAGCAACTTTACTAGTTTCTCCACTTAAATATTGGACTTAATTCGTCTGGTGCAAGGCTCGAACTTGAGACGTAGGACACAAGTCCCTCATCGCTTGCCGATTGAACTAAATCGTGGAGGCGATTTCAATTTTCTCCACTTAAATAAAGGCAGCCCAATGCACTAAGCTCCTGCTATGTGCAGGGTCCGGGGAAGGGCCCGACCACAAGGATCCATTGTACGCAGCCTCACCTTACAATTCTGCAAGGGGCTGTTTCCAAGGCTTGAACCCGTGACTTCCTGATCACATGACAACAACTTTATCAATTTCTCCACTTAACTATTGGACTTCATTCGTCCGGGGCAAGGCTCGAACTTGTGACTTAAGACACAAGTCCCTCATCGTTTGCCGATTGAACTAACTCGTGGAGGCGATTTCAATTAAATAGCACTAATACCTCCCAACACCTAATTGATCAAAAGGCTAGTTCTCAAACATCACTAACTAGTTGGGATATGAATCCTATATATCCATCCCTTTCCATTATGGCTTGTTTCATAATTTGTCTTTTAAATTAGTGGCAAAATAAAAAAGAAAAAACAATAAAGCAACCAACTTTACAATAACAACGACAACATAGCCAGTATAATCACACACACAAAGTGGGATATGGGACTGTTTCCAATAGACCCTCGACCTGAGGGACAAATAGCTCAAAGCAATCCAAAAAAAGAACTAATAGAAGTACACGAAATAACAAATAGTAATAATAGCACCAGAGAGTAACAATACAGTAACTACAACAAAATAATAGAGTAAAGCATTTGGTACCCCCAAACGATGGCCAAATTTGCTACCACACACTCTAACACTCTAACTTCACGGGGGTTCTTACCCCTGAACTGAATTTTAGTGTACTTTTGTCATCCATTTTAGCTGACGCGGCACCTTTCGTCAATCAGTTTATCTGACATGGCACCTTTGACGTGAGCCCCATTTTATGCAATAAAAATGCCACTTCAACACAAAAGTATGATAAAAATACGCTAAAATTGAGTTTAGGATTAATAGGATCCTGTGAAGTTGGAGTGTGTCGTAGCAACTTTGGTCATAGTTCGGGGGTACTAGATGCTTATCTAAAAATAATATGATAGTCAGAACAACAACAACAAAAAGAAATGGTACAATAAATCAAACTACAAGAAACTACTGGACCAATATTACAACTACAGCCACTACTAAAGCAACCAACTTTACTACAATAACAATATACTCAGTATAATTACACAAAACGGATATGGGAAGGTAGAGTATGCACAGGTCTTATACCTACCTCGTAGTTAGAGAGACTGTTTCCAATAGATCCTTGACCTAACATAAAAATAGTCCAAAGCAGTCCAGAAAAAGAACTACCGGAAGTACAAGAAATAACAGATAGTAATTATAATAGTATATAGTAACAACACAGTAAAGTGGAGTCTGGGGTGAGTAAAGTGTACGCAATTCATACCACTATCTCAAAAATTAAGTAGAGATTTTGTTCTCGAAGGACCCTCGGCTCAACACACTTATCATTATAACAAACAAAAAATAAAAAAGCAAACAACAACAAAAATATCATACCGCTAGATAAGAAAAAAAAAAGACACCACAACGTAATACTATAAACTAGATAGTAACAGCACAGTAACTATAACAAAATAATTTGATAGTAAAAAAACAAAAGAAAACAAATAATACCAGAAATCACATAACAACAAACTACTGGACCAATAAAACAACTACAACTACTACTAAAGCAACCAACTCCACAACAAATGCAACCAATTAGATATAACTAAAAGTTGATAAATATAAATAATCTAACCAAGATAACAACCAAAAAAAAATAAAAGAACAAAAGAAGAGTACCATTTTCTTTGGATCCAGCACAACCCATTTTCAAGAATCTTTATTGAGACAGAAATTGATGGGGGGGAATGACTTATTTACATAAAATTTCTGTATAATAAAGTTTATATATACATGATTCTGTATAAAAAGAATAATGAAATGGGAATTTTTGATTCTTTTGAGGTGTAATTTTGTGTGCTTACCACTCTCAGTGACAGCTATATACACACACATATATGCATGTGTACATATATTATATAGTTTAGAGAAAATGCACTATTTTCACCATCAATTATAAATAAAATTGTTAAGACATGCTCAACTTAAACAGGGTCCTATTATTTTTAGACTAATTAAAATCATATTTTTGGCAACCTTAAGACCTATGTGGCACATACGTGGCACATTACGTGAATCAATATACGAAGGTCCATATAGTCACACGTATGTGCCACGTTGATACTTAAAGTTGCAAAAAATACAGTTTTAGTTAGTCTAAGCAGGGTAATAGGACCCCTTTAAGTTGGAGTTTGTTTATAGTTTGGGGTGGAAACAATATATTTACTCTATAGTTTATTGGGAAAATATTCTATTACCACCTTGAAATATACGTGAAAAGGCTGAGACACCTCTGAATCTTAGGAGGGTCCTATTACCTCTGGATTAATTAAAATCGTATTTTTGACTACCTTAGTGCCTACGTGGATCCTTCAGTGTGTTGTGCCACGTATGTGCCATGTAGGCACTAAGGTTTTCAAAAATACGATTTTAATTAATCCAGGAATAATAGAACCATTCTAAAGTTTGGGTGTGTGATCTCAATTTTTTCGTGTATAATTTAAGACGGTAATAGAGTATTTTTTTTAGTTTATTTGCATGAACTTTTTTTTTTTCTAGCTCTCTGATTTTTACTAGGTATTTGGTGAAACTAGAAGCTTCATTTTTTTTGTAGAGTGTAGTAGGAAGATGTCGAAGCAAAAAGAGAGTACTATTGATTAGACTAGCACAGAAAGGCTAGTTTGTTACGCGGGATAAGATGGATATATTTAATAATTAATTTTGATATTAAATTTATATGATATTTGTTTGATGGTGTAAATTGAATCGCAATTAATTTATAGGCAAATAATATAAATTTCGATAGTTTTGAGTTTAATTATAAGAAATTCTGATATTTTGCATAATTATTGAAAATTTGGATTATAGGGCTATCGAGATATATAATTAGCGCACGATATATCCGACAAACAGACAGTTTTTCTTTTGTAAAGATACATAATTAACTCCCGATATAATTTTTTTGATTTTGTGTTTGTCGAGATACATAATACATCCAACAAAGATACATTTTTTCCTTTGCAAAGATACATAATTAGCTTCCGGTGTATTTTTTTTATTTTGAGTCTGTCGAGATACATAATTAGCTCTCTGATATATTCAACGAAGATATAAAATTAGTTGAGATTTTTGTAATTACTTTATAAGGATGAAGATTTGTATAAATATGATAAGTTAAGGTGTATGTTTATGTGATTTTTTCTTAATTTATATCTTCAATCAAATATGGCACTCCCGTTCTTAAATACTTATTATCCTTACTAAACATAAATATTCTATAAAATTTATTATTTGTTTTCATCTTTACCCTTAGTTATAAATGTGGAGAGATGTTAATATAATTAAAAAAAAGAAAAATATTAAATAAAGATAAGTAATACATAAGGTAATTTAGTCGAATTATGTAATTTAAAAGGTGATAAATAAATAAAAATAGAAAAATTATAAATCTAATGTGAAACTTAAACTTTGAATATCCAACCTTAAATAAAATAATCCTCCTGGAGAGATCTTTCAGTGAAGCTGGCAAGTGATGTTCTTTTCTTTCTTTATTAATTATTTTACGTTTGAAATTGAGTAGCTCAATTAATTTGAATTCATATTATGTAAGTATAATTTATTATCGAAGAAAGAATATTTCAATTATTGGGAATTTCTTTTATTTTTCGAGTTTGAAATTGAGACATATGATTAAGAGTTTAAATTTTATGCATCGTTGGTGTACAAAATATTCTACACTATAGTTAACTTGAGCTGCTATTGCAGGTTATCCAATTATTTACATAAAAATTAAAAAAGAAAAAAAATAGGGATAACACTATTGCTGAAGGGATCTCATTCATTCAACCATATTCTTTAATACATCGTTCATCTCAATTTAAGTGACACTATTTAATTAGGGATAACCCTATTTAATTTAAGGAAAAATAATCTTTTGATATTTGCGGTCTTAAATAGACTTTAGGTATTTGTGTGGCTATAAAATTGTTTTATCTCTCTCTCTCTATATCTTTACATATATAGATAGATAAATATGTATAATAAAGGAGAATAGTCTAGTTAAGTGTAAAAAGCAAATTTCAAAATTAAGTTATTTCTAATTATAAAAACGTGATATTCTTTTTGAAAAAGATTAAAATGTAAAGCGTGCCACATACATTGAAACCGAGGGAGTAGTGTAGTAATATCTTTATATGTACAACTCTATTAGGATCAAACGTTTATCATCATGTCAAAAGCTATAAAGCGAGATGATTCGTCAAACAAGCTGATCATATTATGCTAGATGATAGTGCAACTTTATTTGTTAATTACGCCATCAAGCAAGCGTCATGTTAGACCATAATTGAACCATCCCTAGCCCATTACATGGCCATTACCATAGACAAGATATTGACGTTACCCAACAATTTCCTCATCAAAAGGCAAGAAACAAGTAACCAAAAAGAGACTAGTGGCCTAATCCTGGGCTAGGAACAGACTTGAGAATTCTATGATTTCTATCAATAGTTTGTGAATGACCCTTCTTGCTAGGTGTAGAATTTGGGATTGTGCCATTAGGATTAGGTAGGACAATTTGATACAATCTCAAGTACTCTAAATTGGAAACTTTTTTCACTTCATGAATGTTTAATACTAACTTTCTATTAGCTTGTGTTGAGGGTATACAAGGGACAAAGATCAATAATAAGAACATGAAGAGAAAAGTAGTAGATGTAGTAGTAGTAGAAGCCTTTGAAAAATACATTGTTTGTTGTATGATATTTGGTTTTGCCAAGAAAGTGGTATAAAGGGTGTGTTATATAGCCTTTGTAAAAGGGAATGATTTGGGCAGTGTTGATTGATTATAAATGTTTATATTATATATATATTGTGACGCTCATAACAGAGGGCAGGCCAACAAGAGTGAGTCAAAGAATAAGATATGCGAGTTTCTATGCTGACAAGCTTCAGAAGAAGAGGCACATGCATGTCACATGCACATTGTTGATTGGGAAGTGTTGAGAACTTGAGATTATAAAATGTGTATATATTGTGACGCTCCGGAAGAAAACACCGACATATAGTTGAAATGGCTTTGACTTTGATGATAAATAATGGAGTACCAAAGCATCTATGGGTTGAAGCTATGGGTGTCAAGTGGGCCGGCCCGACCCGGCCCTCGTAACTAACCCGGCCCGGTAAGCCCTAGGGCTTTAGGGTTCCGGGTCCCGGGGCGGTTATTTTTTTAAAATGGGCCCGGCTAACCCGGCCCGGACCAAGCCCGGTCCAGGCCCGTCGGTTAACCGGCCCGGCCCGGCCCGGATAACTTAAAAAAAAAAAATAGATTTTGGCTTTTGGGCCAAACTAGCCGTTGGCCCAACGGCTATATAACCGTTTTTGGGTCCAAACGGCTAGTTTGGGCCCATTTATTAAAAAAAAAAAAAAAACTTTAAAAAATATTTTTTAATCCCAAAAAAAATTCTATAAATACCCTACAACTTCAAATCATTTTTCACACAATTTTTCACTCTCTCAAATCTCATTCTCTCTCAAATCTCAATTCTCAATTCTCAATTCTCAAATATTCAATATATTTAATTTCTTAAAGTGTTCACTTTAATTTTTTAATTTTTCGTTTACAAAGTACGAGCGGAAGTTTCTAAAGTCGCAACCTTCGGATACTTCCAAAATTTGGTATTGTCGTTCCATCTCTTACGTTTAATTTTTATTTATTGTATTAATTGTTTAATATTTAATTTTATTATATTTGTGTATTTTGAATATTTTTAGTTTAATTTAATTTATATTATGGATAAATTAAGAAACCTCGCTACTAAAGGTGTTAAAATTTTTTATCCCGGAAGCGGTAGTGGTAGTAAAAAGCGAATTACTAGCGGTAGAGGTAGTTCAAGTAGTAGATATATCCGTGTGCCTTCGCCTCCGGTACCGGTTGGTACACCTTTTGAGGAAGAAATAGGTGTAGGTGCTCACGATATGGATTATGTAGAAGCTCAGGAAAATTACGGTATATAAGAAGAAAATGAAGTAGATGCGGTTAATTTAGACGAAGATAATGAAAATATTGCTGAGACACCCGCAGTAGGAGATGCTAACGTTAGATCTGAATCAGTTAATCTCCCTTCTCGTCCTCTCAGTGCCCCAAAACCTCGTAAAAAAACTAGTATTGCATGGCAATTTTTTGAACGTATATCAGAGATTGAGGTGCAATGCAATATTTGTCAACAAATATATAAGCATAGAAATGGAGGCAAGCAAGGGGGTACGGGTACGTTAATGAGACATGTAGCTGAAGATCATAAAAGAGAGTTAAATATTGCAAAAGGTGGCAGGGATGTTGGTGGGCCAACGCAAACTAGAATGGACCCAGCAACCGGTCACGTAGCAAAGAAGTATAATAAATTGAGGGACCGGGAAGAAATAGCTAAAATGGTAACTGTGGGTTGTTTGCCTTTTAATTTTCCTTCTTCTGATGCCTTTATTCGTTATATACAAGCAATTTATAATCCTATGTTTAACGGTATTCCTAGAACTACTTGTCGGTCTGATATTTTTAGACTTCATTCACAATATTGTTTTTATTTATCAACATTGTTAAAAAATATTCAATGTAGATTGTCCCTAACTTCTGATCTTGGTCGTGCTGTAAATAAAAATGATTATTAAACCGTTACTTGTCATTGGATGGATAGTAATTTCGTGATGCAAAAACGTATTCTTATTTTTTTATATGATGAAGATCGTAAACATACTGGACAATTTATTGCTGATTCTATTGTTAAAATTACCGGATATTATGGTATCGAAAATAAAATTTTATGTATTGCTTTTGATAATGCTTCTAACAACAACACTGCTATAAAAAAAATTAAAATCTACGTTATCTCCGCCCTTGCCTGAAATTTTTCATATTAAGTGTGCATGCCATATATATAATTTAATTGTAAAAGATGGTCTTGAGTTTTTTGAGTTTTATATTGAAAAAATTCGCCTTGCTGTTGGTTTTATTCAAGGAAATAATCGTAGATCGAGAATTAGAGAATTAGAGAATTTAAAGTTAAATGTCAAGAAAATGGACTTACACCGATTTTGATGCCTGAGGAAATTGATACTAGATGGAATTCTACGTATGAATTTTAAAAAACTTGTTATAAATATAGAATTCCTATTACACTAGCTTTTAACCAACATTGCGGTTCATTTGCTGATTCTGCTGATTGCATGCTACATAATTCTGATTGGGTTGTAATTAATGATCTTGTTAAGTTTTTAGAAAAATTTTATGTAGCTACGGTTGAATTTTCCGGTGCTTATTATCCTATTGTTTGTAATATTTTGGCATATATAGCCGATATTTCTGGTTTGCTCAAAGAATATAAAAATAAAGAAGGTTATAAAGAAGCTGTTGGTGCCATGTTTACGAAATTTAAAACATATTTTTTCCCGATTCCCCCTATTTACTTGGTTGGTGCTATGCTAAATCCGTGCATGAAATATAATAATATGTGTCACTTTAGTACTCTTATTTATACTAACTTAGAAATAAATACTAACCATGATTCTGAACAAGTACAACCTGATTTGTGGACGGCTACGACTGATGCAAAGGAGTACATAGAAAAATTATATAATCACTATGCTGATTTATTTGATTTAGTCGTACCTACAAATATCACTTAAACTGTCGCTCCTCATCCTCCTGAGGAGCCATCATCTTCTAAAAGGTCGACACATAGTGGTTTTTCTGATTCGTTTTATAATTTAAATTGTTGGAACAGTGTTGATGAGAGAACTTACATATCAACTTATCGGGAAGAGCTGAAATATTATCTTCGGACGGCACCAGAGGATCGCAGACGACGGATCAACACGTTGGATTGGTGGAGGAGTAATGAAACACAATATCCTGTGCTTTCAAGATTAGCTAGAAATATCTTGAATGTTCCAATGTCAACCGTTGCATCAGAGAGCGCCTTTAGTCAGGGACGACAACAGCTTGGAGACAACCGACACTCACTGGGAAGCAATGCAATGAATGTTCTAATTTGCCTCAGAGATTGGATTAGAGCGGAAAGAAGAAACCAAGGAATGGAACCGGAGCCGAGCGACGAGCTGAAACTTGAAGAAATTATGACTTCACGGGAGAACTCAGCAGAATCAAGTCCAATGCATGGTTTTGCCCCCGTTGACTTCGACTATCCTATGCAAGTTCCCATTAATATTAACATGAATGAGTTGGAAAAAATGATGCATAATTTATAGATTTTTCATTCATGTAAATTATAAATTTTGGATCATTTTGCAATCAATAAAATTCCCCAAATTCATTCACTCCTTAGTAGGCTTTTTATATTTTTTCATTTAACGATTTAAAATTTTAAATTGAATTTCTAGTTTTCTACTTTAAATTAAAAACTTACTTCTAATATGTTATTAATTTACTACCAAATATTATTAATTTATTATATTAAGTAGCATATGTTTTGTATATTTGTGTATATATCTTCTATAGAAGTGTATATTTAACGTATACATGTGTATATGTTTTATAAATTAGTATATAAGTATATCTATATATATTGTAATGTATATATAATGTAGTATATTTTATAAGTAGCAGTATATATACATTGAAAGGTGCGTATACACGTGTATATATCTTCTATAGAAGTGTATATTTAACGTATACATGTGTATATGTTTTATAAATTAGTATATAAGTATATCTATATATATTGTAATGTATATATAATGTAGTATATTTTATAAGTAGTAGTATATATACATTGAATGGTGCGTATACATGTGTATATATCTTCTATAGAAGTGTATATTTAACGTATACATGTGTATATATTTTATAAATTGGATATCTTCTATAGAAATGTATATATGTGTATATATCTTCTACAAATGTATATATTTAATGTATACAAGTATATATGTTTTACAAATTAGTATATAACTATATATATATACATATTGTAGTATATATATATGTATATTATAGTATATATTTTATTTAAAATAGTACATATATATTGAATGGTGTGTATATATCTTCTATAGACGTATATCTTTAACGTATACATGTGTATATGTTCTATAAATTAGTATGTAACTATATATATATATATATATATATATATATATATATATATTGTAGTATATACTTTATTTAAAGTAGTACATATATATTGAATGGTTCGTATATATGTGTATATATCTTCTATAGACGTATATCTTTAATGTATACAAGTGTATATGTTTTATAAATTAGTATGTAACTATATATATATACATATTGTTGTATATATATATATGTATATTGTAGTATATATTTTATTTAAAGTAGTACATATATATTGAATGGTGCATATATCTTCTAAAGTAGTATATATTTAACGTATACATGTGTATATGTTTTATAAATTAGTATATAAATATATATATATATATATATATAAATATATATATATTTTGTAGTGTATATATATATATATTATACTATTATAGCATATGTTTTATTTAAAGTAGTACGTATAGTCATATATAATTATATATTGAATGGTACGTATATATGTGTAATTGTTTATATATATTTTTTTAAAATATATATTGTATATTGGAGTGTATATAGTGTATATTGGAGTGTATATAGTGTATATTGGATTTTTTATTTATTTTTTAAACGCGTTTGACCGGTTTTTAACCGGGTTTGACCGGGTTAGGTTAAGTGGACCGGGTTAGGGAGGGTTTTAATTTTTTTACTGTTTGGCCCGGCCCGGCCCGGCCCGGATAGCGTCCAAACCGGCCCTCAACCCGGTTTAAAAGGAAGGGCCGGTTCCGGGTTGGCCCGGCCCGACCCGTTTGACACCCATAGTTGAAGCATTCACTACTGCAGTGTATTTAATCAACAGATTGCCAGAGGGCAGGGCAATAAGAATTAGTCAAAGAAAACGACATGCAAGCTTCTAAGTTGACAAACTTCAAACGCATGAAGGGGCACATGCGTGTCACCGGGGCCAGAGCCATCTTTTATTCAGGGAGTTCGAATCGATGAAAAATTATACTATTTTTACATGGTTAAATATATTTCTTATGTATATATAGTAAATGTTAAACCCCCTTCGGCTAGTTCGTATGTTTAGTTTTGTACCCCTCAACCAAAATACTGACTCTGCTACTGCTGATGTCACATACACCTTAGTCGAATTTCATATCAAGTAGGAGATGAAAGCGATGAGCTTTATAAGGCGTAACATAAGTTTACATGATATGCTCAATTTTAAGTTCGATGCTGGAGATAACCCAAAGTACAAATTCTTGAGCACTGTTAGGCCAATAAGGACATTAAAATACGTGTCATGGGTTTGAATTACGATCCTGTGACATGTATACTGAGAACTGATGATCGAATAAAAAAATAACATGCTAGCTGAATCAAAGGTTTCAGATTCGAACTTTGTAATCGAATAATCTTTTGTTAAAGATTATTTCATATCTTTATTTTTAATTAACATACTAAACGTGAACTCAGATTAATGAGATCGATGAGTTTCAAATATTATTTTTTTTTTTTCTCAAAAAATAAAAAGAGGTATTAAAAGCAAACGTGATGGCTACGGAGAAGAGGATTTAAGTTAGTTGGGCTACTTCAAATTCCAAAGTTTGTTTTGGAAATAGTTGCTTTTTTTTAATGGTAAAAATCATATTCGAATTATTATTAATCTTTTACGAATTTCACATCTTAACTATCAAATGCTTTTTGAACTATTAGTAATGGCGGAGCCAGGAATTTGATGAAGAATGTACAAATTTTCTTCTCATTTACATTACGGATGTGCGAAATTAAATACACACTCATAATAGCTAATAGTTAGCCTATATACACAACATAATTTTCCAACGAAGGGTATACACCTGACCATCCTTTGATATAGGTGGCTCTGTCCATGACTATCAGTGTCACCTCGAAGTTGAATAGACCAATTATAAGTTGTTTTCATTTTCAACCTGAACTGTCAAATATAACTAGAGGCGGAGCCAGAATTTTAACTAAGAAGATTTAATATTTGAAGAAAATTTAGTCGATGGGAGTTCAACACTTACTATAAATAGATAAAAAATAATTTTAATTATGTATAAATGGTATATATATTTGTCTGTTGAAGGATGCTCGGATGAACCCCGTAGCTAAAGCCTGGCTCCACCCCTGCACTAAACTAGATGTATTTCATCATCTACTTAACGAGAAGCGAAACATGGCAAGTAAAAGCGAATTGTAGAAGTATTAGTGATGCTAAACTTATATGATCCACTAGTGTTCAAGCTTTTTTTTTTATATACTTTGTAGAGTAAATGCTCTGTTTTCACCCTGAACTATACACGAAATTGCTGAGACACACCTGAAACTTTAGGAGGGTCCTATTACCCCTGACTAATTAAAATCGTATTTTTGGCAACCTTAGTGCCTACGTGGCACATACGTGTGCCTACGTGGACCTTCAGTGTGTTGATTCACTGATGTGTCACGTAGGCACTAAGGTTGCAAAAATACGATTTTAATTAGTCCAGGGATAATAGAATCTTCCTAAAGTTCAATATGTCTCAACAATTTCGTGTATAATTTAAGATAAAAACCGAGCATTTTCTCATCTTTGTACCTAGTTATGGACTTATGGTCTTACAATTTTTTTCTGAGAAAAAAAAAAGAATTAAAAGTCAACTACAAACGTCAAATAATGAAATGATCTTCTCAAATTAATAAAAACAAGAATGCCATGAAAGATTAAATATTAATATTGAAAAATAAATTATAAATTATTGACTGTTGTTGTCACGTTAAGTGACAAACCATATGGGATTATAATTATTTTATGTTTTTTCATTTAATTAATTTTCATATTCCCAAGACCATTTTGACAGGCCATTTATAACAATTCTATCATATACTATTGATTATTATTTCTTACGTTTTCTAATTTTGTCTTTTCAAAGCAACAAGGAAGACAAAAATAACAACATGGTGTCATTGTGTTTATCTTCTTAGTTTTTTCCATTGCTACCTGATATCCGTTTTGAAGTTTTGACTAATCTGAATTCACGTCAAATAAAATCTTTAAAGAGAAAAACATATTCTATCACAATTTTCTTTTTTCATTTTCGAGAGTCAAATTCAAGGCCGATTACGCGTAAGGAGATGTTGAGTTTTAAATAATGTGGTATAGTGCACGTCAAGTATCATTCTCGGGATTCAAATCTAAGACACCTAATTAAGAATGACGATATGTTGAGCTTTTACCTATATGAACGTAGTATAATGTATATATATATATATATAAATTGGTATTGTCACATGGAATGTTAAGCTTTTACTTATGTACTTCTAAATATAAATATAAAATTAGTCTAGACTTGTCACACAGGAATGTTGAGCTTTTACCTATGTACTTAGTATAATGTACATCTAATCATATATAAATTCATCTATATATAATTGCTGCTTGAATTGTCACACGGGATGTTGAACTTTTACCTATGAATGTAGTATAATGTACATATAATCATAAATAAATTGGTCTAGAATTGTCACACAGGATGTTGAGCTTTTACCTATGTAAGTAGTATAATGTACGTTTAATCATTATTTATAAATTGGTCTAGAATTATCACACGGAATGTTGAGCTTTTACCTATCTATGTACGTAGTATAATGTACGTCTAATCAAATAAGAGATTATATTTATCATCTACAATGTAGAAATGCTTCTAAATCAACCAACAAAATGATGCAACATATCTTTTTTTGGGTCATGATGTTATGTTTGGACAGAATAAGCAATACCACAAAGGAAAAAAAAAACAACAAGAAGACAATACACAGATTTACATGGAAACCCTTAACGGGAAAAACCACGGGCAGAGGAATTCACTAGATGGAGAGGAGTACAATGAGGTCGAAAGTCTCAATGACATATATGAACGGTCCAGAACAACCCACTAAATCGCACTTATATAATACGTGCGTGCACATAAATCCCAGGCCCAAAAACATACAGGTCCATACCGCTGGGGCGATCGGTCCGATCCCTACGCTACAACCACAGATCCCAAAAAAAATTACAAACATGGATCGCACTATGAACTTTTCAGGGCCGGATCAACAGAATTTTGGGTCACAAACTCTAACAGTGTGTTTAGCCTTGAGTACAAAATTCACAATAGGTGTTGAATGTTATTTCGGTCATAATACATAAACAGAACCTTTAACTAGACACCAAATTATAACTATGACCTTTAACTTTACCAGTGCACAAGTAAGCCTTTTAACTATACAAAAGGTGAACAAAAAAATACTCCAATTCTACCTGGCAAAATGTGTGTACACACTCAAAACCACGCGCGTCAGAGTTAGAATTGAACTATTCTTTTGTTCAGTTTTTGTATAGTTAAAGGGTCTATTTGTGCACTGGCAAAGTTAAAGGTCATAGTTATAATGTGTCTTTTTTATTAGGTGTTTTCGATCTAATTTTTTGATAACATCATATTCTTGTGCCATTGGCATTTGGTAGACATTCAGCATAAGTTTTGTAGGAATAAGTTACGTTTCTTAAAGCATAACTTTATCGGCATAAGTTCTGTAGGAATAAATTACGCTTCTTAACGCATAAATTTATCGGCATAAGTTCTGTAGGAACTAAGTTATGCCTTGTAAGACATTATTTGTGTTATATTATGATACGAAAATATGAATTTTTGCCTTGCGAATATTTTTTGTTTTATCGATGTCACTGGTATTTTTGGCCACTTTTTTACATCCTTAATTAAAGGTCTCGTATTCGAGTCCCTTTAGATACAGAGTTGCGTTAGTTAGGGAACATTTTACCGCACGACTTTTCGGCCCGAATCCGATTAGTTGGGCTCCAATATAAATATCAAACACCGGAGTATGTCTAGTATGTTTTAACAAAAAAGAGTAAGTGATTACTACAAATATAATTTTGACTTATGAGTCTTGGGTAATTTAAAATTATTTGGAATGCGAAGGATTAATATAATTTTTAAACTTTAAGAATATTAATACATTTTTCTTTACAAACTAAATAGTGGATTTATTTTTATTTGACCAAGTGCAAAATTTGACTTAATTACTATAAAAAAAAATTGAATTTTGGTAAGTAATTAATGTTCCATCAAATTATATAGTTGATAAATTTCATGTAGTATATTACATTACTTACCTATTTTTATATGAAATATCATATTCATTGAAGTTGTTATAAATATCAAATTTAATATAAATTTTTTAATTATAATTTGGCTAGAAATTTAATGACCATTGTGAAAAATATGTATATAAATATCCACCATATTTCATTTTTTTTTGTAAGTCACATTGCTTGCATGGAGCGTAAGAAAACAGCAGGACGTCGAAAAATCCCATTGGTGAAGATAGAAAAAGATGCTTATCGATATTCTACATTCTCTAAGCGATGTTCTGGCTTATACAAAAAAGCTAGCGAACTCGTTAGAGAAAATGATGTCGATCTTGGTATCGTTCTAACTTCACCAACTGATAAAACATATGCTTTCGTCCATCCAACTTCTACAACAGTCATTGATAGTTTTATGAACTTGAAAACAGATTTCGGTGATCAAATTGTTGCTGAAAATTCACGTAATAAAGTGAATCAACTCAATGATAGGCTAAATGAACTTGATAAAAGAGGAAAAATT
This sequence comes from Capsicum pubescens, assembly GCA_030864215.1. NCBI lineage: Eukaryota > Viridiplantae > Streptophyta > Magnoliopsida > Solanales > Solanaceae > Capsicum > Capsicum pubescens. The sequence continues at coordinate 269,634,324 of CM061541.1, read as the reverse complement.
GCGAAAGAGAGACTTCTTGCTTTAAATGAAATGAATAAGAATAGAGAAAAAAAATCGTTGGGAGTTCATCGATAAGTTAAATGCAGATGAGATAATGAAATTTCAAGCTTGGTTAGATATCGGAGAAGTTATGCTGAAGGATCAATTACCTGAAACTTCGTCCTCGTTGCAGTCTCCGCCAGAAGAAGCAAATATCTAGTTTATAAGTGCTTCTTAGATGAATCATCTTCGTATAATATTATTTATCGAAGTTCTATACAATAAAGTGAATCTAGATATAGATTCATTCTATTTAAGTACGCTTTCATTTTTCATTTTTGTTATTTTGTTTCAATAATGGTACATGTTATATGTACTTTGCAATAATTTATATTAATGATATTTATGTTTATTAATGATCTTTATGTTTATTAATTTCTATTAATTTTATTCTATCTTGTTACAATTCATTTTAAAACTCAATTAAAAAACATTTCATAACTTCACTATTTTATGAAAGATACAAAGGTACAATTTTAATTACTTGAAAGAGGGTTTAAGGGGCGTTGAGGGCGAGCTTTGATATGACTATGCTTGAACAATGTAGGGTTTTTCACGGGCACGCGAGTGTAATGGGGCTTAATTTCAATGTTGTTGTGGGGTTGTGGGGAATGCTAGTCGAGTGTTTAATAAACTAGAAATGGAGCTTAATGTTGTAGGGTGAAGTGCGATGATGGTAGGGCATGCTCAACAAGGGGAATATAAGAATGTGGTAGAGCTTTTCGGTTTGATAGAATGATGGGGAATGGTACCGGATGAGTACAAATATTTTAGATATTTTGATGGTGTTTTACAATGTAGGTTTAGTTAAAGAGTGACATGTGAATGGTTAGTTTTTTAGGGGCGTTAAAGGCAGACTCTGATTCAACTATGTTTGAACAATGTAGGGTTTTTCATGGATACACTAGTGTAATGGGGCTTAATTTAAATGTTGTTGTATGGTTGTGGGAAATGCTCGTCGAGTGTTTAATGAACTAGAAATGGAGCTTAATGTTGTAGGGCGGAACGCGATGATGGTAGGGCATGCTCAACAAGAGGAATATAAGAATGTGGTGGAGCTTTTCAGTTTGATAGAATGATGGGGAATGGTACCGGACCGGATGAGTACAAATATTTAACTATTTTGATGGTGTTTTACAATGTAGGTTTAGTTGAAGAGATTGAAATGTGGCTAGTGTTTTAGGGGCGTTGAGGGCAGGATCTGATATGGCTATGCTTGAACGATGTAGGGTTTTTCATGGACATGCGAGTGTAAGGAGGCTTATTGTTATGGGGAGTGGGGTCGATTAATGAGGATGGGAACTGTGGGGTTGTGGAGAATGCTCGTCGAGTGTTTGATGAACTAAAAATGGATATTAATGTTGTAGCACGGATCACGATGATGGTAGGGTTTGCTCAATAAAGAGAAGGTAACAATGTCGTGGAGCTTTTTAATTTGGTGGAAGGATGGGGAATATAATGGTGCCGGATTAGTACAAATTTTTAGCTATTTTAATGGTGTTTTACAATGTAGGTATGGTTGAAAGGACTGAAATGTTGTTTGGGAGGATGGAGGTATTAGGTAGTGTATAAGATGGAGTCTCGTCTTGAGCATTATATGCGTTTGGTTGATGTGCTAGGGATAGCTGAAGGTTGTTTTAACGGTGCCTTTTAAACCAGAAGAGGCTTTATGACGAGTATTATTGTCTAAATGTACATATCACACAAATATGGATACTGAAATTAACTCAACCAATGATTCAGCGTATGTGATTTTGGCGAACGCCTATGCAAGTGCAAGTAGGCGGGATGAGATGTGGAAGCGAATGAAGGGTAAGAAAGTAAGAAGTACGGTGATAATAGTTGCATTGAAGTGCAGTGATAAGAGGCACGAGAGGACAGATGAGATAAATGCTAAGTTAGAAGAGTTAACGAAAGAGATTGAGAAGTTTGATTACGTATATGTATGGGCTGAAATGCTGCACAAAGAAGAAGAGAATGCAATGAAGAAAACAATTTGGTATCAGAGCGAGAAGTTAGCAATTTGAGGATTTGTAGGGATTATGATATGAACGACATATGTTTTGAAGAAATAACCGACATATGAAAATATTAATTTTTGCGTTGCGGTTTTTGTTTTTGTTTTATTGATGTCGGGTAAAGGGCCAATATTAAAGATCATCGATTTAAGGGGTAAAAATTACAGAAAATTTTGATATTTTCATAATTACTGAAAATTCCGATTTTGGATCCGTCGAGATACATAAGTAGCTCCTGATACATCCAAAGGAGATACATTTTTTCTAGGTAAAGATACATAATTAGCTTTCGATATATTTTTTTCAATTTTAGGTCTGTCGAGATACATAATATATCCAATGGAGATACATTTTTTCGTGTAAAGATACATAATTATCTCCAGGTATATTTTTTTGGATTTTGGGTCTGTCGAAATATATAATTAGCTCCTTGATACATCCAACGAAGATAGATAATAAGTTGAGATTTTTGTAATTACTTTATAAGGGTGAGAATTTGTATAAATATGATAAGTTAAGGTGTATAATTATGTTATTTTTTTCTAAAATTAATGGAATAATTAAGATTCTTAAATCATTTTCACTATCAGGATGTATTATCATGAAATTTGAGTATAATTTAAACTAATAATACAATATTAAATAATATAACATGTAGAAGACAACAAATACTAATAAACTGCCCGGGATCAAAACCCCTTTAATGCCTTTGAGTAATGAGCCTGTCGCACAGGGCTTTCCTAGTGCGGTTACATCCCCGTGTGGTTTGCAGGCGATTGCATCGGGGGGGTTTACCCAGTGCGCACACAGTGCTCACCACAGAGTGCTCACCCGAAGGGTAGAGGCTGTGGCAGAGGGTGTAGCGGCTGCGAATTTTCCTGGAAAGTTTTCAAAAAAATAAATACTAATAAACATAAAGACCATTAATAGAAATTATTGCAAAGTACATATAAAATGTAATATTATTGAAACAAAATAACAAAAATAAAAAAATGAAAGCATACTTAAATAGAGTGAATCTATATATAAATTCACTTCGATAAATAATATTATACGAAGATGATTCATTTAAAAACACTTATTTACTAGATATATGCATCTTTGGGTGGAGAGTGCGAGGACGACGACGAAGCTTCACGTAATTGACCCTTCAGCATAACTTCTCCGACATCTAACCAAGCTTGAAACTTCATTATATCATCTGCATTTAACTGATCAATAGACTCACAACGGCTTTTCTCTCGAGTCTTATTCATTTCGCTTAACGAAGTCATTCTATCCTTTACAACTTTTTCTCTTCTATCAAGTTCGTTTAGCCTATTGTTAAGTTGATTCACTTTCTTACGTGAATTTTTAGCAACAAGGTGTTCACCTAAATCAAATTCTTGTGTCGGATTCATAAAACGATCAATGACCGCGCTATGAGTTGGATGGACAAAAGAATATGCTTTTTCAGCTTCGGTTGGTGAAGTAAGAACAATTCCATGATCGACATCGTTTTCCCAAACGAGTTCACTAGCTTTTTTATATAAGTCAGAACGACGTTTAGAAAACGTAGAACATCAATCAACATATTTTTCTATTTTCATCAGTGAAATTTTTTGACGTCCTGCGGTTTTCTTACCCTCCATCTTAGTAAATAAATAAAATACATAGATCAATTATTTTCAAAAAAATATGACTTACAAAAATATGAAATAAAATCATATATTTATACACATAAATTAACAATGGTCATTAAATTTCTAGCCAAATTATATTAAATTTGATATTCATAATCTGAGTTTTATAGTAACATCAATGAATATGATATTTTAAATAAAAATAGGTAATAATATAATATACTACATGAAGTTTATCAACTATATAATTTAATGGAACATTAATTACTTACCAAAATGATTAAACTATTTTATATAGTAACTATATACAATTTAATTTGAAAAGAAAAATATATTAATATAGTTAAGTTTTAAAATTTATATAAATCCTTCACTTGGTTTAACATCCAAATAATTTTAAATGACATTGCATATAATTACAAATCTATTTTAACTAGTAAATGTTTAATGAATAACCATTATAAAAATCAAACTTTCAACATGTTTTATGAGTAAATCAAATCTAAAATTTAAATTGAATTAAAAAATATTTTTGACGTGCTTACTAAATTAGAGAAAAATATTCACATTATGATTAATTAGTTTTTTGAAATGCATTTAATGAACAAGCTGAATCTTAATTTGATAATTAAATTATTATTTTTAAGTGTAAATAATATTTTAATTATCAAATTATTTTTTAGAAAGTATTTTTTTATAAAACTAGCGCCTCCCTATCCTCCGTCGGAGTATTCATCGGAGAAACAAGAAACAAAGATGGCGTACGGTGTCTTCGATCGCCATCAATCTTTAACCAAGCAAACAACGATTCATAGACAGCTGAGGATGGAACTTAAAGGCAATTTTTATCATACAGATACAACAATTTTGAGATCCCTATATGCTTTGTGAAGCTCATGTTGGTGGAATTTCATAACTCCATACAATGAAAATTGTAGTGATCGAAGACAATAATTATTATTCTCGCTCTTTCAAAGACGCAATTATTCTCCATTTTTCTCCAATTCCTTTTGTAAAATAACTTGTTTCAATTGAACTATTAATTCAGAATTGTTGTATCTGAATTAATTTTACTAGGTAGCAGTTTTTGTATCTAAGCATTTTAATTCGAGATACATCTTTTATTAGTCGAAGATACATAATTCTATACTATAAAAATTGCAGTGATCGGAGACATTAATTATTATTCTCCCTCTTTCAAAGACGTAATTATTCTCCATATCATTTTGTAAAATAACTTGTTTCGATTGAACTCTTAATTCACAATTGTTGTATCTGAATTAATTTTACTAGGTAGCAGTTTTTGTATCTGAGCATTTTAAGTCGAGATACATCTTTTATTAGTCGAAGATACATAACTCTATACTATAAAAATTGCAGTGATCGGAGACATTAATTATCATTCTCTCTTTCAAAACGTAATTATTCTCCAATTCATTTTGTAAAATAATTGTTTCGATTGAACTCTTAATTCAGAATTGCTGTATCTGAATTAATTTTACTAGGTAGCAGTTTTTGTATCTGAGCATTTTAAGTCGAGATACATCTTTTATTAGTCGAAGATACATAATTTATCTTGGTTCTATATTCATTTTCTAGGTGCGTATTCTTCTATCTGTACGCCTGATATTTTTTTTTTGATATGTATCTCTTTCGTATACATGAATCTAAAAGTTGAATATGAAGTTATCTAGGAACCTCACATGCATGATCGAAAACTAATGAGTTTTTTCGATTGCATTTTCTCCAGGAATAAGTTACGTTTCTTAAGGAATAACTTTATCGGCATAAGTTCTGTAAGAAACTAAGTTATATTTCTTAAAGGCATAAATTTATCAGCATAAGTTCTGTAGGAACTAAGTTATGCCTTGTGAGACATTACTTGTGTTATATTATGATACGAAAATATAAATTTTTGCCTTAGCGAATATTTTTTGTTTTATCAATGTCACTAGTATTTTTAGCCACTTTTTTTCATCCTTAATTAAAGGTCTCGGATTCGAGTCCCCTTAAATACAAAGTCGCCTTGGTTAGGGAACGTTTTACTCCCGTGTGGGACTTTTCGGCCCGAAATTGAAATTTGTTTGACTCCAATATGAGTATCAGAAATCGAGGGCAAAACCAATAATTAAGGTTTGCTATGTCCCACAATGCTTTAACAAAAAAAAAACTTAAGTGATCACTACAAATATAATTTTGACTTATGAGTTTTGGCCTTTTGGGCAATTTAAAATCATTTGGAATGTGAAGGATTTATATAATTTTAAAACTTTTAACAATATTAATACATTTTTCTTTTCAAATTAAATGGTAGATTTTTTGTTTTTGACCAAGTGCAAAATTTGACTTAATATAAAAAATAATAATTTAATTTTGGTAAGTAATTAATGTTCCATCAAATTATATAGTTGATAAATTTCATTTAATATATTACATTACTTACCTATTTTTTATTTTAAAGTATCATATTCATTGATGTTACTATAAAACTTAGATTATGAATATTAAATTTAACTATAATTTGGCTAGAAATTTAATGACCATTGTGAAAAATATGTATATAAATATCCACCATATTTCACTTTTTTTGTAAGTCACATTGCTTTCATGGAGTGTAAGAAAACAACAGGACGTCGAAAAATTCCATTGGTGAAGATAGAAAAAGATGCTGATCGATATTCTACATTCTCTAAACAATGTTCTGGCTTATACAAAAAAGCTAGCGAACTCGTTAGAGAAAATGATGTCGATCTTGGTATCGTTCTAACTTCACCAACTGATAAAACATATGCTTTCATCCATCCAACTTCTAATGCGGTCATTGATCGTTTTATGAACTTGAAAATAGATTTCGGTGATCAAATTATTGCTGAAAATTCACGTAATAAAGTGAATCAACTCAACGATAGGCTAAATAAACTTGATAAAAGAGAAGAAATTGCAAAAGAGAAACTTCTTGCTTTAAATGAAATGAATAAGACTAGAGAAAAAAATCGATCGGAGTCCATCGATCAGTTAAATGCAAATGAGATAATAAAGTTTCAAGCTTGGTTAGATGTCGGAGAATTTATGTTGAAGGATCAATTACCTGAGGCTTCGTCGTCCTCGCAGTCTCCACCAGAAGACGCAAATATCTAGTTTATAAATGCTTCTTAAATGAATCGTCTTTGTATAATATTATTTATCGAAGTTCTATATAATAAAGTGAACCTATATATAGATTCACTCTATTTAAGTATGCTTTCATTTTTCATTTTTGTTGTTTTGTTTTCAATTATGGTACATGCTTTATGTACTTTGAAATAATTTCTATTAATGATATTTATGTTTATTAATGGATCTTTGTGTTTATTAATTTCTATTAATTTTATTCTATCTTGTTACAATTCATTTTAAAATTCAATTGAAAATGTCTTAATTAAAAACTATTCACAAAGTATTAACCTATTTAGGCAACAAAGGCATAATATAAAGCACGGATATTATCATATTGAAATGCTTGAAGTATTAAGTCGCTTCCAACAATTAGGATTCAGTTTTTTTTTCGAACTATCATTTAATTCAAGTTTCTAAATTCTTGTAGACTAAAATTCATTGCGTAGGATTTTGGCAGTAACTTTTTTATGTTAGTTGTTACTATTTCTATTTTATGGGTATTTTTTTATTGGTTAAATCGAAAAATGAACCGTTAAAGACCAAAAAGAACATATCTTATTGGTTGGTTATTGGTTTTACATATCTAAAAAAACAAAAATTGATAAATCAAACTGAACAATCGATGCGCACCCCTACCTTCATCTTCCTGAACCACATTTTCGGTCTCTTCAACTAAACCTACATTGTAAAACGCCATTAGAATAGCTAAAAATCTGTACTCATCTCCCACCATTTCCCCGTCCCTCCACCAAATTAAAAAGCTCCACGACATTGTTACATTCCTCTTGTCGACCAAACCCTACACTCATTGCGTTCCACCCTACAACATTAAGATCCACTTATTGTTCATCAAACACTCGACGAACATTCCCCACAACAACATTAAGAAACATTGGTTGAGTTTCTGAGAGATCTGATGAATAGTGGCTTCTTGATATGGTGTTGTCCTGTGCTCTCTGGAGTTTGAGGTCTGGATTTATTGGATACGAAATCCAAGGTAAGGCTATGTAGAATAGACCCTTGTGGTCCGTTCCGGCCCTTCCCAGAAGAAGCTGTGCATAGCGGGAGCTTTAGTGCACCGAGTTGCCTTTTTTTTTTCTTTTCTTTTGGATTTTACTTGTTTTCTATTTTAGGCTATGTTGTTTAGTCTCTCCAAATATGTTGTTGCACCCATGTTTGATCATCTAAAAGACCACTACTTTTAGAGGATCCGACATGCACCCTTCGACAATGTTAAAGAGTTCGAGGAATGATTATGACACCTCCAAGCTCAAAGTTGTGATTTCGAGTCATCGGAGAATAAAGTAAGAAGGGACACTGTTGGACTCCTATGGGAGAATATTTGAAGATCTGATCTATGTAGGTTACCTTGTCATAACAACAACATATATACCAATCGAAATCCCATAGGTGGGGTCTGGGGAGGGTAGAGTGTACGCAGACCTTAACCCTACCTCGTTAAGGTAGAGAAATTCTTCAAGTCCAGTGCCTGGATTTTGAGTGAAATTTACCTCCGGTTTAGGATCAAAAGTACACAGCCAAATATCCCAACATATAATGTTAGAGTTGTGACCCGAGTTTTGTTGGTACGGACCTGAAAGTTTCGCGGTGCGACCCATGTTTGTGATTTTCAATGGGGTCAGTGGCGGTAGCGTAGGGAATGGGCCAATCAAGGACTTATTTGTATGCACATACTATATAAGTGCAACTAGTGGGTCAGTTTTAGATATTCAGAAATTATGTCATTCTCCACATTGTACTCCTCTCCTTTCATAGAGAAATTCCTCTGCCTCTGCCCGTGTTTTTTCCCGCAAGGGTTTCCACGTAAATCTGTGTGTTGTTCTTCTTTTTCTTTTAGTTGTGGTTTGCTTATTCTGTCCGAATCATAATATATAACCTGTCACTTATGCATGACAACCAAGGCTTGCTCATGTGGTTAAGCACCTCCAACATCAACCAGTAGGTTGAGGATTCGAGTCACGCTGGAGGATAAGTGGAAACACTATTGATTTTCCTGACGGGGTGGAGGTGGGAAAACTGTTTCCTTATAGATGTTGTTTGTAGAGGAGAATAATGAAAGGATAGTTAAAAGTGTTGCATTATATTCAAGATAAAAGGAAAAGGCATAATACATAAATATTATCCGAAACTTACAACAAATTATAACATTGACCTTAAACTTTGACAATGCACAAGTAGGCCCTTTAACTATAAAAAATCTGAACAAATAAACACTCCTAACAAATGTCGATCGAATTACCAAATGAGGAAGTGCGTCTCCTAACAGATGTCTCTTGAATTAATCAAACAAGGAAGTGCGTCTCTTCACAAATGTTTCTTGAATTAACCAAATAAAGGAAGTTCATCTCCTTAAAATATTGCTTGAATTGTCCAAACAAGGAAGTGCTTCTCCTTACCAACATCGCTTGAATTACAAAAACAAGGAAGTGTGTCTCCTAATAAATGTCTCTTGAATTGCTCTAACAAGGAAGTGCATCTCCTTATAAATGTTGTTTGAATTACCCAACCAAGGAAGTGTGTTTCCTTACAAGGAAGCGTGTCTCCTAGAAATCTTTAATTATGAGTTTTACCAGGGCTTTGAATACCAAATATGTGCAGAAATATTGTCTCCTTCATTTGTGGAAGTGCGGTATTGCAACTTTCGATGTTTAGGCTTTGAAATCCTTGATTCGAAGGTAACATGTGTTCCTATTTCATACAAAGAAAACTTGTTAGTTTAAAAACATGGTGGCTGGTTTGCGGCTTTGGCTTTCGTGGAAATTGCTCTTACCCCAGTCGCATTTAATCTTGCTTTCAACCATTAGCATGTGTCACTGGCTTGCTGTATCATTGACCCGAACTCAGATTATTAAGAGTGACTCTGAAACAAATACAGTATCTCTGCTTTGTCATGCTTCTAAGATAAACCCTTTGAACCTTGGTATTTCCATGAGTTTTCAGACTTGTCGGTTGACAAAACTTTCTGCATGCCTTGTTTTGGCTCACAATCATGTCTTTAGCATGTTCTGTCCCTTTTGTCTTGCTTTGTGAAATTGAAGAACCTGGTAGCCATGTTTTGAGATCTTTTCTCCCTTGTTTTGACATGGACTTGACTCAAAGACAAGAGAAAAAAAAATGACAATGATTTTATTTGGACAACTGACTAAAGAAAATAAAATAAACATAAAGATAAGAAAGAAAAGACAATGAATATCCCATTTGAAATAAAGAAATGAAAAATTTATTTAGAAATGACAGTCAACTCTAATGATTATGCCATGCATTTTGGATCAAGCTTCCTGATCTTTCCATCAAACTTTCTACCAATTGTTGTTGAGTGAATGGCTCTGAAACTAAGTTACTTGCTTGAACCCATTGCATTCAAAGAGCTCATTCGGCTAGTGGCACATTGAAGGATTTTTGCCAACAAGCCTCTCTCATTTTTCTCTCAACTCACCATCACCTTATGGTGCCCGTGAGGGTTTTCACCAATGACTCTCATTTTTATCTATCTCAACTTACCATCGCCTTATGTTGCCCGTGAGGGTTTTCACCGATAAGATTCTCTCATTTTTATTTCTCTCCTGATTTCTTATGCTGAGGAAAACGAGTAGTTCCTAAAATGTGTCATCACATAAATTGCGTGCTTAGCCTTAACATTCTCAAAGATTGATCCGTAGGTCTTTCTTTGGTTGTAACTTAGCTTTTGGATAGGGCTAGAGAGAAAGGATGGCATGGGGCCCAAACGACACTTGAAGTGGGGTGGAACTTACAACTTTTGGAATCGACTCAAACAATGAGGATTAACTCATGCCCCAGTTTCTTTTGACTGTGTGACGCTAAATTATTTATTTGGTTTGACCAAGCCTTTAGTAGGGTAGCCTACCTATTTCACCCCCGAGAGAGGAGAATCAGGTCATGCGTAGTTCTGGCAGTTTGTTCTTTTGCTTTGATCTGATTTTTCTTTTTTTTCTTTTATTCGCTCTTTTCACTTTGCGATTCTTTTTTACTAACTCTATTTTTCTTGACACTCTTTTTTCTTGGAAACATTTTTGTATCTTTTTTATAACTTTTTGACTTTATCTTTTTACTCGATACTCGACACTATTCTTTGAACTTTGCTTACTCTATCTTGATTCCAAAAGAGGGGTATGAAAGAAAATAACACTAAGGCTCAAATGGGATAAACAAAGGATGACAAAATGTTTGGATAGCAGAATAAAATGCCTTCATCATATCAATCCTTGAGAATGCAAGTACATAATATGCAATTGGAAGTGAGAGATGAAGATCATTTGCGACATCTTTTTAAGCAGATTGAGTCTGTGCGTCACTACTTCTTCCGTAAACTCCACCTTTGTTGTACATTCCTCACATCAAATGACTCATGCTTTCGTGGAGATGCTTATATTCTTGTTTCTATTGATATAGGGATCACACGTCCACTATTTGATCTAATTGGGACTTGCCTTTCGATCGATGACCAAGTTGTTCTTGTGATTCTCAAAATAATTGTCTTAACTTATCACCAAATGTCTCAGCACTCTATCTATTTTCTCATATGCTCTCTTTTTCTAACTTTAACCTTCTGATTCAATGTTCATGCTTAAACTGGATTTTAAGATCTGGCTGAAAATTTCACTAGCATGTCATATCACTAGAGTCAACACAAAATGTACTATGTAAAGAAAACAAACAAACAACACATATTTAAAACACAAGGGAAAATGAGACACTTCATTTAGTCGAAACAAAAGATAGAAGGGTTTGAACATAAACAGCAAAAGGACAAAACAAAACAGATCCCGAACTACAACCCTAAAATAATTCGGAGAACAGAAAATAAAACAAAATAAGCTACCAAACCCCTTCCTAGTAAGGAGAGGGGTGACTTCTCAATTGCTTAGCCTGGCATCTTAGCCACTGGTTTCCATATCAGCATGACTAGAGTTTCCCTCACTGTCAATGTTCTGCACCATGATTGATTTATCTTGAATCATCTTTTCAATTTCTCTTTTCAAAGCACGACAATCTTTAATACTGTGACCCTGAACATCGGAATGATATGTACATCGTACATTAGGATCAAAACTTCTTGAATATGGGTCAGGAGTATACCCAAGGAGAGGAGTGATCATGCCCTGTTATACCAATCTCTGGAATAAACTTGCATACGACTCTAAAATGGGTGTGAAGCTATCCCTCGACTTCTGTCTCATTACATTATTTGGCTTAAATTGTAAACCAGGCCTAGAAAGGCTTCGGTATGTATGTGGAGTTGGAGGATAACTCGGCAGAATTGGCGCGCGCCAGTGTAGGTAAGATGGGGTTTGAACATATGGTTGCGCATTATACACTTGATATGGAGATGGGGGAATGAAATATAATGAATTTTGGGAAAGATTCTGTGGAACTTGGCCATAAACTTGGGTTTGAGCCCGTGGGTTATGATGGTATGGTCCTCTTGCCCGTGCCTGTTGTCCAACTATAATAGCAGATGCATCTTCCTTATTTTTCTTTCCTCTAACACTTCCCGAACCTTTTTGAATTGCTTGAGTAGTCGCTTTCAATGTTGCAAAACTCATAATGCGACCATTCTTAATTCCATCCTCTATCATCTCCCTCATTTTGAGGACCTAAATAAATGGCTTGCCTAATGTAGGTAACAAATGTTGATAATATGTTTCATCTTGTGCTTGAATAAACACCTCCACTATCTTGCTTTCTTTCATTGGCGGTTTTACTCTAGCAGCTTGTTCGCGCCATCTGATCGCATACTCCCTGAAACTCTCAGTATTCTTTTTTTTTTATACCAGTTAGGGATTTTTCGTCAGGTATCAACTCCACATTGTATTGAAATTGTTGCACAAATCCATTAGCTAGGTCATCCCAACTAATCCACTTATTAATGTCTTGGTCAACAAACCATTCTGAAGCTAGACCTGAAAGACTCTCACCAAAATAAGCCATGAGTAGTTCTTTCTTCCCTCTAGCGCCCCTTATCTGGTTGCAATAGCGTCTCAAATGTGCTACAGGATCACCATGTCCATCATACTTCTCAAACTTCAGCATTTTAAAATCAAAAGGAAGATGTACACCTAAAAACATGCACAAATCTTTATATGAGAAACTTTTGTACCCCCCAAGTCCTTGCAAGTTTTTCATAGTCAGTTCCAAACTTCTAAATTTTCTGGCTATTTATTCTTGTTCTTTTTTCATAACAAACTTCTCAGTATTTGGAGGAAATTCAGGCATTTGAGGGCTGTCGTAAGGACCAGTCGACTTAAATGTGGGATCGGGAGCGTAATGCTGATCACTAAAAATATTCAATATAGGGTCGCTTGTAGAGTGAGGAATCACAACCGTTGGATTGACATTAAAAGCAGGAGCTTCAGACGGGAGTTGGGCTGCAAAAGCATGAATAGCAGCTGGAGCCGAGTATATGGTAGTCTTGGATTGGTGAGTGAGGAAATAAACCTTGGAAGTGGTTGGATATTGTTGCCCCGGAGTCGATCCTGATGCATGTTGTGGCATATCAACAAAAATGGGAAATTGTGCATGTGACACGGGAGGCAAGCTAGAAAGATATTCCAGATTATCAGTGAGAACTGGAGGAGGCGGCAACCCATTAGCCCAAGCTTGATGCATTTCTATTATTTGCCGCCTTAATTTCCGAATCTCTTCATTATCTCCTACATTCTCATTCCCCAAACTCCCTATCTGATTATTGACAACTAACTCGGTATCCTTGTTGGTCATAACTTCCTCTGTGACTTGGAGCAATATGGAGGACCAGCCAAAATGCCACAAACCAACCACCTTAAACTAACGTGACAAGAGATAGCAAATGGTTAGAGTTCAACAGTTTTTCAAAACCTTTTTTTTTCTTCTTGAAAAGATCACCGAACCCAAGAAGGGCGCCTACGTATCTCACTCCCGAAAGAGGAGAATCAGGTGTGCGTAGTTCATGAAGTCTTGCCTAAATGGCCGATTAAACTCTTTTTCTTTCTTTTTTCTTTTTCTTGAAACTTTAAAAAGAAAAGAAAAATAAAAATTTGTCAAAAGAAATGACGGAAATATTTTTGAATTCTTCGGCTTTAACATCCCTATACAAAATGAAACCTATGATTACCAAAGAAAATCTTTTTGGGTTTTTGATTTTGAATTTCATATGAAAACGAAACTTTAACCTATTAAATGAAAAATCTTTTTGTAGTTTTCTTTTAAAGACGTATATGAAACGCCTACTCTAAATGGAGAGTGAAGAAATATTTTTGAATTTTTCAAATAAGATCCCCGAACCAACAATAGGCTGCCTACGTATCTCACTCCCGAAAGAGGAGAATCAGGGGTGCGTAGTTTGTCCAGATTGAACAATTAATGATTAAATAACAAATGACACCCTGACTTGAGACATGACCAAAGACACATGATGAACAACATAACAAAGTCTTTTTTTTTTTTTTGAGTTTTTAATTCGACACTTTACATAAAAAATGACACCAACAACTATGAAAGAAAAAATCTTTTTTGTATTTTCGTTAAATGAAATGTACAAAACTTCTACTAACTTCTTTTGAATTTTTCTTTTATAAAAAGCCCCTAAAAAAATCTTTTTGGAGTTTTTGAATTGTGAAAGCTTGCTAAAGGAAACAAAAGGAAAATCTTTTTTTTTTCTTTTTTTTTGAATCGTGGAAAACAAAAGCCTTTAGAACCTAAAAACTACGAAACTCTTCTTTGATTCACCTTTTCTCTTTTTTTTTTCTTTTTTTTTTCAAGCACACCTTACTTCTAACACATGCTTTCCTCGAATCAGTCCGTCAAATGACCACATTACCCTCAAAGATGCAATATTTAGCACATGGGGATGCTTTAAAGGTGAGTCTCTTACAAAGAACCGTGTGGGCCCTGCTATGTCTCAATATGATGCACATAAGAATGACCTAAAGGCTGACCTACGTTGTGGTTTACTAACAAGGCCGTTTGGTGGAGCATATGGTCAATAGTGGCTGCTTTGCTTTCCACCTACTCCATACATCCAACGGCTCCCCCCTAAAATAAGGGTGACTTAACTAGAGTTCGTGCGCACGACGTGCACTCCGGGACTTGTTGCAGAAAGAATTGACTCGGGTTATGGAAATGATGCCAGATATAAAGTGGTAACACATAAAGAAAAAAAACTGTAAACAAATAGCACAGAAATGCACAACAGTGATAACAATAACACAAACAATAATCACAAACAATGTTTATACACCCATAATGCCAAACAAAGTCGATACGACTCCAAAAATTAAGCCCGAAATCTGAAAAGTCCCCAGCAGAGTTGCCAGAGCTGTCACCCCCCTTTTTGACCAAAAAAAAAGATATGTATTTTAAGTTCGAAAGGGTTTTATTATTAAGGTGACAAAAATGAAAAAAAATTGTTTCGAAAAAAAAGGATTATTTACATTATTTTTTCTTATTCAGAGTCGCCACTTGGCATAATCCGGTGTGCCAAGTCACCTTTAGAAAATCCTTTTCGAAACGGTTTGACTCTAAAAAGTGATCCGCGAACAGAGATTCCGGCTAAGGAATTCTGTTGACCGAGGGGAAGGTGTTAGGCACCCTTCCATTCCGTGGTTCAACCACGGTCGCTTGGTGGAGCGTATCGGCTAATTTGAAATTACAAATGTACAAACCACTTAAACACACAAAACAAGCAAACAAACAAATCACACAAAATTCAAAACAAACCAAAATAATGTTCAGTCCAAATTATACAATCCAAAATAAAAGAGGTGCTGAAATATAAAACCTATTGTATTCTAAACTATACCTAAACTAAACTCCACCCTGTAGACACGTAATTTTGCCCCCCTTAGAAGTTCGATTTTATTCATTTTCTACCTTAGCATATCATGCACCCTCCACGATGTCATTTTTTACCCACTCTTATTTTATCCTACCATGTACCCTCACCCATGTCATTATACCCCGCAAAATACAAAAAAAAATAATAAAATAACTAACCCTATCATATCCTAACAACCTACCCAATAAAAAATAACACCTCACCACTACCCCTACCCCACCCCCTCTCTTTTTCTTGTCCAAGAAGAAAGGCCTCAAAACACAATATATATATACCCACATACACAAAAAAGGGGGGGACAAAAAAAAAGGAATCTGATATAGAAAATTATTGAGCCTTTTTTCTCTCTCTCTAAACCGTCTCTCTCTCTCTCTCTCTCTCTCTCTCTCTCTCTTTCTCTCCGACCACTCTCCGGCGTCAGGCACAGAAACAGCGACGCCGGTGACCAGCAGCGACAAACACCAACTCCGTCGCCTCTCTCTCTCTGACTCTCTCTCCGACTTCTCTCTCTTTCTCTCTCCCCGATCTCCCTCTCTCTCTCTCTTTGTTTCTCTCCGACCACTCTCCGGCGTCAGGCACAGAAACAACAACGCCGGCGACCAGCATCGACAAACACCAACTCCGACCAACGACACTCCATCCGTTTTCCACTGATTCCGACAAAATTTTGCGTATGGGTCTTCTCGAGTTTTCATAATTTCAGTCTCGGTTTGTTGGATATTTCTTATTTCTTAAGGTTTTAAATCCATCCGAGTTGGTTTGATTCGTGCAAGGTTAGTTGGAAATCTTTGGTTTGGGGGTTTCGAATTCGGGATCTTGGGTTGTTTTTTTTTGAAAGTTCATTCGGATTTTTGGGTTATTCATCGTGAGGTTTTTGTCATGGTTTTCTGATCTGTCTAGTTGAATTCAATATCGAGTTTGAAGTTGTTCGTTGTGAGGTTCTCCGATCGAGTATTTTGGTCTTCGGATTTCTTTATTATCGACAAGGATTAGTTTCATCAAGGTCCATTTCTTCTTACCGAATCTTTAATTTATTTTGACTTTTATTGATGTTGTTGATGTGGGTGATTTATTTGTTGTGTGTTAGGTTTGAATCTTCGTTATTTGTGTTGTGTTTGATGTTGGTTGCGGATTTTGAGACGTGATTTAATAATCGAAGCATGTTGTAATTATTGTGGTTAAAAATGGGTTTGTGGGTGAGAATTGAAAACTTGACATAATTGGCGATTTTGGTTAGTTTGATTTCATTGTTCGTATAACTTGAAAGGAACGTTAATTTGATTTTGGTAGTAACATGATACATCTATCGGAATAGGCAAAACGTAGGTTGGGTAGGCAAATCTAGAGATTGTGGGTTGATTGAATGGTTGAAATTTGATTGAATGATTTGATTTTATCACTTTTTGAATCAATTGTATAATTTATCCGGGGAATGCCCCAAAGAATTTGTATTGATTTATCCGGGGAATGCCCCGAAGTAGCATGTACGCAAAGGAGGCTCGTGATCAAGGCCCGGAACGTCGGGTGGACTTTAGTTTAGGATCAGTTTAGAATAGAATAGGTTTTATATTTCATTACCTCTTTTATTTTGGATTGTATAATTTGGACTGAACATTATTTCGGCTTGTTTTGAATTTTGTGTGATTTGTTTGTTTGCTTGTTTTGTGTGTTTTATGTGGTTTGTACATTCGTAATGCCAAATTAGCCGATATGATCCACCAGGAGACCGTGGTCGAACCACGGGATCGAGGGGTGCCTAACACCTTCCCCTCGGTCAACAGAATTCCTTAGCCGGAATCTCTGTTCGCAAACCGGTTTAAGAGTCAAATGGTTCCGAAAAGGATTTTTCAAAGGTGACTTGGCACACCGAATTATGCCAAGTGGCGACTCTGAAATAAAAAATATAAATAGTCCTTTTTCGAAACAAATTTTCATCCTTGTCACTTTAATAATAAAAACCCTCTTATATAAATCGTTTGGAATACGTAAAAAAAAAAGGGGTGTGACAGCTCTGGCGACTCTGCTGGGGACTATTTCAGAATCCGAGCTTTTTTGGAGTCGTATCGGCTTTGTTTTGCATTACGAGTGTATAAGCATTGTTTGTGTTTTCACTTTTGTGCGTTTTCGTTCTCTTTGCTTACAGTATTTATCCTATGTGTTATCGCTTTATATTTGGCATCATTTGCATACCCCGAGTCAATTCTTTCCGTAACAATTCTTGGAGTGCACGTCGTGCACACGAACTCTAGTTGAGTCACCTTTATTTTAGGGGGTGAGCCGTTGGATGTATGGAGTAGGTGGAAAGCAAAGCAGCCACTATCGACCATATGCTCCCCCGAACGGCCTTGTTAGTAAACCACAACGTAGGTCAGCCTTTAGGTCATTCTTATGTGCATCATATTGAGACCTAGCGGGGTCCACTTGGTCCTTTGTAGGAGACTCACCTTTAAAGCATCCCTACGTGTTAAATGTTGTATCTTTGAGAGTAATGTGGTCATTTGACGGACCGATTTGGGGAAAACATGTGTTAGAAGTAAAGTGTGAAAAAAAAAATGAGTCGAAAAGAATGAATCAAAAAGGAGTGTCGTAGTTTATTTTAGAGTTCTTTATGGCTTTTGTTTTTCATGATCCAAAACTCAAAAAGATTTTTTTTACGTTTTGCATTTATCTTCCCAAAGTACCGTAAGTTCAACAAAAAAAAAGAAAAAAAAGAGGGTTTTGTTTGCCTTTTCTACTTATTTGTCAAAAACAAAATACCAAAAAGATTTTTTTTTTATATAATTGGTGGTGTCAGTCTTAGTTAAAATGTCTAGTTGAAAATCCAAAAAGTTTTCACTCGTTTGTCTTTGGTTGTCTCTTAAGTTAGGGTCAATTTATTAGTTAATCGCTAAAGGGCCCGAACTACGCAAGATCTGATTCATGTACAACATGATACGTTGGCAACCTACTTTTGGGTTCGATCTAATCATTTTGTTTCGTTTGTTAAAGAAGAATAAAAGACATAAAGAATGATAAAATAAAGGTAGATAACAAGGGAAGTGGAAAGAACAGAGGTGGATACGGAAAAAAAAGAGTGTAAATAAAAATCGGGATGATGTTGAAATGACCTCGTTACCCTCAAAAGCTGGTAGAAATGAACATGAATTTAGGACAATTTTACCAATGTGACTCTCATGCTTGTTGTGTGCCCTAATCCTAACGGATGTCGTCTTTGATGAACATGTTCTTTCAGATAACAGTGGTAGGTTTGCAGCACTCTGGCTAGTCACCCATACTTCACTAGATCCAAAGCAAAGCTTGTCATGGCTAGCAGGGAGATTGAAAATTCGCTCATTGACCCGGATCAGGATCATAAGGAAGAAAGTTCAAAACACAATGATGATGTAGTAAGGCTCAGGAAATAATTGATAGATTTGCACCGGGCATGGGCCAGCGGAATGCCTCCTCCTCCGCTCCCTGAAGGTCTTGGGAATATATCTAATTGCCCACCGCTCTCTCAGGCACAATTCTCTGCTCCTACTGAGTCACCTGAGCACGCGCCAGGATTCACTCTGCGACATTATTATCCTGGCAATTCTGGTGTGCCCTTGGCAGCTCCCCAATCAAGACCAGCTGCTCAGCCAGTGCCACCGATCACACCGGTATTCGTGGCCCTGCCACCACATGAAACTCCCATATATGCTGTGCGTCCCACAATGAGGCTTCCTCGGTCTGCCAGTGAGCCAGTATTGAAGGTTCCAGATAGTCTGTATTATGCCCCGGAGCCGACTTTGAGAATGAATGAACCATATGGGTACACTCAGCCACCTGCATTTCCATTTGATTCAGAGAAACCTGTCGCAACAGAGGAACAGGAAGTCATAGCGCGGAGGTTGAAAAGTTTAGAACAGGCCATGAGAAATTTGCAGGGAATCGGAGGTTATAAGAGTGTTTCTTATAAAGATCTGTGCATGTTCCCAGACATCTACCTTCCCCTCGGTTTTAAAATGCCTAAGTTCGAGAAGTATGCAGGACACGGTGATCCCGTGGCCCACTTGAGATGCTATTACAACCAGTTGAGGGCTGCAGGAGGAAGGGAAGAGCTGCTCATAGCTTTCTTTGGCGAGAGTCTTTCTGATATGGCTTCAGAATGGTTTATCGATCAAGATATCAACAAGTGGAACAGCTGGGACGACTTGGCTTTTGAGTTTGTGCAATATTTTCAGTATTACATCGACCTGATTCCGGACAAAACATCTTTGGTCAACATGAAGATGAAAAGCACTGAAGGTTTTAGGGAATACGCGATAAGATGGCGTGAACAGGCCGCCAGGGTAAATCCTCCGATGAAAGTAAGTAAGTTGGTAGAGGTTTTCATTCAGGCACAGGATGAGACTTATTTTCAACATTTACTCCCGGCAATGGGAAAGTCTTTTATTGAAGTCCTCAAAATGGGGGAGATGATAGAGGACGAAATCAAGACCAGACGAATAGTGAGTTTTGCCTCATTGAAAGCCACCACACAAGCGATTCAAGGTGGATCTGGCGCATTTGGAGGTAAAAAGAAGAAAGAGGACGTGGCGACTGTTGTAGCTGGAACCCATTCCTATCCCAAAAGACCACCTCACCCCTATCCTCAATCCCAAGCCTAAGTCTACGCCCAAGCTCCATATATTCCTCCCTACCATTACTACCCTCCACAAAACCCTTTATATTCCATTCCACCACCCCCGTACCCAGTATATAGCGCGCAGCCATATGCCCAAACCCCGTTTTACCCACAGTGGCGCACGCAAGCACCACAAAATTGCCCATTCGCTCCACCGAATTACCAAAACCCCTCCAGACCTGGTTTTCAACCTAGGCCCGAGTATAGGAAAGAGAAGGCGGTCAAAAATCAATTCACACCTCTTGGGGAGTCATATGCTAGTTTGTTTGATAGGTTGAAAAAGTTGAAGATTTTAAGCCCAATTCAAGGAAGGCTTTCAAATCCACCGCCGAGGAATCTCGATTATTCTTTACGGTATGCATACTGTTCTGATATGCCCGGCCATGATATCGAGAAATGCTGGCATTTAAAGAGAGCTGTCCAAGATTTAATTGACACAAATCAAATGCTGGTTCAGGCCCCGGAAGTCCCAAACATTAACCAGAATCCATTGCCAACCCATGCTGAAGCCAATATATTAGAATTGATATATGACGGGAAGGATTCTTCGAGGGGTTATAAGCCTATTGTCAAGATACAGACCATTGAGGAGAAATCGATAAATGTAGCGGAGTCTTTGAAAGCAATGT
This sequence comes from Capsicum pubescens, assembly GCA_030864215.1. Lineage (NCBI taxonomy): Eukaryota > Viridiplantae > Streptophyta > Magnoliopsida > Solanales > Solanaceae > Capsicum > Capsicum pubescens. The sequence continues at coordinate 269,613,358 of CM061541.1, read as the reverse complement.
CATTGAGCCAGGAAGGAATGAGAGAAGATAAAGCCCAAGAAAGCACAAAGAAACCTCTGATCACAGTACAGGGCACCAGAAGGTATGTTGATTCAAGTCAGGATAAACCTAAGTTGATGGTGGTGGGAGCTCTGAGTCAGCCTATCTTGACGGTGAAAGGAGCACTGGCAGCGCCTATTGTCCTCAAACCGGTGACCCAACCTCCGATAGTTGATACGAAAAGGATTCCCTAGAATTATGGGTGGACCGTGATGACCTATCATGGGAAAGAAGTAGTGGAAGATGTAGATGAGGTAGGGGGTTTGACTAGGTCAGGAAGATGTTTCGTGCCTGAAAGCTTAAGAAAATCCAAGCCAACAGTGAGAGGACCGTCATCTATCAAAAAGCCTATCACCGAAGAAGAAGCCAAAGAATTTTTGAAAAAGATGAAATTGCCAGAGTATTCAATATTAGACCAGTTGAAGAAAACCCCTGCTCAAATTTCCCTTTTATCTTTGCTGTTGCACTCCAAGGAGCATCGTGATGTTTTACTGAAGGTATTAAATGAAGCATATGTTCCAAGGGAGATTACAATCAACCAGCTTGAGAAAATGGTTGGAAAAATCTTTGAGGTCATCGGATCAGCTTTTCTGACGATGAATTGCCTATTGAAGGTACAGGGCATAACCGGGGCCTTTACATTACAGTGAAGTGTGAAGATTTCTATGTCACTCATGTTATGATTGGTGGAGATTCAGGTGCAAATATTTGCCCTATTTCTACTTTGTAAAAGCTGAATATTGGTGCTGAGAGGATCAGGCCCAACAATGTATGTGTCAGGGCTTTCGATGGTGCAAAATCAAATTCCATTGGAGAAATAGAACTAGTGTTGACCATAGGGCCTGTTGAGTTCGCCATAGAGTTTCAAGTATTGAATGTAGACTCCTCTTATAATCTGTTGTTGGGAAGGCCGTGGATCCACAAGGACAAGGCGGTTGCATCTACACTGCACCAAATGATTAAGTTTGAGCATGACAGGCAAGAAGTAGTTATTCATGGTGAAGGAGATTTGTCAGCCTACAAAGATTCTCCCTTGTCTCTTATTGAAGCAAATAACGTAGAGGAGACATTCGTCTATCAAATTTTTTATACAGCGCCAGTGAATTGTATCCTTGAATGACAGGCTATACCGGGACCGCAATTGTCTTCTGCTTCTATCATGATGGTGAGTGAACTTTGGAAATACGGATATGAGCCAGGAAAGGGTTTGGGAACGTCTTTGCATGGTATAGTTCATCCCATATGTCCGAGTGAGAACGTGGGCACGTTTGGTCAGGGATTTGAGCCTACAGTTGAAGATCTGAAGAAAGCCAAGGGAAGGAAAAAGGAAATATGGTCACTCCCTCGCCCAATGCCACTACTCAGTGAATCATTTATTAAGAGCGGTGTCACGAAGTATGTGGAATTTGAGGTTGAATTGGTTGATGACTTCCAGAACCTTTGTATGGAAGTTGATATGGTCGAAGCAGGAGAAGGTACCAGTATGGAAGACGTGCAATTCATAGGTCCAGCTGTCCGACTCAATAATTGGGAAGTCACTCCTCTCCCCGTCAGGAGGGAGTTTTGGTAGTTTATTTTGTTTTTCTTTCTGTTTATCCGAGTTATTTTAGGGTTGTAATTCGGATTTTAGTTTGTTTATGTTATGTTGGCCTCTGTGTTTAAACCCTTCTATCTTTTTATTTAATGAAATGCAATGTCCCTTTTGTTTTGTGTCTAATATATTTTGTTTTTCTTTTCTTACACAGTTCTCTTTATGCTGATTCTAATGACATGACATGCATGCGGAATTTTCAGCCTGATCTTAAAATCCAAACTAATCAAGATGTAATGAAGCGGGATAGGGAATATAATGAAGAAGGAGCACTAGAAGAAATAATCAAAGAGTTGGAATAGTTTGAAGACAAACCGAATCCTAATTTGAATGAGACTGAGCCAATAAATCTAGGGGATCAAGAAGATGTTAGGGAAACTAAAATCAGTGTACATGCTTTGCCACATCTAAAAGAGGGAATGATTCAAGCATTAATTGATTATAAGGATGTTTTTGCATGGTCTTATGATGATATGCCCGGTTTAAGCACAAAATTAGTGGCTCACAAGTTGCCAACTGATCCCGCGTTTCCCCTGTCAAACAGAAGTTGAGGAAGTTTAAAACCGATGTAAGTATTAAAATCAAAGAGGAAATCATGAAACAACTTGAAGCCAAAGTAATTCGAGTGTCTTGTTATCCCATGTGGTTATCCAATGTTGTTCCCGTACCAAAGAAAGATGGAAAAATTCGAGTGTGTGTTGATTACCGCGATTTGAACAGAGCAAGTCCGAAAGATGATTTTCCACTGCCCAACATCCATATTTTGTTAGACAACTGTGCTAAACATGAGGTTGCCTCTTTTGTGGATTTCTATGCCGGATATCACCAGATCATTATGGATGATGAAGACGTGGAGAAAACGTCTTTTATCACACTATGGGGAACTTATTATTATCGAGTGATGCCGTTCGGTTTGAAGAATGCTGGAGAAACATACATGAGAGCCATGACCACTATGTTTCATGACATGATGCATAAGGAGATTGAGGTCTACGTGGATGATGTGATTATTAAGTCAAAAAGTCAGGCCGACCATGTTTAAGATTTAAGAAAGTTCTTTGAGAGGCTTCGCAGGTATAATCTCAAACTCAACCCGGCCAAATGTGTATTTGAAGTTCCATCTGGAAAGCTGTTGGGGTTTGTAGTCAGCCGTCGGGGAATTGAATTGGATCCTTCAAAAATCAAAGCCATTCAGGATTTGCCCTCGCCCAAGAATAGAACGGAGGTGATGAGTTTGCTTGGTAGACTGAACTACATTAGCAGGTTTATTGCTCAACTCACAACCACTTTTGAGCCCATATTCAAGTTGTTGAAAAAGAGTGTTGCGATAAAATGGACTGAAGAATGTCAGGAAGCGTTTGATCGAATCAAAAGATATTTGTCAAATCCGCCAGTGCTGGTACCCCAGAAGCCTGGTAGGCCTTTGATCTTATATTTATCAGTCATGGACAATTCTTTCGGTTGTGTCCTGGGTCAACATGATGTCACAGGCAAAAAGGAGCAGGCTATTTATTATCTTAGCAAGAAGTTCACCGCATATGAGGCCAGGTATACTCTTCTTGAAAGGACGTGTTGTGCCCTAACTTGGATAGCACAGAAGTTGAAGCACTATCTCTCATCCTATACTACTTATCTCATCTCCCGCATGGATTCTTTGAAGTATATCTTTCAGAAGCCTATGCCGACAGGTCGATTGGCAAAGTGGCAAATTTTGCTTACCGAGTTCGACATCGTATATGTGACTCGAACCGGCATGAAAGCCCAAGCCTTGGAAGATCATCTTGCTGAGAATCCCATCGATGAAGAGTACGAGCCATTAAAGACATATTTTCCTGACGAAGAAGTGTCGTGTGTCGATGAAGTCGTTATAGATGCTGATCCAGGTTGGAGGTTATTCTTCGATGGAGCTGTCAATATGAAAGGAGTCGGAATAGGTGTGGTTCTTATCTCTGAATTGGGACAACATTTCCCGGTAACAACACAACTTCGATTCTACTGTACTAACAATATGGCAGAGTATGAAGCCTGCATCCTTGGTTTGAGGTTAGCTATTGATATGGGAGTCCAAGAATTATTGGTGTTGGGAGATTCGGATTTGCTCGTCCATCAAATTCAAGGCGATTGGGAGACGCGAGATTTGAAACTCATCCCGTATCGACAATACTTGCAGGAGCTATGTCGACGATTTGTGTTAGTTAAATTTAGGCATATTCCAAGGATTCATAATGAAATTGCTGATGCTTTAGCCACTCTGTCTTCAATGCTCCAACATCCTGACAAAGCCTATATCGATCCAGTGCATATACAGAGTCGTGATCGGCATGCTTACTGTAATACAGTTGAAGAAGAGCTCGATGGAGAACCTTGGTTTTTGGATATCAAGCGGTACATTCTGTCAGGAGAATACCTAGAATATGCCACCAACGATAAAAAGAGGACTATTAGGCATTTGGTTAGTGGATTTTTCTTAAGTGGGGGAATCTTGTATAAGAGGACCCCATATCTGGGACTTTTAAGGTGTGTAGATGCAAAAGAAGCCTCGACAATCATGGTTGAAATACACTCTGGAGTATGCGGGTCGCATATGAACGGTCATGTCTTGTCAAAGAAGATTCTTTGAGCAGGTTATTACTGGCTTACTATGGAGAGGAATTCTATTCAATTTGTTCGAAAGTGTTATCAATGTCAGGTGCACGGCGATCTGATACGTTCTCCTCCTGTTGAGTTGCATGAAATGGCCGCTCCATGGCCGTTCGTGGCTTGGGGAATGGATGTGATTGGACCGATTGAGCCGAAGGCATCAAATGGACATAGATTCATTTTGGTAGCCATTGACTACTTCAAAAAGCGGGTGGAAGTAGTAACTTTCAAGTCAGTGACAAAGAAGGCTGTGGTAGATTTTGTTCATGCCAATATCATTTGTAGATTTGGAATTCCTAAGATGATCATTACAGACAATGCTGCCAATCTCAATAGTCATTTGATGCAAGAAGTGTGTCAACAGTTTAAGATCGCACATCGAAATTCTACTCCATATCGCCCAAAGGCCAATGGTGCTGTAGAAGCCGCCAATAAAAATATAAAAAAGATACTGTAAAAAATGGTACAAGGTTCTAGATAGTGGCATGAAAAGTTGCCGTTTGCATTGCTAGGTTATCGCACCACTGTTCGCACTTCAACAGGGGCAACTCCATATTTATTAGTGTATGAGACAAAAGTAGTCATCCCTGCAGAAGTTGAAATTCCCTCTCTTCGAGTCATTGTAGAAGTAGAGATTGATGATGACGAATGGGTAAAAACCCGACTGGAACATTTGAGTTTGATCGAGGAAAAAAGGCTAACATCCGTGTGTCATGGCCAGTTATATCAGAGGAGGATGGCTCGTGCGTATAACAAAAAGGTCCATCCCAGGAATTTTGAAGTTGGTCAGTTGGTATTGAGACGTATCCTTCCTCACCAGGTTGAAGCAAAAGGCAAGTTCTCCCCTAACTGGCAAGGTCTCTTCGTTGTGAAGAAAGTGTTACCCAATGAAGCCTTATATTTGACAGATACTGAAGGCAAAATGGCAGAAATGGCTATCAATGCTGATGCGGTAAAAAAATACTATGTATGATATTTGGTCCTTTGTTTGATTTTATTGCATGTTTAGTACTTGCATTTTTGAAGATTGATATGATGAAGACATTTTATTCTTCTATCCAAACATTGTGTCATCCTTCGTTTACCCGTTTGAGCTTCGTTTTAATTTTTTTTCATATCCCTCCTTTGGAATCAAAATAGAGTCAAAGATAAATGTCAAGAAAATAAGAATAAAAGAAAGAGTTCGAAAATAAAAGAGAAAAAAAAATCAAATCAAAACAAAGAACAAGCTGATGGAACTACGTCCGACCTGATTCTCCTCTCTTGGGAGTGAGATACGTAGGCTGCCCTATTTCGGGCTCGGTCCAACCAAATAAAGATTTAAGATTCGCCCAGTCAACAAAACTGGGGCATGAGTTAACATGTTGTTTGAGTCGATTCCAAAAGTTGTAAGTCCCACCCCCACTTCAAATGTCGTTCGAACCCCTTGCCATCCTTTTCTAACCTTATCCAAAAGCCAAGTTACAACCAAAGAAAGTCCTTCAGATCAATTTTTTTGATAATGTTAAGGCTAAGCATGCAATGGATATGATGATACATTGTGAAGTGCCACTGGTCTCCCCCTCAGCATAAGAAATCAGGAAAGAAATACAAAAATTAGAGAGTCTTATTGGTGAAGACCCCCGTGGGCATCATAAGGCAGTGGTGAGTTGAGAGAAAATGAAAATGAGAGAGTCTTATTGGAGAAAACCTTTGCAGGCACCATAAGGTGATGGTGAGTTGAGAGAAATACAAAAATGAGAGAGTCTTATTGGTGAAAACCCTTGCAGGTACCATAAGGCGATGGTGAGTGGAGAGAAATAAAAATGAGAGAGTCTTATTGGTGAAAACCCTCACGGGCACCGTAAGGCGATAGAGAGTTCAAGAGAAAAGTGAAAAGTGAAAAGAAAGAGATTTGTTGGCAAAAGTCATTTAAGATGTCGACAATCGAATGTGATGAAAGAGTCTAATGGATTTGAAGAAGCGGGCGGCAAAGCCACGAACTCAACTACAAATGGGGAGTTTGGATAGGAAGATCAGGCAGCTCAATCCAAAATGCATGTCATACTCATTGGAGTTGGTTGTCGTATTCAGATAACTTTTCTTTTGGAATATGGGACATTGCCCTTTTCTTTCATTTACATATTCAAGCTTTTTGTCTTTTTATGTCATTTATCAAAATAAAAGTCACCATCGTTTCTTTACATTTTTAAGTCAAGTCTGTGTCAAAACAAGCGAGAAAGGATTTCAAAATTTACTACCAGTCTTTCCAATTATATGAGGAAAAGCCAAGGACCGGCACAGGAAAGAAATATGATCGTAATTCAACATGAAGCAAAGGAAGTCTATCAACCGACAGACTGTTGGATTCGTGAAAGCATTCAGATTTGGAAAAAGGGTGCACCTCAGAGGCATGGTAAAATGGAAGCCCATTGTTCGAGTCAGAACTTACCTCCCTCAATCTGGATCCGGGTCAATGATGCGGCAAGACAGGGCAAGTGTCAGCGATTTGGAACGAAGATGAAAGGAACGAGTGCTGGGCAGATACCTGAGAAGCCAACAGCTGCAAGCCACCACTAAGTTTTAACTGACAAATTGTCTTTGTTGAAATAGGGGCAAATTCTCTTCACTTAATTCAGCTACCATTGGAAATGCACATCCGTGAGACTTTTCTTTCAGTTCAGGACCCTCCTGAAAAATGGGATTTTACTTTCTGTTCAGGACCCTCCTGAAAAATGGGATTTTACTTTATGTCCAGGACCCTCCTGAAAAATGGGATTTTACTTTCAGTCCAGGACCCTCCTGAAGAATGGGATTTTACTTTATGTTCAGGTCCCTCCTGAAAAAAAAATAGGATTTTACTTTATGTTCAGGACCCTCCTGAAAAATGGGATTTTACTTTATGTTCAGGACCCTCCTGAAAAAATGGGATTTTACTTTATGTTCAGGACCCTCCTGAAAAATGGGAGTTTACTTTATGTTCAGGACCCTCCTGAAAAATGGGACTTTACTTTATGTTCAGGACCCTCCTGAAAAATGAGATTTACTTTCAATTCAAGACCCTCCTGAAAAATGGGATTTTGCTTTCAGTCCAGGACCCTCCTGAAAAATGGGATTTTACTTTCAGTTCAGGACCCTCCTGAAGAATGGAATTTTACTTTATGTGCAGGACCCTCCTGAAAAATGGGATTTTACTTTCTGTTCAGGACCCTCCTGAAAAATGGGATTTTACTTTCTGTTCAGGACCCTCCTGAAGAATGGGATTTTACTTTATGTTCAGGACCCTTCTGAAAAATGGGATTTTACCTTATGTTTAGGACCCTCCTGAAGAATGGGATTTTACTTTCTGTTCAGGACCCTCCTGAAAAATGTGATTTTACCTTATGTTCAGGACCCTCCTGAAGAATGGGATTTTACTTTATGTTCAGGACCCTCCTGAAAAATGGGATTTTACTTTATGTTTAGGACCCTCCTGAAGAATGGGATTTTACTTTTGTTCAGGACCCTCCTGAAAAATGGTAATTTATTTTATGTTCAGGACCCTGCTGAAAAATGGGATTTTACTTTATGCTCAGGACCCTCCTAAAAAATGGGATTTTACTTCCTGTTCAGGACCCTCCTGGAAAATGGGACAACGCTTTCAAAAATATATACTACTTTACTATAATTTTTGGGATAATTTTTGTTCTAGTTTTAATTTTGGGTTTCAGGAGCCCGCCTGAAGAACAGGGTGATGAAATAGCAAGTCAGGAGCCCGCCTGGAGAACAGGGTGATGGAATAGCAAGTCAGAGGCCCGCCCAGAGAATAGAGTGAAGAAATGAAAGTCAAGCAATAAAGTGATGAAATAGCAAGTCAGGAGCCCGCCTGAAGAATAGGGTGAAGAAACGAAAAGTCAAGCAACAAAATGAAGCAATTGAAAGCCAAGCAACAAGTTGAAAGAAATTGTAAGTCAGGAGCCCGCCTGAAGAATAGGGTGATGAAAGTCGAGTCAAGAACCAACAGAAGCTGTATAGATAGGATTTTTGTATTTCCTTTATGTTTTAACTTGTAATTTTTATTTTTTGATGTAATGATAGAGCCGCGGACCGGAACCTCGATGGAACCTCACTCGACTCTCCAACTCGGTATAGTCCACTTCTCTCCCAATCCTTTGAAATACCCGTGACTTGATTCTCTCATAACTTGGGTAGGAAGGATGCCTTAAGTCAAGACCCAGTTGTCCTTCTTCCTTCTGTTTCTTTCTTTGAATAATGGTTGGGTCAAAATTCGGTCTCGTGGTCTACTTCTTTGTCTGAAAAACACTGCGTGTTTACATTCAAAGGGGGCATGATGTAGACACGTAATTTTGCCCCCCTTAGAAGTTTGATTTTATTCATTTTCTACCTTAGCATATCATGCAACCTCCACGATGTCATTTTTTACCCACTCTTATTTTATCCTACCATGTACCCTCACCCATGTCATTATACTCCGCAAAATACAAAAAAATAATAATAATAAACAAATAATAAAATAACTAACCCTATCTTATCCTAACAACCTACCCAATAAAAAATAACACCTCACCACTACCCCCTACCCCACGTTACCCCACCCCCTCTCTTTTTCTTGTCCAAGAAGAAAGGCCTCAAAACACAATATATACATACCCACATACACAAAAAAGGGGGGGGACAAAAAAAAAGAAAGAATCTGATATAGAAAATTATTGAGCCTTTTTTTTCTCTCTCTAAACTCTCTCTCTCTCTCTTTCTCTCTGACCACTCTCCGACATCAGGCACAAAAACAGCGACGCCGGCGACCAGCAGTGACAAACACCAACTCCGTCGCCTCTCTCTCTCTAACTCTCTCTCTGACTTCTCTCTCTTTCTCCCTCCCCGATCTCCCTCTCACTCTCTCTCTCTCTCTCTCTCTTTCTCTCCGACCACTCTCCGGCGTCAGGCACAGAAACAGCGACGCCGGCGACCAGCAGCGACAAACACCAACTCCGACAAATGACACTCCGTCCATTTTCCACTGATTCCGACAAAATTTTGCGTATGGGTCTTCTCGAGTTTTCATAATTTTAGTCTCGGTTTGTTGGATATTTCTTATTTCTTAAGGTTTTAAATCCATCCGAGTTTGTTTGGTACGTGCAAGGTTAGTTGGAAATCGTTGGTTTGGGGGTTTCGAATTCGGGATCTTGGGTTGTTTTTTTTTTAAAGTTCATTCGGATTTGTGGGTTATTCATCGTGAGGTTTTTGTCGTGGTTTTCCGATCTGTCCGGTTGAATTCAATATCGAGTTTGGAGTTGTTCGTTGTGAGGTTCTCCGATCGAGTATTTTGGTCTTCGGATTTCTTTATTATCGACAAGGTTAGTTTCATCAAGGTCCATTTCTTCTAACCGAATCTTTAATTTATTTTGAATTTTATTGATGTTGTTGGTGTGGATGATTTATTTGTTGTGTGTTTGGTTTTAATCTTCGTTATTTGTGTTGTGTTTGATGTTGGTTGCGGATTTTGAGACGTGATTTAATAATCGAAGCATGTTGTAATTATTGTGGTTAAAAATGGGTTTGTGGGTGAGAATTGAAAACTTGACATAATTGGCGATTTTGGTTAGTTTGATTTCATTGAGCGTATAACTTGAAAGGAACATTAATTTGATTTTGGTAGTAACATGATACATCGATCGGAATAGGCAAAACATAGGTCGGGTAGGCAAATCTAGAGATTGTGGGTTGATTGAATGGTTGAAATTTGATTGAATGATTTGATTTTATCACTTATTGAATCAATTGTACAATTTATCCAGGGAATGCACCGAAGAATTTGTATTGATTTATCCGGGGAATGCCCCGAAGTAGCATGTACGCAAAGGAAGCTCGTGATCAAGGCCCGGAACGTCGGGTGGAGTTTAGTTTAGGATCAGTTTAGAATAGAATAGGTTTTATATTTCAGTACCTCTTTTATTTTGGATTGTATAATTTGGACTGAACATTATTTCGGCTTGTTTTGAATTTTGTGTGATTTGTTTGTTTGCTTGTTATGTGTGTTTTATGCGGTTTGTACATTCGTAATGCAACATTAGCCGATACGATCCACCAGGCGACCGTGGTCGAACCACGGGATCGAGGGGTGCCTAACACCTTCCCCTCGGTCAACAGAATTCCCTAGCCGGAATCTCTGTTCGCAAACCAGTTTAAGAGTCAAATGGTTCCGAAAAGGATTTTTCAAAGGTGACTTAGCACACCGAATTATGCCAAGTGGCGACTCTGAAATAAAAAATATAAATAGTCCTTTTTAGAAACAAATTTTCATCCTTGTCACTTTAATAATAAAAACCCTTTTATATAAATCGTTTGGAATACGTAAAAAAAAAAAGGGGGTGTGACACACCCGACGTTACGGGCCTTGATCACGAACCTCCTTTGCGTACATACTACTTCGGGGCATTCCCCGGATAAATGAATACAAATCCTTCGGGCATTCCCCGGCCAAATGAGTACAATTTAAACTCTTCGTGCAATAAAGTAGAAAGTACCATTCACGCACATATTCAAACACTCCAACAAATCGTTATTCCTAAATTGGCCTACCCGGCCTACGTTTGCCTACCAAGTTCAACGTATCACAATTCTATCATGTTCAACATTATCAATACAACAAAATTAATCAATATTCATTTTCCTCCATTTTTAATCCCCACCCTAATTCATTCTCAACCACGTGATTAACCCACTTCAATACACAATCCACCAATCGAGAATAACGAAAATTCACCAATCATGCTTAGCACATCACACACCCAAATGTCACCAATAGTTCACATCAACAAACAAACCACGGTATCGAATCACACGCAATCACAATTACATAAGAATTAAATGAAAGAGAAGAAAGAATTGGACCTTAAATTTGAAGCTTTCAAACTCAATGTTATTTGAATAAAGAGAGTCCGCACCCGGAAAACTCGAGCCGAACCTTAACACCAACAATCCAACTCGACAAATAATGACCCGTTCACCGTCACTTTTCATGCCGTTACTATTCACCGGCACTGTTCACCGGATACTGTTCATCGGTTGCTGTTCACCGGCGCCCTTTTTTTTGTTGTTGTTGTGAGGAAGATTATTTTGTGATTGTTGTTATTGTGGAGAAGGTGATGATCAAAGAATGAGCCTCTCCTCCTTTTTCCCTCTTAGAATTTTTCTTTTATAATGGGCATGGATTTGTTATGATGTGGAAATTTTGGTGGGTCCCCCATATATTCTTTCTTTTAGTTTGGTATTGTGAGGATAAAAATGTGAGTGGGTGGGGAGGTGGAATCTTTTGATTGGGTAGGTTGTTAGGATAAGATAAATTAGTTAGAGGTATTGTTTTTTGTTTATTTTTGTATTTTTGTGGGATATAATTACATGGGGTTGGACACATGGTAAGGTGAACTAAAAATGAATAAAATTAGACTTCGGGAGGGACAAAATTAGGTGTCTACGTTCATAATCTGAGTTTTATAGTAACATCAATGAATATGATATTTTAAATAAAAATAGGAAATAATATTTTACATGAAGTTTATCAACTATATAATTTAATGGAACATTAATTACTTCCCAAAATGATTCAACTATTTTATATAGTAACTATATACAATTTAATTTGAAAATTAAAATATGTTAATATAATTTAAGTTTTAAAATTTATATAAATCCTTCACTTGGTTTAACATCCAAATAATTTTAAATGACATTGAATATAATTACAAATCTATTTTAACTAGTAAATGTTTAATGAATAACCATTATAAAAATCAAACTTTCAACATGTTTTATCAGTAAATCAAATCTAAAATTTAACTTGAATTAAAAAATATTTTTGACGTGCTTACTAAATATTCACATTATGATTAATTAGATTTTTGAAATGCATTTAATGAACAAGTTGAATCTTAATTTGATAATTAAATTATTATTTTTAAGTGTAAATAATATTTCAATTATCAAATTATTTTTTAGAAAGTATTTCTTAGAAAACTAGCGCCTCCCTATCCTCCGTCAGAGTATTCATCGGAGAAACAAGAAACAAAGATGGCGTACGGTGTCTTCGATCACCATCAATCTTTAACCAAGCAAACAACGATTCAATAGACAGCCGAGGATGGAACTTAAAGGCAATTTTTATCATACAGATACAACAATTTTGAGATCCCGATATGCTTTGTGAAACTCACGTTGGTGGAATTTCATAACTCTATACTATAAAAATTACAGTGATCAGAGACATTAATTATTATTCTCTCTCTTTCAAAGATGTAATTATTCACCATTTTTCTCCAATTCATTTTGTAAAATAACTTGTTTCGATTGAACTCCTAATTCAGAATTGTTGTATCTGAATTAATTTTACTAGGTAGCAGTTTTTGTATCTGAGCATTTTAAGTCGAGATACATCTTTTATTAGTCGAAGATACATAACTCTATACTATAAAAATTGCAGTGATCGGAGACATTAATTATTATTCTCTCTCTTTCAAAGACGTAATTATTCTCCATTTTTCTCCAATTCATTTTGTAAAATAACTTGTTTCGATTGAACTCTTAATTCAGAATTGTTGTATCTGAATTAATTTTACTAGGTAATAGTTTTTGTATCTGAGCATTTTAAGTCGAGATACATCTTTTATTAGTCGAAGATACATAACTCTATACTATAAAAATTGCAGTAATCGGAGACATTAATTATCATTCTCTCTCTTTCAAAACGTAATTATAATCCAATTCATTTTGTAAAATAATTGTTTCGATTGAACTCTTAATTCAGAATTGTTGTATCTGAATTAATTTTACTAGGTATCAGTTTTTGTATCGGAGCATTTTAAGTCGAGATACATCTTTTATTAGTTGAAGATACATAATTTATCTTGGTTCTATATGCATTTTCCAGGTGCGTATTCTTCTATCTGTACGCCTGATACATTTTTTTGATATGTATCTCTTTCGTATACATGAATCTAAAAGTTGAATATGAAGTTATCTAGGAACCTCACATGCATGATCGAAAACTATGAGTTTTTTCGATTGCACTTTCTCCAGGAATACGTTACGTTTCTTAAGGAATAACTTTATTGGCATAAGTTCTGTAAGAAACTAAGTTATATTTCTTAAAGGCATAAATTTATCAGCATAAGTTCTGTAGGAACTAAGTTATGCCTTGTGAGACATTACTTGTGTTATATTATGATACGAAAATATGAATTTTTGCTTTAGCGAATATTTTTTGTTTTATCAATATCACTAGTATTTTTAGCCACTTTTTTTCAGCCTTAATTAAAGGTCTCGGATTCGAGTCCCCTTAAATACAAAGTCGCCTTAGTTAGGGAACGTTTTACTCCCGTGTGGGACTTTTTGGCCCGAAATTGAATGTAGTTTGACTCCAATATGAGTATCAGAAATCGAGGGCAAAACCAATAATTAAGGTTTGCTATGTCCCACAATGCTTTAACAAAAAAAAAACTTAAGTGATCACTACAAATATAATTTTGACTTATGAGTTTTGGCCTTTTGGGAAATTTAAAATTATTTGGAATGTGAAGGATTTATATAATTTTAAAACTTTTAACAATATTAATATATTTTTCTTTTCAAATTAAATGGTAGAGTTTTTGTATTTGACCAAGTGCAAAATTTGACTTAATATAAAAAAAAAATTGAATTTTGGTAAGTAATTAATGTTCCATCAAATTATATAGTTGATAAATTTCATGTAATATATTACATTACTTACCTATTTTTTATTTTAAAGTATCATATTCATTGATGTTACTATAAAACTTAGATTATGAATATTAAATTTAACTATAATTTGGCTAGAAATTTAATGACCATTGTGAAAAATATGTATATAAATATCCACCATATTTCACTTTTTTTGTAAGTCACATTGCTTTCATGGAGCGTAAGAAAACAGCAGGACGTCGAAAAATTCCAATGGTGAAGATAGAAAAAGATGTTGATCGATATTCTACATTCTCTAAATGATGTTCTGGCTTATACAAAAAAGCTAGCGAACTCGTTAGAGAAAATGATGTCGATCTTGGTATCGTTCTAACTTCACCAACTGATAAAACATATGCTTTCGTCCATACAACTTCTAATGCGGTCATTGATCGTTTTATGAACTTGAAAACAGATTTCGGTGATCAAATTATTGTTGAAAATTCACGTAATAAAGTGAATCAACTCAAAGATAGGCTAAATGAACTTGATAAAAGAGAAGAAATTGAAAAAGAGAAACTTCTTGCTTTAAATGAAATGAATAAGATTAGAGAAAAAAATCGTTGGGAGTCCATCGATCAGTTAAATGCAAATGAGATAATGAAGTTTCAAGCTTGGTTAGATGTCGGAGAATTTATGTTCAAGGATCAATTACCAGAAGCTTCGTCGTCCTCGCAGTCTCCACCAGAAGGCGCAAATATCTAGTTTATAAATGCTTCTTAAATGAATCGTCTTTGTATAATATTATTTATCGAAGTTCTATATAATAAAGTGAACCTATATATAGATTCACTCTATTTAGGTATGATTTCATTTTTCATTTTTGTGGTTTTGTTTTAAATTATGGTACATGTTTCATGTACTTTGAAATAATTTCTATTAATGATATTTATGTTTATTAATGGATCTTTGTGTTTATTAATTACTATTTATTTTATTCTATCTTGTTACAATTCATTTTAAAATTCAATTGAAAACGTCTTAATTAAAAACCATTCACAAAGTATTAACCTATTTAGGCAACAAAGGCATAATATAAAGCACGGATATTATCGTATTGAAATGCTTGAAGTATTAAGTCGCTTCCAACAATTAGGATTCAGTTTTTTTTGGAACTAACATTTAATTCAAGTTTCTAAATTCTTGTAGACTAAAATGCATTGCGTAGGATTTTGGCAGTAACTTGTAGACTAAAGTCGCTTCCATGTTTGTGATTTTCAATGGGGTCAGTGACGGTAGCATAGGGAATGGGACAATCTAGGACTTATTTGTATGCACATACCATATAAGTCCAACTAGTGGGTCAGTTTTAGATATTCAGAAATTACGTCATTCTCCACATTGTACTCCTCTCCTTTCATAGCAAAATTCCTCTGCCTCTGCCCGTGTTTTTTCCCGCAAGGGTTTCCACGTAAATCTGTGTGGTGTTTTTGTTTTTCTTTTAGTTGTGGTTTGCTTATTCTGTCAGAATCATAATATATAACATGTCACTTATGCATGACAACCAAGGCTTGCTCATGTGGTTGAGCACCTCCAACATCAACCAGTAGGTTGAGGATTCGAGTCACGCTGGAGGGTAAGTGCAAACACTATTGATTTTCCTGATGGGGTGGAGGTGGGAAAACTGTTTCCTTATAGATGTTGTTGTAGAGGAGAATAATGAAAGGATAGTTAAAAGTGTTGCACTATATTCAAGATAAAAGGAAAAGGCATAATACATAAATATAATCCGAAACTTACAAAAAATTATAACACTGACCTTAAACTTTGACAATGCACAAGTAGGCCCTTTAACTATACAAAATCTGAACAAATAAACACTCCTAACAAATGTCGATCGAATTACCAAAGAAGGAAGTGCGTCTCCTAACAGATGTCTCTTGAATTAATCAAACAAGGAAGTGCGTCTCCTCACAAATGTTTCTTGAATTAACCAAATAAAGGAAGTGCATCTCCTTACAATATTGCTTGAATTGTCCAAACAAGGAAGTGCTTCTCCTTACCAACATCGCTTGAATTACAAAAACAAGGAAGTGTGTCTCCTAATAAATGTCTCTGGAATTGCTCTAACAAGGAAGTGCATCTCCTTACAAATGTTGTTTGAATTACCCAACCAAGGAAGTTTGTTTCCTTACAAGGAAACGTGTCTCCTAGAAATCTTTAATTATGAGTTTTACCAGGGCTTTGAATACCAAATATGTGCAGAAATATTGTCTCCTTCATTTGTGGAAGTGCGGTATTGCAACTTTCGATGTTTAGGCTTTGAAATCCTTGATTCGAAGGTAACGAGTGTTCCTATTTCATACAAAGAAAACTTGTTAGTTTAAACACATGGTGGCTGGTTTGCGGCTTTGGCTTTCGTGGTAATTGCTCTTACCTCAGTCACATTTAATCATGCTTTCAACCATTAGCATGTGTCACTGGCTTGCTGTATCATTGACCCCAACTCAAATTATTAAGAGTGACTCTGAAAGAAATACAGTATCTCTGCTTTTTCATGCTTTTCAGATAAACCCTTTGAACCTTGGTATTTTCATGAGTTCCCAGACTTGTCGGATGACAAAACTTTCTGCATGCCTTGTTTTGGCTCACAATCATGTCTTTAGCATGTGCTGGCCCTTTTGTCTTGCTTTGTGCAATTGAAGAAGCTGGTAGCCATGTTTTGAGATCTTTTCTCCCTTGTTTTGACATGGACTTGACTCAAAGACGAGAAAAAAAAATGACAATGATTTTATTTGGACAACTGACTAAAGAAAATAAAATAAACATAAAGATAAGAAAAAAAAGACAATGAATATCCCCATTTGAAATAAAGAAATGAAAAATTTATTTAGAAATGACAGTCAACTCTAATGATTATGCCATGCATTTTGGATCAAGCTGCCTGATCTTTCCATCAAACTTTCTACCAATTGTTGTTGAGTGAATGGCTCTGAAACTAAGTTTCTTGCTTGAACCCATTGCATTCGAAGAGCTCATTCGGCTAGTGGCACATTGAAGGATTTTTGCCAACAAGCCTCTCTCATTTTTCTCTCAACTCACCATCGCCTTAAGGTGCCCGTGAGGGTTTTCACCAATGACTCTCATTTTTATCTATCTCAACTTACCATCGCCTTATGTTGCCCGTGAGGGTTTTCACCGATAAGATTCTCTCATTTTTATTTCTCTCCTGATTTCTTATGCTGAGCAAAACGAGTAGTTCCTAAAATGTGTCATCACAACAATTGCGTGCTTAGCCTTAACATTCTTAAAGATTGATCCGAAGGTCTTTCTTTGGTTGTAACTTAGCTTTTGGATAGGGCTAGAGAGAAAGGATGGCATGGGGCCCAAACGACACTTGAAGTGGGGTGGAACTTACAACTTTTGGAATCGACTCAAACAATGAGGATTAACTCATGCCCCAGTTTCTTTTGACTGGGTGATGCTAAATTATTTATTTGGTTTGACCAAGCCTTTAGTAGGGCAGCCTACCTATCTCACCCCCGAGAGAGGAGAATCAGGTCATGCGTAGTTCTGGCAGCTTGTTCTTTTGCTTTGATCTGATTTTTCTTTTTTTTTCTTTTATTCGCTCTTTTCACTTTGCGATTCTTTTTTACTAACTCTATTTTTCTTGACACTCTTTTTTCTTGGAAACATTTTTGTCTCTTTTTTATAACTTTTTGACTTTATCTTTTTACTCGATACTCGACACTATTCTTTGAACTTTGCTTACTCTATCTTGATTCCAAAAGAGGGTTATGAAAGAAAATAACACTAAGGCTCAAATGGGCTAAACAAAGGATGACACAATGTTTGGATAGCAGAATAAAATGCCTTCATCATATCAATCCTTGAGAATGAAAGTTCATAATATGCAATTGGAAGTGAGAGATGAAGATCATTTGCGATATCTTTTTAAGCAGATTGAGTCTGTGCGTCACTACTTCTTCTGTAAACTCCACCTTTGTTGTACATTCCTCACATCAAATGACTCATGCTTTCGTGGAGCTGCTTATCTTCTTGTTTCTATTGATATAGGGATCACACGTCCACTATTTGACCTAATTGGGACTTGCCTTTCGATCGATGACCAAGTTGTTCTTGTGATTCTCAAAATAATTGTCTTAACTTATCACCAAATGTCTCAGCACTCTATCTATTTTCTCTTATGCTCTCTTTTTCTAACTTTAACCCTCTGATTCAATGTTCATGCTGAAACTGGATTTTAAGATCTGGCTGAAAATTTCACTAGCATGTCATATCACTAGAGTCAACACAAAATGTACTATGTAAAGAAAACAAACAAACAACACATATTTAAAACACAAGGGAAAATGAGACACTTCATTTAGTCGAAACAAAAGATAGAAGGGTTTGAACATAAACAACAAAAGGACAAAACAAAACAGATCCCGAACTACAACCCTAAAATAATTCGGAGAACAGAAAATAAAACAAAATAAGCTACCAAACCCCTTCCTAGTAAGGTGAGGGGTGACTTCTCAATTTCTCAGCCTGACATCTTAGCCACTGGTTTCCATATCAGCATGACTAGAGTTTCCCTCACTGTCAATGTTCTGCACCATGATTGATTTATCTTGAAGGATCTTTTCAATTTCTCTTTTCAAAGCACGACAATATTTAATACTGTGACCCTGAACATCGGAATGATATGTACATCGTACATTAGGATCAAAACTTCTTGAATATGGGTCAGGAGTATATCCAAGGAGAGGAGTGATAATGCCCTGTTGTACCAATCTCTGGAATAAACTTGCATACGACTCTCAAATGGGTGTAAAGCTATCCCTCGACTTCTGTCTCATTTCATTATTTGGCTTAAATTGTAAACCAGGCCTAGAAGGGCTTCGGTATGTATGTGGAGTTGGAGGATAACTCGGCAGAATTGGCGCGTGCCAGTGTGGGTAAGATGGGGTTTGAACATATGGTTGCGCATTATACACTTGATATGGAGATGGGGGAATGGAATATAATGAATTTTGGGAAGGATTCTGTGGAACTTGGCCATAAACTTGGGTTTGAGCCCGTGGGTAATGATGGTATGGTCCTCTTGCCCGTGCCTGTTGTCCAACTATAATAGCAGATGCATCTTCCTCATTTTTCTTTCCTCAAACACTTCCCGAACTTTTTTGAATTGCTTGAGTAGTCGCTTTCAATGTTGCAAAACTCACAATGCGACCAGTCTTAATTCCATCCTCTATCATCTCCCTCATTTTGAGGACCTAAATAAATGGCTTGCCTAATGTAGGTAACAAATGTTGATAATATGTTTCATTTTGCGCTTGAATAAACACCTCCACTATCTTGCTTTCTTTCATTGGCGGTTTTACTCTAGCAGCTTGTTCGCGCTATCTGATCGCATACTCCCTGAAACTCTCAGCATTCTTTTTTTTTATACCAGTTAGGGATTTTTCGTCAGGTATCAACTCCACAGTGTATTGAAATTGTTGCACAAATCCATTAGCTAGGTCATCCCAACTAATTCACTTATCAATGTCTTGGTCAACAAACCATTCTGAAGCTAGACCTGAAAGACTCTCACCGAAATAAGCCATGAGTAGTTCTTTCTTCCCTCTAGCGCCCCTTATCTAGTTGCAATAGCGTCTCAAATGTGCTACAGGATCACCATGTCCATCATACTTCTCAAACTTCAGCATTTTAAAATCAAAAGGAAGATGTACACCTAAAAATATGCACAAATCTTTATATGAGACACTTTTGTACCCACCAAGTCCTTGCAAGTTTTTCATAGTCAGTTCCAAACTTCTCAATTTTCTGGCTATTTCCTCTTGTTCTTCTGTCATAACAAGCTTCTCAGTATTTGGAGGAAATTCAGGCATTTGAGGGCAGTCGTAAGGACCAGTCAACTTAAATGTGGGATCGGGAGCGTAATGCTGATCACTAAAACTATTTAATACAGGGTCGCTTGTAGAGTGAGGAATCACAACCGTTGGATTGACATTAAAATCAGGAGCTTCAGAAGGGAGTGGGGCTGCAAAAGCATGAATAGCAGCTGGTGCCGAGTAAATGGTAGTCTTGGATTGGGGAGTGAGGAAATAAACCTTGGAAGTGGTTGGATATTGTTGCCCCGGAGTCGATCCTGATGCATGTTGTGGCATATCAACAAAAATGGGAAATTGTGCATGTGATACGGGAGGCTAGCTAGAAAGATATTCCAGATTATCAGTGAGAACTGGAGGAGGCGGGAACCCATTAGCCCAAGCTTGATGCATTTCTATTATTTGCCGCCTTAATTTCCGAATCTCTTCATTATTTCCTACATTCTCATTCCCCAAACTCCCTATCTGATTATTGACAACTAACTCGGTATCCTTGTTGGTCATAACTTCCTCTGTGACTTGGAGCAATATAAAGGACCAGCCAAAATGCCACAAACCAACCACTTTAAACTAACTGGACAAGAGATAGCAAATGGTTAGAGTTCAGCAGTTTTTCAAAACCTCTTTTTTTTTCCTTGAAAAGATCACCGAACCCAAGAAGGGCGCCTACGTATCTCACTCCCGAAAGAGGAGAATCAGGTGTGCGTAGTTCGTGAAGTCCTTCCAAAATGGCCGATTATACTCTTTATCTTTCTTTTTTCTTTTTCTTGAAACTTTAAAAAGAAAATAAAAATAAAAATTTGTCAAACGAAATGACGGAAATATTTTTGAATTATTCGGCTTTAACATCCCTATACAAAATGAAACCTATGATTACCAAAGAAAATCTTTTTGGGTTTTTGATTTTGAATTTCATATGAAAACGAAACTTTAACCTATTAAATGAAAAATCTTTTTGTAGTTTTCTTTTAAAGACGTACATGAAACGCCTACTCTAAATGGAGAGTGAAGAAATATTTTTGAATTTTTCAAATAAGATCCCCGAACCAACAATAGGCTGCCTACGTATCTCACTCCCGAATGAGGAGAATCAGGGGTGCGTAGTTCGTCCAGATTGAACAATTAATGATTAAATAACAAATGACACCCTGACTTGAGACACGACCAAAGACACATGATGAACAACATAACAAAGTCTTTTTTTTTTTTGAGTTTTTAATTCGACACTTTACATAAAAAATTACACCAACAGCTATGAAAGAAAAAATCTTTTTGGTATTTTCGTTAAATGAAATGTACAAAACTTCTACCACCTTTTTTTGAATTTTTCTCTTATAAAAAGCCCCTAAAAAAAATCTTTTTGGAGTTTTTGAATTGTGAAAGCTTGCTAAATGAAACAAAAGGAAAATCTTTTTTCTTTTTTTTGAATTTTTCTTTTATAAAAAGCCCCTAAAAAAAATCTTTTTGGAGTTTTTGAATTGTGAAAACTTGCTAAATGAAACAAAAGGAAAATCTTTTTTCATTTTTTTGAATTTTTGAATCGTGGAAAACAAAAGCCTTTAGAACCTAAAAACTACGAAACTCTTCTTTGATTCACCTTTTCTCTTTTTTTTTTCAAGCACACCTTACTTCTAACACATGCTTTCCCCGAATCAGTCCGTCAAATGACCACATTACCCTCAAAGATGCAATATTTAGCACATGGGGATGCTTTAAAGGTGAGTCTCCTACAAAGAACCGTGTGGGCCCTGCTATGTCTCAATATGATGCACATAAGAATGACCTAAAGGCTGACCTACGTTGTGGTTTACTAACAAGGCCGTTCGGGGGAGCATATGGTCGATAGTGACTGCTTTGCTTTCCACCTACTCCATACGTCCAACGGCTCCCCCCCTAAAATAAGGGTGACTCAACTAGAGTTCGTGCGCACGACGTGCACTCCGGGACTTGTTGCAGAAAGAATTTACTCGGGTTATGCAAATGATGCCAGATTTAAAGCGGTAACACATAAAGAAAAAAAAACTGTAAACAAAGAGCACAGAAATGCACAACAGTGATAACAATAAGACAAACAATAATCACAAACAATGTTTATACACCCATAATACCAAACAAAGTCGATACGACTCCAAAAAATAAGCCCGAAATCTGAAAAGTCCCCAACAGAGTTACCAGAGCTGTCACACCCTTTTTTGACCAAAAAAAAAAGATATGTATTTTAAGTTCGAAACGGTTTTATTATTAAGGTGACAAAAATGAAAAAAAATTGTTTCGAAAAAAAAAGGATTATTTACAATATTTTTTCTTATTCAGAGTCGCCACTTGGCATAATCCGGTGTGCCAAGTCACCTTTGGAAAATCCTTTTCGAAACGGTTTGACTCTAAAAAGTGATCCGCGAACAGAGATTCCGGCTAAGGAATTCTGTTGACCTAGGGGAAGGAGTTAGTCACCCTTCGATTCCGTGGTTCAACCACGGTCGCTTGGTGGAGCGTATCGGCTAATTTGAAATTATAAATGTACAAACCACATAAACACACAAAACAAGCAAACAAAAAAATCACACAAAATTCAAAACAAACCAAAATAGTGTTCAGTCCAAATTATACAATCCAAAATAAAAGAGGTGCTGAAATATAAAACCTATTCTATTCTAAACTAATCCTAAACTAAACTCCACCCGACGTTCCGGGCCTTGATCACGAGCCTCCTTTGCGTACATACTACTTCGGGGCATTCCCCGGATAAATGAATACAAATCCTTCGGGCATTCCCCGGCCAAATGAGTACAATTTAAACTTTTCGTGCAATAAAGTAGAAAGTACCATTCACGCACATATTCAAACACTCCAACAAATCGTTATTCCTAAATTTGCCTACCCAACCTACGTTTGCCTACCAAGTTCAACGTATCATAATTCTATCATGTTCAACATTATCAATACATCAAAATTAATCAATATTCATTTTCCTCCATTTTTAATCCCCACCCTAATTCATTCTCAACCATGTGATTAACCCATTTCAATACACAATCCACAAATCGAGAATAACGAAAATTCACCAATCATGCTTAGCACATCACACACCCAAATGTCACCAATAGTTCACATCAACAAACAAACCACGGTATCGAATCACACGCAATCACAATTACATAAGAATTAAATGAAAGAGAAGAAAGAATTGGACCTTAAATTTGAAGCTTTCAAACTCAATGTTATTTGAATAAAGAGAGTCCGCACCCGGAAAACTCGAGCCGAACCTTAACACCAACAATCCAACTCGACAAATAATGACCCGTTCACCGTCACTTTTCATGCCGTTACTATTCACCGGCACTGTTCACCGGATACTGTTCATCGGTTGCTGTTCACCGGCGCCCTTTTTTTGTTGTTGTTGTGAGGAAGATTATTTTGTGATTGTTGTTATTGTGGAGAAGGTGATGATCAAAGAATGAGCCTCTCCTCCTTTTTCCCTCTTAGAATTTTTCTTTTATAATGGGCATGGATTTGTTATGATGTGGAAATTTTGGTGGGTCCCCCATATATTCTTTCTTTTAGTTTGGTATTGTGAGGATAAAAATGTGAGTGGGTGGGGAGGTGGAATCTTTTGATTGGGTAGGTTGTTAGGATAAGATAAATTAGTTAGAGGTATTGTTTTTTGTTTATTTTTGTATTTTTGTGGGATATAATTACATGGGGTTGGACACATGGTAAGGTGAACTAAAAATGAATAAAATTAGACTTCGGGAGGGACAAAATTAGGTGTCTACGTTCATAATCTGAGTTTTATAGTAACATCAATGAATATGATATTTTAAATAAAAATAGGAAATAATATTTTACATGAAGTTTATCAACTATATAATTTAATGGAACATTAATTACTTCCCAAAATGATTCAACTATTTTATATAGTAACTATATACAATTTAATTTGAAAATTAAAATATGTTAATATAATTTAAGTTTTAAAATTTATATAAATCCTTCACTTGGTTTAACATCCAAATAATTTTAAATGACATTGAATATAATTACAAATCTATTTTAACTAGTAAATGTTTAATGAATAACCATTATAAAAATCAAACTTTCAACATGTTTTATCAGTAAATCAAATCTAAAATTTAACTTGAATTAAAAAATATTTTTGACGTGCTTACTAAATATTCACATTATGATTAATTTGATTTTTGAAATGCATTTAATGAACAAGTTGAATCTTAATTTGATAATTAAATTATTATTATTAAGTGTAAATAATATTTCAATTATCAAATTATTTTTTAAAAAGTATTTTTTAGAAAATTAGCGCCTCCCTATCCTCCGTCAGAGTATTCATCGGAGAAACAAGAAACAAAGATGGCGTACGGTGTCTTCGATCACCATCAATCTTTAACCAAGCAAACAACGATTCAATAGACAGCCGAGGATGGAACTTAAAGGCAATTTTTATCATACAGATACAACAATTTTGAGATCCCGATAAGCTTTGTGAAACTCACGTTGGTGGAATTTCATAACTCTATACTATAAAAATTACAGTGATCAGAGACATTAATTATTATTCTCTCTCTTTCAAAGATGTAATTATTCACCATTTTTCTCCAATTCATTTTGTAAAATAACTTGTTTCGATTGAACTCTTAATACAGAATTGTTGTATCTGAATTAATTTTACTAGATAGCAGTTTTTGTATCTGAGCATTTTAAGTCGAGATACATCTTTTATTAGTCGAAGATACATAACTCTATACTATAAAAATTGCAGTGATCGGAGACATTAATTATTATTCTCTCTGTTTCAAAGACGTAATTATTCTCTAATTCATTTTGTAAAATAACTTGGTTCGATTGAACTCTTAATTCAGAATTGTTGTATCTGAATTAATTTTACTAGGTAGAAGTTTTTGTATCTGAGCATTTTAAGTCGAGATACATCTTTTATTAGTCGAAGATACATAACTCTATACTATAAAAATTGCAGTGATCGGAGACATTAATTATCATTCTCTCTCTTTCAAAACGTAATTATAATCCAATTCATTTTGTAAAATAATTGTTTCGATTGAACTCTTAATTCAGAATGTTTGTATCTGAATTAATTTTACTAGGTATCGGTTTTTGTATCTGAGCATTTTAAGTCGAGATACATCTTTTATTAGTCGAAGATACATAATTTATCTTGGTTCTATATGCATTTTCCAGGTGCGTATTCTTCTATTTGTACTCCTGATACATTTTTTTGATATGTATCTCTTTCGTATACATGAATCTAAAAGTTGAATATGAAGTTATCTAGGAACCTCACATGCATGATCGAAAACTAATGAGTTTTTTCGATTGCATTTTCTCCAGGAATAAGTTAAGTTTATTAAGGAATAACTTTATTGGCTTAAGTTCTGTAAGAAACTAAGTTATATTTCTTAAAGGCATAAATTTATCAGCATAAGTTCTGTAGGAACTAAGTTATGCCTTGTGAGACATTACTTGTGTTATATTATGATACGAAAATATGAATTTTTGCTTTAGCGAATATTTTTTGTTTTATCAATGTCACTAGTATTTTTAGCCACTTTTTTTCAGCCTTAATTAAAGGTCTCGGATTCGAGTCCCCTTATATACAAAGTCGCCTTAGTTAGGGAACGTTTTACTCCCGTGTGGGACTTTTTGGCCCGAAATTGAATGTAGTTTGACTCCAATATGAGTATCAGAAATCGAGGGCAAAACCAATAATTAAGGTTTGCTATGTCCCACAATGCTTTAACAAAAAAAAAAACTTAAGTGATCACTACAAATATAATTTTGCCTTATGAGTTTTGGCCTTTTGGGCAATTTAAAATTATTTGGAATGTGAAGGATTTATATAATTTTAAAACTTTTAACAATATTAATATATTTTTCTTTTCAAATTAAATGGTAGATTTTTTGTATTTGACCAAGTGCAAAATTTGACTTAATATAAAAAAAAAATTGAATTTTGGTAAGTAATTAATGTTCCATCAAATTATATAGTTGATAAATTTCATGTAATATATTACATTACTTACCTATTTTTTATTTTAAAGTATCATATTCATTGATGTTACTATAAAACTTAGATTATGAATATTAAATTTAACTATAATTTGGCTAGAAATTTAATGACCATTGTGAAAAATATGTATATAAATATCAACCATATTTCACTTTTTTTGTAAGTCACATTGCTTTCATGGAGCGTAAGAAAACAACACGACATCGAAAAATTCCAATGGTGAAGATAGAAAAAGATGTTGATCGATATTCTACATTCTCTAAACGATGTTCTGGCTTATACAAAAAAGCTAGCGAACTCGTTAGAGAAAATGATGTCGATCTTGGTATCGTTCTAACTTCACCAACTGATAAAACATATGCTTTCGTCCATCCAACTTCTAATGCGGTCATTGATCATTTTATGAACTTGAAAAAAGATTTCGGTGATCAAATTATTGTTGAAAATTCACGTAATAAAGTGAATCTACTCAAAGATAGGCTAAATGAACTTGATAAAAGAGAAGAAATTGCATAGAGAAACTTCTTGCTTTAAATGAAATGAATAAGACTAGAGAAAAAAATCGTTGGGAGTCCATCGATCAGTTAAATGCAAATGAGATAATGAAGTTTCAAGCTTGGTTAGATGTCGGAGAATTTATGTTGAAGGATCAATTACCAGAAGCTTCGTCGTCCTCGCAGTCTCCACCAGAAGACGCAAATATCTAGTTTATAAATGCTTCTTAAATGAATCGTCTTTGTATAATATTATTTATCGAAGTTCTATATAATAAAGTGAACCTATATATAGATTCACTCTATTTAAGTATGCTTTCATTTTTCATTTTTGTTGTTTTGTTTTCAATTATGGTACATGTTTTATGTACTTTGAAATAATTTCTATTAATGATATTTATGTTTATTAATGGATCTTTGTGTTTATTAATTTCTATTAATTTTATTCTATCTTGTTACAATTCATTTTAAAATTCAATTGAAAACGTCTTAATTAAAAATCATTCACAAAGTATTAACCTATTTAGGCAACAAAGGCATAATATAAAGCACGGATATTATCGTATTGAAATGCTTGAAGTATTTAGTCGTTTCCAACAATTAGGATTCAGTTTTTTTTCGAACTAACATTTAATTCAAGTTTCTAAATTCTTGTAGACTAAAATGCATTGCGTAGGATTTTGGCAGTAACTTTTTTATGTTAGTTGTTACTATTTCTATTTTATGAGTATTTTTTTATTGGTTAAATCGAAATATGAACCGTTAAAGACCAAAAAGAACATATCTTATTGGTTGGTTATTGGTTTTACATACCTAAAAAAACAAAAATTGATAAATCAAACCGAAGGATCGATGCGCACCCCTACCTTCATCTTCCTGAACCACATTTTCGGTCTCTTCAACTAAACCTACATTGTAAAACCCCATTAGAATAGCTAAAAATCTGTACTCATCTCCCACCATTTCCCCGTCCCTCCACCAAATTAAAAAGCTCCACGACATTGTTACATTCCTCTTGTCGACCAAACCCTACAATCATTGCGTTCCACCCTACAACATTAAGATCCACTTATTGTTCATCAAACACTCGACGAATATTCCCCACAACAACGTTGTTCAAGCATACCCATATCAGAGATCGCCCTCAGCTCCCCTAAAACCCTAACCACACTAGACCCCAAACCACAATGAATCATCAATAGTCTTTGCATTCCTCGTAAACCTAACAATCATCGACAAAAAAATGCCTATATCAATCTCTTCATCCTCCCGAACAAGATTTCAATCTCTTCAACTAAACCTACATTGTAAAACGCCAAAAAAATAGCTAAAAGAATTGTACTCATCCGGTACCATTCCCATCATTCTATCAAACCGAAAAGTTCCACCACATTCTTATATTCCCCTTGTTGGGCATACCCTATCATCATCGTGTTCAACCCTACAACATTAAGCTCCATTTTTAGTTCATCAAACACTCGACAAACATTCCTCACAATAACATTGTTCAAGCATAGTCATATTAGAGCTCGCCCTCAGCACCCTACCTAACCACACTAGATCCGAAACTACTCCCCTCAACAAAATATAACGAATCATCAATAGTCTTTCCATTCCTAAGCAAACCTAACAATCATCGATGAAAAAACACCTATATCAATCTCTTCATCCTCCTGAACTACATTTCAATCTCTTCAACTAAACCTACATTGTAAGACGCCATCAAAATATCTAAAAATCTGAACTCATTCGACACCATTTCCCGTCCTGATCCACGAAATTAAAAAGCTCCACGACGTTGTTACATTCCTCTTGTCGACCAAACCCTACCATCATTACGCTCCAGCCTACAACATTAAGCTCTACTTCTTGTTCATTAAACACTCGACGAACATTCTCCACAACAACATTGTTCAAGCATACCCATATCAGAAATCACCCTCAGCGCCCCTAAAACCCTAACCACACTAGACCCCAAACCACTCCCCTCAACAAAACACACCAAATCATCAATAGTCTTTCCATTCCCCAGCAAACCTATCAATCATTGATGAAAAAACACCTATATATATCTCTTCATCCTCCTGAACTACATTTCAATTTCTTCAACTAAACCTACATTGTAAAATGCCATCAAAATAGCTAAAAATATGTACTCATCCGGCACCATTCCCCATCCCGATCCACCAAATTAAAGCTCCACGACATTGTTACATTCCTCTTGTCGACCAAACCCTACCATCATTGCGTTCCACCCCACAACATTAAGCTCTACTTCTTGTTCATCAAACACTCGACGAACATTCTCCACAACAACATTGTTCAAGCATACCCATATCAGAGATCGCCCTCAACGCCGCTAAAACCCTAACCACACTAGACCCTAAACCACAATGAATCATCAATAGTCTTTGCATTCCTTAAACCTAACAATCATCGGCAATAAAACATTGTATCAATCTCTTCAATATCTTCATCCTCCTGAACTACATTTCAATCTCTTAAACTAAACCTACATTATAAGACTCCATTAAAATAGCTAAATGAATTGTACTCATCCGGTTCCATTCCCATCATTCTATCAAACCGAAAAACTCCACCACATTCTTATATTCTCCTTATTGAGCATACCTTATCATCATCGCGTTCAACCCTACAACATTAAGCTCCATTTTTAGTTCATCAAACACTCGACGATCATTCCCCACAACAACATTGTTCAAGCATAACCATATCAGAGCTCGCCCTCAGCACCCTAAAACCCTAACTACGCTAGACCTAAACCGCTCGTTATCTCAACTAAACACAACGAATCGTATATAGCCTTTTCATTCCTCACAAACTTAACAATCATCGACCCAAAAAAACCCTATATCAAAATTAAAAAAAATGAAATTCTAGGTTTTACTCATTTCTTTCTAACTACTTACATAATTATTCTTTCTTAACATTTTCATATATTAGTAGCATGTTGAATTAAATTAATAATTAAGTCTTCTTTGATCAATTTCACATAAAACAACTTTCCAAACTCTCTTTCAAGTAATTAATATGATACCTTTTTATTTAAATCCAGAGGCAATTATATTTATACATTCTTTGAGATGTGTAACACATTTTCAAAAAAATCACTTAAATTCTTATTCCCTTTTTATGTGTTTTTAAATTAAATATTTCTTTTAAGTAATACCTATTTAATATTTTTTTTAATTTACATAAAAATTGGGCTGTGACTTTTGCATCTTTCGTAAAATAGTCAAATTATGAAATGTTTTTAATTGAGTTTAAATATGAATTGTAACAAGATAGAATGAAATTAATAGAAATTAAGAAACATAAAGATCATTATTAAACATAAATATCATTAATAGAAATTACTGCGAAACAAAGAACATATAATATGTACCATTATTGAAACAAAATAACAAAACTGAAGAATGAAAGCATACTTAAATAGAGTGAATCTATATATAGATTCACTTCGTTGTATAGGACTTCGATAAATAATATTACGTGAATACGATTTATTTAAGAAGTACTTATAAACTAGATATCTGCATCTTCCGATGGAGACTGCGACGAGGACGAAGCTTCAGGTAATTGATCATTCAGCATAACTTCTCCGACGTCTAACCAAGCTTGGAACTTCATTATATCATCTGCATTTAACTGATCGATGGACTCCCAACGACTTTTCTCTCTAGTCTTATTCATTTCTCTTAACGAAGTCATTCTATCCTTTGCAGTTTTTTCTCTCCTATCAAGTTCATTTAACCTATCGTTGAGTTGAGTCACTTTTTTACGTGTATTTTCAGCAACAAGGTGTTCACCTAAATCAAATTCTTGTGTCGGATTCATAAAACGATCGATGACCGCGTTCATGGGCAGGATCTGAGTGGATTACTATTCTACATAGGAGCGATTGAATTTCACGCATGTAAGTCGCAGAATTGGAGTATTTTTTTGTTCAGCATTAATATAGGTAAAGGGCATACTTGTACATTCGTAAAGTTAAATAGCATAGTTATAATTTAGTGTCAAGTTAAAGGTCCTGTTTATATATTATGCCATTCTTTTTTTTATTTTGAATACACCTTATTTTGTTTATTGACTTTGGTATCTTGCACTGCATTTTGGGAAGAATTATGTAGTTTTGATAACTGATTCTGCTTTGAGTTTGGTGTCTGTTAAGTATTTGGAAGTGTGCTTTTATTGCAGGATGACTAAAAATGCAAATTCTCTGTGATATTCTACTAGATTAATTAGATATAGGACTAAATAGATTGGTTGAGTTTCTGAGAGATCTGATGAATAGTGGCTTCTTGATATGGTGTTATCCTGTGCTCTCTGGAGTTTGAGTTCTGGATTTATTGGATACGAAATCCAAGGTAAGGCTATGTAGAATAGACCCTTGTGGTCCGTTCCGGCCCTTCCCAGAAGAAGCTGTGTGTAGCGGGAGCTTTAGTGCACTGAGTTGCCTTTGTTTTTTTTTTTTTTTTTTTACTTTTGGATTTTACTTGTTTTCTATTTTAGGCTATGTTGTTTAGACTCTCCAAATATGTTGTTGCACCCATGTTTGATCATCTAAAAGACTACTACTTTTAAAGGATCCGACATGCACCCTTCGACAATGTTAAAGAGATCGAGGAATGATTATGACACCTCCAAGCTCAAAGTTGTGATTTCGAGTCACCGGAGAATAAAGTAAGAAAGGACACTGTTGGACTCCTAGGGGAGAATATTTGAAGATCTGATCTATGTAGGTTACCTTGTCATAACAACAACATATATACCAATCAAAATCCCATAGGTGGGGTCTGGGGAGGGTAGAGTGTACGCAGACCTTATCCCTACCTCGTTAAGGTAGAGAAATTCTTCAAGTCCAGTGCCTGGATTTTGAGTGAAATTTACCTCCGGTTTAGGATCAAAAGTACAAAGCCAAATATCCCAACATATAATGTTAGAGTTGTGACCCGAGTTTTGTTGGTCCGGACCTGAAAGTTTCACGGTGCGACCCATGTTTGTGATTTTCAATGGGGTCAGTGGTGGTAGCGTAGGGAATGGGCCAATCTAGGACTTATTTGTATGCATATACTATATAAGTGCAACTAGTGGGTCAGTTTTAGATATTCAGAAATTACGTCATTCTCCACATTGTACTCCTCTACTTTCATAGCGAAATTACTCTGCCTCTGCCCGTGTTTTTTCCCGCAAGGGTTTCCACGTAAATCTGTGTGTTGTTCTTGTTTTTCTTTTAGTTGTGGTTTGTTTATTCTTTCCGAATCATAATATATAACCTAGGCTTGCTCATGTGGTTGAGCACCTCCAACATCAACCAGTAGGTTGAGGATTCGAGTCACGCTGGAGGATAAGTGCAAACACTATTGATTATCCTGACGGGGTGGAAGTGGGAAAACTGTTTCCTTATAGATGTTGTTTGTAGAGGAGAATAATGAAAGGATAGTTAAAAGTGTTGCATTATATTCAAGATAAAAGGAAAAGGCATAATACATAAATATGATCCGAAACTTACAACAAATTATAACATTGACCTTAAACTTTGACAATGCACAAGTAGGCCCTTTAACTATACAAAATCTGAACAAATAAGCACTCCTAACAAATGTCGATCTAATTACCAAAGAAGGAAGTGCGTCTCCTAACAGATGTCTCTTGAATTAATCAAACAAGGAAGTGCGTCTCCTCACAAATGTTTCTTGAATTAACCAAATAAAGGAAGTGCATCTCCTTACAATATTGCTTGAATTGTCCAAAAAAGGAAGTGCTTCTCCTTACCAACATCGCTTGAATTACAAAAACAAGGAAGTGTGTCTCCTAATAAATGTCTCTTGAATTGCTCTAACAAGAAAGTGCATCTCCTTACAAATGTTGTTTGAATTACCCAACCAAGGAAGTGTGTTTCCTTACAAGGAAGCGTGTTTCCTAGAAATCTTTAATTATGAGTTTTACCAGGGCTTTGAATACCAAATATGTGCAGAAATATTGTCTCCTTCATTTGTGGAAGTGCGGTATTGCAACTTTCGATGTTTAGGCTTTGAAATCCTTGATTCGAAGGTAACATGTGTTCCTATTTCATACAAAGAAAACTTGTTAGTTTAAAAACATGGTGGCTGGTTTGCGGCTTTGGCTTTCGTGGAAATTGCTCTTACCCCAGTCGCATTTAATCTAGCATTCAACCATTAGCATGTGTCACTGGCTTGCTGTACCATTGTCCCGATCTCAGATTATTAAGAGTGACTCTGAAAAAAATACAGTATCTCTTCTTTGTCATGCTTTTCAGATAAACCCTTTGAACCTTGGTATTTTCATGAGTTCCCAGACTTGTCGGTTGACAAAACTTTCTGCATGCCTTGTTTTGGCTCACAATCACGTCTTTAGCATGTGCTGGCCATTTTGTCTTGCTTTGTGCAATTGAAGAAGCTGGTAGCCATGTTTTGAGATCTTTTCTCCCTTGTTTTGACATGGACTTGACTCACAGACAAGAGAAAAAAAAATGACAATGATTTTATTTGGACAACTGACTAAAGAAAATAAAATAAACATAAAGATAAGAAAGAAAAGACAATGAATATCCCCATTTGAAATAAAGAAATGAAAAATTTATTTAGAAATGACAGTCAACTCTAATGATTATGCCATGCATTTTGGAGCAAGCTGCCTTATCTTTCCATCAAACTTTCTACCAATTTTTGTTGAGTGAATGGCTCTGAAACTAAGTTACTTGCTTGAACCCATTGCATTCGAAGAGCTCATTCGGCTAGTGGCACATTGAAGGATTTTTGCCAACAAGCCTCTCTCATTTTTCTCTCAACTCACCATCGCCTTATGGTGCCCGTGAGGGTTTTCACCAATGACTCTCATTTATATCTATCTCAACTTACCATCGCCTTATGTTGCCCGTGAGGGTTTTCACCGATAAGATTCTCTCATTTTTATTTCTCTCCTGATTTCTTATGCTGAGGAAAACGAGTAGTTCCTAAAATGTGTCATCACATCAATTGCGTGCTTAGCCTTAACATTCTCAAAGATTGATCCGAAGGTCTTTCTTTGGTTGTAACTTAGCTTTTGGATAGGGCTAGAGAGAAAGGATGGCATGGGGCCCAAACGACACTTGAAGTGGGGTGGAACTTACAACTTTTGGAATCGACTCAAATAATGAGGATTAACTCATGCCCCAGTTTCTTTTGACTGGGTGACGCCAAATTATTTATTTGGTTTGACCAAGCCTTTAGTAGGGCAGCCTTCCTATCTCACCCTCGAAAGAGGAGAATCAGGTCATGCGTAGTTCTGGCAGCTTGTTCTTTTGCTTTGATCTGATTTACCTTTTTTTTTTTTTCTTTTATTCACTCTTTTCACTTTGCTATTCTTTTTTTCTAACTCTATTTTTCTTGACACTCTTTTTTTTTGGAAACATTTTTGTCTCTTTTTTATAACTTTTTGACTTTATCTTTTTACTCGACACTATTCTTTGAACTTTGCTTACTCTATCTTGATTACAAAAGAGGGGTATGAAAGAAAATAACACTAAGGCTCAAATGGGGAAAACAAAGGATGACACAATGTTTGGATAGCAGAATAAAATGCCTTCATCCTATCAATCCTTGAGAATGCAAGTACATAATATGCAATTGGAAGTGAGAGATGAAGATCATTTGCGATATCTTTTTAAGCAGATTGAGTCTGTCCGTCACTACTTCTTCTGTAAACTCCACCTTTGTTGTACATTCCTCACATCAAATGACTCATGCTTTCGTGGAGCTGCTTATCTTCTTGTTTCTATTGATATAGGGATCACACGTCCACTATTTGACCTAATTGGGACTTGCCTTTCGATCGATGACCAAGTTGTTCTTGTGATTCTCAAAATAATTGTCTTAACTTATCACCAAATGTCTCAGCACTAGAGTCAACACAAAATGTACTATGTAAAGAAAACAAACAAACAACACATATTTAAAACACAAAGGAAAATGAGACACTTCATTTAGTCAAAACAAAAGATAGAAGGGTTTGAAACTAAACAACAAAAGGACAAAACATGACAGATCCCGAACTACAAACCTAAAATAATTCGGAGAACATAAAATAAAACAAAATAAGCTACCAAACCCCTTCCTAGTAAGGAGAGGGGTGACTTCTCAATTGCTCAGCCTGACATCTTAGCCAAAGGTTTCCATATCAGCATGACTAGAGTTTTCCTCACTGTCAATGTTCTGCACCATGATTGATTTATCTTGAATCATCTTTTCAATTTCTCTTTTCAAAGCACGACAATCTTCAATACTGTGACCCTGAACATCGAAATGATATGTACATCGTACATAAGGATCAAAACTTTTTGAATATGGGTAAGGAGTATACCCAAGGAGAGGAGTGATCATGCCTTGTTGTACCAATCTCTGGAATAAACTTGCATACGACTCTCAAATGGGTGTGAAGCTATCCCTCGACTTCTGTCTCATTTCATTATTTGGCTTAAATTGTAAACCAGGCCTAGAAGGGCTTCAGTATGTATGTGGAGTTGGAGGATAACTCGGCAGAATTGGCACGCGCCAGTGTGGGTAAGATGGGGTTTGAACATATGGTTGCGCATTATACACTTGATATGGAGATGAGGGAATGGAATATAATGAATTTTGGGAAGGATTCTGTGGAACTTGGCCATAAACTTGGGTTTGAGCTCGTGGGTAATGATGGTATGGTCCTCTTGCCCGTGCCTGTTGTCCAACTATAATAGCAGATGCATCTTCCTCATTTTTCTTTCCTCCAACACTTCCCGAACCTTTTTGAATTGCTTGATTAGTCGCTTTCAATGTTGTAAAACTCACAATGCGACCAGTCTTAATTCCATCCTCTATCATCTCCCCCATTTTGAGGACCTAAATAAATGGCTTGCCTAATGTAGGTAGCAAATGTTGATAATATGTTTCATCTTGTGCTTGAATAAACACCTTCACTATCTTTCTTTCTTTCATTGGCGGTTTTACTCTAGCAGCTTGTTCGCGCCATCTGATCGCATACTCCCTGAAACTCTCAGTATTCTTTTTTTTTATACCAGTTAGGGATTTTTCGTCAGGTATCAACTCCACATTGTATTGAAATTATTGCACAAATCCATTAGCTAGGTCATCCCAACTAATCCACTTATCAATGTCTTGGTCAACAAACCATTCTGAAGCTAGACCTGAAAGACTCTCACCGAAATAAGCCATGAGTAGTTCTTTCTTCCCTCTAGCGCCCCTTATCTGGTTGCAATAGCGTCTCAAATGTGCTACAGGATCACCATGTCCATCATACTTCTCAAACTTCGGCATTTTAAAATCAAAAGGAAGTTGTACACCTAAAAACATACACAAATCTTTATATGAGACACTTTTGTACCCCCCAAGTCCTTCCAAGTTTTTCATAGTCAGTTCCAAACTTCTCAATTTTCTTGCTATTTCCTCTTGTTCTTCTGTCATAACAAGCTTCTTAGATTTTGAGGAAATTCAGGCATTTGAGGGCAGTCGTAAGGACTAGTCGACTTAAATGTGGGATCGGGAGCGTAATGCTGATCACTAAAAATATTCAATACAGGGTCGCTTGTAGAGTGAGGAATCACAACCGTTGGAACGACATTAAAAGCAGGAGATTCAGACGGGAGTGGGGCTGCAAAAGTATGAATAGCAGCTGGAGCCGAGTATATGGTAGTCTTGGATTGGGGAGTGAGGAAATAAACCTTGGAAGTGGTTGGATATTGTTGCCCCGGAGTCGATCCTGATGCATGTTGTGGCATATCAACAAAAATGGGAAATTGTGCATGTGACACGGGAGGCAAGCTAGAAAGATATTCCAGATTATCAGTGAGAACTGGAGGAGGCGGCAACCCATTAGCCCAAGCTTGATGCATTTCTATTATTTGCTGCCTTAATTTCCAAATCTCTTCATTATCTCCTACATTCTCATTCCCCAAACTCCCTATCTGATTATTGACAACTAACTCGGTATCCTTGTTGGTCATAACTTCCTCTGTGACTTGGAGCAATATGGAGGACCAGCCAAAATGCCACAAACCAACCACCTTAAACTAACTGGACAAGAGATAGCAAATGGTTAGAGTTCAACAGTTTTTCAAAACCTCTTTTTTTTTCTTGAAAAGATCACCGAACCCAAGAAGGGCGCCTACGTATCTCACTCCCGAAAGAGGAGAATCAGGTGTGCGTAGTTCGTCCAGATTGAACAATTAATGATTAAATAACAAATGACACCCTGACTTGAGACACGACCAAAGACACATGATGAACAACATAACAAAGTCTTTTTTTTGAGTTTTTAATTCGACACTTTACACAAAAAATGACACCAACAGCTATGAAAGAAAAAATCTTTTTGGTATTTTCGTTAAATGAAATGTACAAAACTTCTACCACCTTTTTTTGAATTTTTCTTTTATAAAAGGCCCCTAAAAAAAAATCTTTTTGGAGTTTTTGAATTGTGAAAGCTTGCTAAAGGAAACAAAAGAAAAATCTTTTTTCTTTTTTTTTCTCTTTTTTTTTGAATTTTTGAATCGTGGAAAACAAAAGCCTTTAGAACCTAAAAACTACAAAACTCTTCTTTGATTCACCTTTTCTCTATTTTTTTCAAGCACACCTTACTTCTAACACATGCTTTCCCCGAATCAGTCCGTCAAATGACCACATTACCCTCAAAGATGTAATATTTAGCACATGGGGATGCTTTAAAGGTGAGTCTCCTACAAAGAACCGTGTGGGCCCTGCTATGTCTCAATATGATGCACATAAGAATGACCTAAAGGCTGACCTACGTTGTGGTTTACTAACAAGGTCGTTCGGGGGAGTATATGGTCGATAGTGGCTGCTTTGCTTTCCACCTACTCCATACATCCAACGGCTCCCCCCCAAAAATAAGGGTGATTCAACTAGAATTCATGCGCACGACGTGCACTTCGGGACTTGTTGCAGAAAGAATTGACTCGGGTTATGCAAATGATTTCAGATATAAAGCGGTAACACATAAAGAAAAAAAACTGTAAACGAAGAGCACAGAAATGCACAACAGTGATAACAATAACACAAACAATAATCACAAACAATGTTTATACACCCATAATGCCAAACAAAGTCGATACGACTCCAAAAAATAATCGTGAAATTTGAAAAGTCCCCAGCAGAGTTGCCAGAACGGTCACACCCCTTTTTGACCAAAAACAAAGATATGTATTTTAAGTTCGAAAGGGTTTTATTATTATTAAGGTGACAAAAATGAAAAAAAATTGTTTCGAAAAAAAAGGATTATTTACATTATTTTTTCTTATTCAGAGTCGCCACTTGGCATAATCCGGTGTGCCAAGTCACCTTTGGAAAATCCTTTTCGAAACGGTTTGACTCTAAAAAGTGATCCGCGAACAAAGATTCCGGCTAAGGAATTCTGTTGACCGAGGGGAAGGTGTTAGGCACCCTTCGATTCTGTGGTTCAACCACGGTCGCTTGGTGGAGCGTATCGGCTAATTTGAAATTACAAATGTACAAACCACATAAATACATAAAACAAGCAAACAAACAAATCACACAAAATTCAAAACAAACCAAAATAATGTTCAGTCCAAATTATACAATCCTAAATAAAAGAGGTGCTGAAATATAAAACCTATTCTATTCTAAACTAAATGGAGACGTATATGAAACGCCTACTCTAAATGGAGAGTGAAGAAATATTTTTGAATTTTTCAAATAAGATCCCCGAACCAACAATAGGCTGCCTACGTATCTCACTCCCGAAAGAGGAGAATCAGGGGTGCGTAGTTCGTCCAGATTGAACAATTAATGATTAAATAACAAATGACACCCTGACTTGAGACACGACCAAAGACACATGATGAACAACATAACAAAGTCTTTTTTTTTTTTGAGTTTTTAATTCGACACTTTACATAAAAAATGACACCAACAGCTATGAAAGAAAAAATCTTTTTGGTATTTTCGTTAAATGAAATGTACAAAACTTCTACCACCTTTTTTTGAATTTTCCTTTTATAAAAAGCCCCTAAAAAAAATCTTTTTGGAGTTTTTGAATTGTGAAAGCTTGCTAAAAGAAACAAAAGGAAAATCTTTTTTCATTTTTTTGAATTTTTGAATCGTGGAAAACAAAAGCCTTTAGAACCTAAAAACTACGAAACTCTTCTTTGATTCACCTTTTCTCTTTTTTTTTTTCATTTTTTTTTTCAAGCACACCTTACTTCTAACACATGCTTTCCCCGAATCAGTCCGTCAAATGACCACATTACCCTCAAAGATGCAATATTTAGCACATGGGGATGCTTTAAAGGTTAGTCTCCTACAAAGAACCGTGTGGGCCCTGCTATGTCTCAATATGATGCACATAAGAATGACCTAAAGGCTGACCTACGTTGTGGTTTACTAACAAGGTCGTTCGGGGGAGCATATGGTCGATAGTGGCTGCTTTGCTTTCCACCTACTCCATACATCCAACGGCTCCCCCCCTAAAATAAGGGTGACTCAACTAGAGTTCGTGCGCATGACGTGCACTCCGGGACTTGTTGCAGAAAGAATTGAATCGGGTTATATAAATGATGCCAGATATAAAGCGGTAACACATAAAGAAAAAAAACTGTAAACAAAGAGCACAGAAATGCACAACAGTGATAACAATAACACAAACAATAATCACAAACAATGTTTATACACCCATAATGCCAAACAAAGTCGATACGACTCCAAAAAATAAGCCCGAAATCTGAAAAGTCCCCAGCAGAGTTGCCAGAGCTGTCACACCCTTTTTTGACAAAAAAAAAAAGATATGTATTTTAAGTTCGAAAGGGTTTTATTATTAAGGTGACAAAAATGAAAAAAAATTGTTTCGAAAAAAAAAGGATTATTTACATTATTTTTTCTTATTCAGAGTCGCCACTTGGCATAATCCGGTGTGCCAAGTCACCTTTGGAAAATCCTTTTCGAAACGGTTTGACTCTAAAAAGTGATCCGCGAACAGAGATTCCGGCTAAGGAATTCTGTTGACCGAGGGGAAGGTGTTAGGCACCCTTCGATTCCGTGGTTCAACCACGGTCGCTTGGTGGAGCGTATCGGCTAATTTGAAATTACAAATGTACAAACCACATAAACACACAAAACAAGCAAACAAACAAATCACACAAAATTCAAAACAAACCAAAATAATGTTCAGTCCAAATTATACAATACAAAATAAAAGAGGTGCTGAAATATAAAACCTATTCTATTCTAAACTAATCCTAAACTAAACTCCACCCGACGTTCCGGGCCTTGATCACGAGCCTCCTTTGCGTACATACTACTTCGGGGCATTCCCCGGATAAATGAATACAAATCCTTCGGGCATTCCCCGGCCAAATGAGTACAATTTAAACTTTTCGTGCAATAAAGTAGAAAGTACCATTCACGCACATATTCAAACACTCCAACAAATCGTTATTCCTAAATTTGCCTACCCAACCTACGTTTTCCTACCAAGTTCAACGTATCACAATTCTATCATGTTCAACATCATCAATACATCAAAATTAATCAATATTCATTTTCCTCCATTTTTAATCCCCACCCTAATTCATTCTCAACCACGTGATTAACCCATTTCAATACACAATCCACCAATCGAGAATAACGAAAATTCACAAATCATGCTTAGCACATCACACACCCAAATGTCACCAATAGTTCACATCAACAAACAAACCACGGTATCGAATCACAAGCAATCACAATTACATAAGAATTAAATGAAAGAGAAGAAAGAATTGAACCTTAAATTTGAAGCTTTCAAACTCAATGTTATTCGAATAAAGAGAGTCCGCACCCGGAAACCTCGAGCCGAACCTTAACACCAACAATCCAACTCGACAAATAATGACCCGTTCACCATCACTTTTCATGCCGTTACTGTTCACCGGCACTGTTCACCGGTTACTGTTCATCGATTGCTGTTCACCGGCGCCCTTTTTTTTTGTTGTTGTTGTGAGGAAGATTATTTTGTGTTTGTTGTTATTGTGGAGAAGGTGATGATCAAAGAATGAGCCCCTCCTCCTTTTTCCCTCTTATAATTTTTCTTTTATAATGGGCATGGATTTGTTATGATGTGGAAATTTTGGTGGGTCCCCCATATATTCTTTCTTTTAGTTTGTTATTGTGAGGATAAAAATGTGAGTGGGTAGGGAGGTGGAAACTTTTGATTGGGTAGGTTGTTAGGATAAGATAAATTAGTTAGAGGTATTATTTTTTGTTTATTTTTGTATTTTTGTGGGATATAATTACATGGGGTTGGACACATGGTAAGGTGAACTAAAAATGAATAAAATTAGACTTCGGGAGGGACAAAATTAGGTGTCTATGTTCATAATCTGAGTTTTATAGTAACATCAATGAATATGATATTTTAAAAAAAAATAGGTAATAATATTTTACATGAAGTTTATCAACTATATAATTTAATGGAACATTAATTACTTGCCAAAATGATTCAACTATTTTATATAGTAACTATATACAATTTAATTTGAAAATAAAAATATGTTAATATAATTTAAGTTTTAAAATTTATATAAATCCTTCTGTTGGTTTAACATCCAAATAATTTTAAATGACATTGAATATAATTACAAATCTATTTTAACTAGTAAATGTTTAATGAATAACCATTATAAAAATCAAACTTTCAACATGTTTTATCAGTAAATCAAATCTAAAATTTAACTTGAATTAAAAAATATTTTTGACGTGCTTACTAAATATTCACATTATGATTAATTAGATTTTTGAAATGCATTTAATGAACAAGTTGAATTTTAATTTGATAATTAAATTATTATTTTTAAGTGTAAATAATATTTCAATTATCAAATTATTTTTTAGAAAGTATTTTTTAGAAAACTAGCGCGCCTCCCTATCCTCCGTCAGAGTATTCATCGGAGAAACAAGAAACAAAGATGGCGTACGGTGTCTTCGATCACCATCAATCTTTAACCAAGCAAACAACGATTCAATAGACAGCCGAGGATGGAACTTAAAGGCAATTTTTATCATACAGATACAACAATTTTGAGATCCCGATATGCTTTGTGAAACTCACGTTGGTGGAATTTCATAACTCTATACTATAAAAATTACAATGATCAGAGACATTAATTATTATTCTCTCTCTTTCAAAGATGTAATTATTCACCATTTTTCTCCAATTCTTTTTGTAAAATAACTTGTTTCGATTGAACTCCTAATTCAGAATTGTTGTATCTGAATTAATTTTACTAGGTAGCAGTTTTTGTATCTGAGCATTTTAAGTCGAGATACATCTTTTATTAGTCGAAGATACATAACTCTATACTATAAAAATTGCAGTGATCGGAGACATTAATTATTATTCTCTCTCTTTCAAAGACGTAATTATTCCCCATTTTTCTCCAATTCATTTTGTAAAATAACTTGTTTCGATTGAACTCTTAACTCAGAATTGTTGTATCTGAATTAATTTTACTAGGTAGCAGTTTTTGTATCTGAGCATTTTATGTCGAGATACATCTTTTATTAGTCGAAGATACATAACTCTATACTATAAAAATTGCAGTGATCGGAGACATTAATTATCATTCTCTCTCTTTCAAAACGTAATTATAATCCAATTCATTTTGTAAAATAATTGTTTCGATTGACTCTTAATTCAGAATTGTTGTATCTGAATTAATTTTACTAGGTATCAGTTTTTGTATCTGAGCATTTTAAGTCGAGATACATCTTTTATTAGTCGAAGATACATAATTTATCTTGGTTCTATATGCATTTTCCAGGTGCGTATTCTTCTATTTGTACGCCTGATACATTTTTTTGATATGTATCTCTTTCGTATACATGAATCT
This sequence comes from Capsicum pubescens, assembly GCA_030864215.1. Lineage (NCBI taxonomy): Eukaryota > Viridiplantae > Streptophyta > Magnoliopsida > Solanales > Solanaceae > Capsicum > Capsicum pubescens. The sequence goes on along the minus strand of CM061541.1, from coordinate 269,571,063 downwards.
AAAAGTTGAATATGAAGTTATGTAGGAACCTCACATGCATGATCGAAACTAATGAGTTTTTTCGATTGCATTTTCTCCAGGAATAAGTTACGCTTCTTAAGGAATAACTTTATTGGCATAAGTTCTGTAAGAAACTAAGTTATATTTCTTAAAGGCATAAATTTATCAGCATAAGTTCTGTCGGAACTAAGTTATGACTTGTGAGACATTACTTGTGTTATATTATGATACGAAAATGTGAATTTTTGCTTTAGCGAATATTTTTTGTTTTATCAATGTCACTAGTATTTTTAGCCACTTTTTTTCAGCCTTAATTAAAGGTCTCGGATTCGAGTCCCCTTAAATACAAAGTCGGCTTAGTTAGGGAACGTTTTACTCCCGTGTGGGACTTTTTGGCCCGAAATTGAATGTAGTTTGACTCCAATATGAGTATCAGAAATCGAGGGCAAAACCAATAATTAAGGTTTGCTATGTCCCACAATGCTTTAACAAAAAAAAAACTTAAGTGATCACTACAAATATAATTTTGACTTATGAGTTTTGGCCTTTTGGGCAATTTAAAATTATTTGGAATGTGAAGGATTTATATAATTTTAAAACTTTTAACAATATTAATATATTTTTCTTTTCAAATTAAATGGTAGATTTTTTGTATTTGACCAAGTGCAAAATTTGACTTAATATAAAAAAAAAATTGAATTTTGGTAAGTAATTAATGTTCCATCAAATTATATAGTTGATAAATTTCATGTAATATATTACATTACTTACCTATTTTTTATTTTAAAGTATCATATTCATTTATGTTACTATAAAACTTAGATTATGAATATTAAATTTAACTATAATTTGGCTAGAAATTTAATGACCATTGTGAAAAATATGTATATAAATATCCACCATATTTAACTTTTTTTGTAAGTCACATTGCCTTCATGGAGCGTAAGAAAACAGCAGGACGTCGAAAAATTCCAATGGTGAAGATAGAAAAAGATGTTGATCGATATTCTACATTCTCTAAACGATGTTCTGGCTTACACAAAAAAGTTAGCGAACTCGTTAGAGAAAATGATGTTGATCTTGGTATCGTTCTAACTTCACCAACTGATAAAAAATATGCTTTCGTCCATCCAACTTCTAATGCGGTCATTGATCGTTTTATGAACTTGAAAACAGATTTCGGTGATCAAATTATTGTTGAAAATTCACGTAATAAAGTGAATCAACTCAACGATAGGCTAAATGAACTTGATAAAAGAGAAGAAATTGCAAAAGAGAAACTCCTTGCTTTAAATGAAATGAATAAGACTAGAGAAAAAAATCGTTGGGAGTCCATCGATCAGTTAAATGCAAATGAGATAATGAAGTTTCAAGCTTGGTTAGATGTCGGAGAATTTATGTTGAAGGATCAATTACCAGAAGCTTCGTCGTCCTCGCAGTCTCCACCAGAAGACGCAAATATCTAGTTTATAAATGCTTCTTAAATGAATCGTCTTTGTATAATATTATTTATCGAAGTTCTATATAATAAAGCGAACCTATATATAGATTCACTCTATTTAAGTATGCTTTCATTTTTCAATTTTGTTGTTTTGTTTTCAATTATGGTACATGTTTTATGTACTTTGAAATAATTTCTATTAATGATATTTATGTTTATTAATGGATCTTTGGGTTTATTAATTTCTATTAATTTTATTCTATCTTGTTACAATTCATTTTAAAATTCAATTGAAAACGTCTTAATTAAAAATCATTCACAAAGTATTAACCAATTTAGGCAACAAAGGCATATAAAGCACGGATATTATCGTATTGAAATGCTTGAAGTATTTAGTCGCTTCCAACAATTAGGATTCAGTTTTTTTTTCGAACTAACATTTAATTCAATTTTCTAAATTCTTGTAGACTAAAATGCATTGCGTAGGATTTTGGCAGTAACTTTTTTATTTTAGTTGTTACTTTTTCTATTTTATGAGTATTTTTTTATTGGTTAAATAAAAAAATGAACCGTTAAAGACCAAAAAGAACATATCTTATTGGTTGGTTATTGGTTTTACATATCTAAAAAAACAAAAATTGATAAATCAAACCGAAGGATCGATGCGCACCCCTACCTTCATCTTCCTGAACCACATTTTCGGTCTCTTCAACTAAACCTACATTGTAAAACGCCATTAGAATAGCTAAAAATCTGTACTCATCTCCCACCATTTCCCCGTCCCTCCACCAAATTAAAAAGCTCCACGACATTGTTACATTCCTCTTGTCGACCAAACCCTACAATCATTGCGTTCCACCCTACAACATTAAGATCCACTTATTGTTCATCAAACACTCGACGAACATTCCCCACAACAACGTTGTTAAAGCATACCCATATCAGAAATCGCCCTCAGCTCCCCTAAAACCCTAACCACACTAGACCCCAAACCACAATGAATCATCAATAGTCTTTGCATTCCTCGTAAACCTAACAATCATCGACAAAAAAATGCCTATATCAATCTCTTCATCCTCCCGAACAAGATTTCAATCTCTTCAACTAAACCTACATTGTAAAACGCCAAAAAAATAGCTAAAAGAATTGTACTCATCCGGTACCATTCCCATCATTCTATCAAACCGAAAAGTTCCACCACATTCTTATATTCCCCTTGTTGGGCATACCCTATCATCATCGTGTTCAACCCTACAACATTAAGCTCCATTTTTAGTTCATCAAACACTCGACAAACATTCCTCACAATAACATTGTTCAAGCATAGTCATATTAGAGCTCGCCCTCAGCACCCTACCTAACCACACTAGATCCGAAACTACTCCCCTCAACAAAATATAACGAATCATCAATAGTCTTTCCATTCCTCAACAAACCTAACAATCATCGATGAAAAAACACCTATATCAATCTCTTCATCCTCCTGAACTACATTTCAATCTCTTCAACTAAACCTACATTGTAAGACGCCATCAAAATAGCTAAAAATCTGAACTCATGCGGCACCATTTCACATCCTGATCCACCAAATTAAAAAGCTCCAAGACGTTGTTACATTCCTCTTGTCGACCAAACCCTACCATCACTGCGCTCCAGCCTACAACATTAAGCTCTACTTCTTGTTCATCAAACACTTGATGAACATTCTCCACAACAACATTGTTCAAGCATACCCATATCAGAGATCACCCTCAGCGCCCCTAAAACCCTAACCACACTAGACCCCAAACCACTCCCCTCAACAAAACACACCAAATCATCAATAGTATTTCCATTCCTCAGCAAGCCTATCAATCATTGATGAAAAAACACCTATATATATCTCTTCATCCTCCTGAACTACATTTCAATTTCTTCAACTAACCCTACATTGTAAAATGCCATAAAAACAGCTAAAAATCTGTACTCATCCGGCACTATTCCCCGTCCTGATCCACCAAATTAAAAAGCTCCACGACATTGTTACATTCCTCTTGTCGACCAAACCCTACCATCATTGTGTTCCACCCTACAACAATAAGCTCTACTTCTTGTTCATCAAACACTCGACGAACATTCTCCACAACAACATTGTTCAAGCATACCCATATCAGAGATCGCCCTCAACGCCCCTAAAACCCTAACCACACTAGACCCCGAACCACAATGAATCATCAATAGTCTTTGCATTCCTTAAACCTAACAATCATCGGCAAAATAACATTGTATCAATCTCTTCAATCTCTTCATCCTCCTGAACTACATTTCAATCTCTTAAACTAAACCTACATTATAAGACGCCATTAAAATAGCTAAAAGAATTGTACTCATCCGGTTCCATTCCCATCATTCTATCAAACCGAAAATCTCCACCACATTCTTATATTCCCCTTGTTGAGCATACCTTATCATCATCGCGTTCAACCCTACAACATTAAGCTCCATTTTTAGTTCATCAAACACTCGATGATCATTCCCCACAACAACATTGTGCAAGCATAACCATATCAGAGCTCGCCCTCAGCACCCTAAAACCCTAACTACGCTAGACCCAAACCGCTCCTTCTCTCAACTAAACACAACGAATCGTCAATAGCCTTTTCATTCCTCAAAAACTTAACAATCATCGACCCAAAAAAACCCTATATCAAAATTAAAAAAAATGAAATTCTAGGTTTTACTCATTTCTCTCTAACTACTTACATAATTATTCTTTCTTAACATTTTCATATATTAGTAGCATGTTGAATTAAATTAATAATTAAGTCTTCTTTGATCAATTTCACATAAAACAACTTTCCAAACTCTATTTCAAGTAATTAATATGATACCTTTTTATTTAAATCCAAAGGCAATTATATTTATACATTTTTTGAGATGTGTAACACATTTTCAAAAAAATCACTTAAATTCTTATTCCCTTTTTATGTGTTTTTTAAATTAAAGATTTCTTTTAAGTAATACCTATTTAATATTTTTTTTAATTTACATAAAAATTGGGCTGTGACTTTTGCATCTTTCGTAAAATAGTCAAATTATGAAATGTTTTTAATTGAGTTTTAATATGAATTGTAACAAGATAGAATGAAATTAATAGAAATTAAGAAACATAAAGATCATTAATAAACATAAATATCATTAATAGAAATTACTGCGAAACAAAGAACATATAATATGTACCATTATTGAAACAAAATAACAAAACTGAAGAATGAAAGCATACTTAAATAGATTTAATCTATATATAGATTCACTTCGTTTTATAGGACTTCGATAAATAATATTACGTGAATACGATTTATTTAAGAAGTACTTATAAACTAGATATCTGCATCTTCCGATGGAGACTGCGACGAGGACGAAGCTTCAGGTAATTGATCATTCAGCATAACTTCTCTGACGTCTAACCAAGCTTGGAACTTCATTATATCATCTGCATTTAACTGATCGATGGACTCCCAACGACTTTTCTCTCTAGTCTTATTCATTTCGCTTAACGAAGACATTCTATCCTTTGCAGTTTTTTCTCTCCTATTAAGTTCATTTAACCTATCGTTGAGTTGATTCACTCTTTTACGTGTATTATCAGCAACAAGGTGTTCACCTAAATCAAATTCTTGTGTCGGATTCATAAAACGATTGATGACCGCGTTCATGGGCAGCATCTGAGTGGATTACTATTCTACATAGGAGCGATTGAGTTTCACGCATGTAAGTCGCAGAATTGGACTATTTTTTTGTTCAACATTAATATAGTTAAAGGGCATACTTGTACATTCGTAAAGTTAAATAGCATAGTTATAATTTAGTGTCAAGTTAAAGGCCCTGTTTATATATTATGCCATTCTTTTTTTATTTAGAATACACCCTATTTTGTTTACTGACTTTGGTATCTTGCACTGCATTTTGGTAAGAATTATGTAGTTTTGATAACTGATTCTGCTTTGAGTTTGGTGTCTGTTAAGTATTTGGAAGTGTGCTTTTATTGCAGGATGACTAAAAATACAAATTCTCTATGATATTCTACTAGATTAATTAGATATAGGACTAAATAGATTGGTTGAGTTTCTGAGAGATCTGATGAATAATGGTTTCTTGATATGGTGTTGTCCTGTGCTCTCTGGAGTTTGAGGTCTGGATTTATTGGATACAAAATCCAAGGTAAGGCAATGTAGAATAGACCCTTGTGGTCCGTTCCGGCCCTTCCCAGAAGAAGCTGTGCGTAGCGGGAGCTTTAGTGCACCGAGTTGCCTTTTTTTTCTTTTTTTCCTTTTTTACTTTTGGATTTTACTTGTTTTCTATTTTAGGCTATGTTGTTTAGACTCTCCAAATATGTTGTTGCACCCATGTTTGATCATCTAAAAGACCACTTCTTTTAGAGAATCCGATATGCACCCTTCGACAATGTTAAAGAGTTCGAGGAATGATTATGACACCTCAAAGCTCAAAGTTGTGATTTCGAGTCACCGGAGAATAAAGTTAGACGGTCCACTGTTGGACTCCTAGGGGAGAATATTCGAATATCTGATCTATGTAGCTTACCTTGTCATAACAACAACATATATACCTATCGAAATCCCATAGGTGGGGTCTGGGGAGGGTAGAGTGTACGCAGACCTTAACCCTACCTCGTTAAGGTAGAATTAACGAGAAATTCTTCAAGTCCAGTGTCTGGATTTTGAATGAAATTTACCTCCGATTTAGGATACAAAGTTCACAACCAAATATCCCAACATATAATGTTAGAGTTGTGACCCGAGTTTTGTTGGTCCGGACCTGAAAGTTTCGCGGTGCAACCCATGTTTGTGATTCTCAGTGGGGTCAGTGGGGACTTATTTGTATGCACATACTATATAAGTGCAACTAGTGGGTCAGTTTTAGATATTCAGAAATTACGTCATTCTCCACATTGTACTCCTCTCTTTTCATAGCGAAATTCCTCTGCCTCTGCCCGTGTTTTTTCCCGCAAGGGTTTCCACGTAAATCTGTGTGTTGTTCTTGTTTTTCTTTTAGTTGTGGTTTGCTTATTCTATCCGAATCATAATATATAACATGTCACTTATGCATGACAACCAAGGCTTGTTCATGTGGTTGAGCACCTCCAACATCAACCAGTAGGTTGAGGATTCGAATCACGCTGGAGGGTAAGTGCAAACACTATTGATTTTCCTGACGGGGTGGAGGTGGGAAAACTGTTTCCTTATATATGTTGTTTGTAGAGGAGAATAATGAAAGGATAGTTACAAGTGTTGCATTATATTCAAGATAAAAGGAAAAGGCAAAATACATAAATATGATCCGAAACTTACAACAAATTATAACATTGACCTTAAACTTTGACAATGCACAAGTAGGCCCTTTAACTATACAAAATCTAAACAAATAAACACTCCTAACAAATGTCGATCGAATTACCAAATAAGGAAGTGCGTCTCCTAACAGATGTCTCTTGAGTTAATTAAACAAGGAAGTGCGTCTCCTCACAAATGTTTCTTGAATTAACAAAATAAAGGAAGTGCATCTCCTTACAATATTGCTTGAATTGTCCAAACAAGGAAGTGCTTCTTCTTACCAACATCGCTTGAATTACAAAAACAAGGAAGTGTGTCTCCTAATAAATGTCTCTTGAATTGCTCTAACAAGGAAGTGCAACTCCTTACAAATGTTGTTTGAATTACCCAACCAAGGAAGTTTGTTTCCTTACAAGGAAGTGTGTCTCCTAGAAATCTTTAATTATGAGTTTTACCAGGGCTTTGAATACCAAATATGTGCAGAAATATTTTCTCCTTCATTTGGGGAAGTGCGGTATTGCAACTTTCGATGTTTAGGCTTTGAAATCCTTGATTCGAAGGTAACATGTGTTCCTATTTCATACAAAGAAAACTTGTTAGTTTAAAAATATGGTGGCTGGTTTGCGGCTTTGGCTTTCGTGGAAATTGCTCTTACCCCAGTCGCATTTAATCTTGCTTTCAACCATTAGCATATGTCACTGGCTTGCTGTATCATTGACCCGAACTCAGATTATTAAGAGTGACTCTGAAAAAAATACAGTATCTCTGCTTTTTCATGCTTCTCAGATAAACCCTTTGAACCTTGGTATTTCCATGAGTTCCCAGATTTGTCGGTTGACAAAACTTTCTACATGCCTTGTTTTGGCTCACAATCATGTCTTTAGCATGTGCTGGCCCTTTTGTCTTGCTTTGTGCAATTGAAGAAGCTGGTAGCCATGTTTTGAGATCTTTTCTCCCTTGTTTTGACATGGACTTGACTCAAAGACGAGAAAAATAAATGACAATGATTTTATTTGGACAACTGACTAAAGAAACTAAAATAAACATAAAGATAAGAAAGAAAAGACAATGAATATCCCCATTTGAAATAAAGAAATGAAAAATTTATTTAGAAATGACAGTCAACTTTAATGACTATGCCATGCATTTTGGATCAAGCTGCCTGATCTTTCCATCAAACTTTCTACCAATTGTTGTTGAGTGAATGACTCTAAAACTAAGTTTCTTGCTTGAATCCGGTGCATTCGAAGAGCTCATTCGGCTAGTGGCACATTGAAGGATTTTTGCCAACAAGCCTCTCATTTTTCTCTCAACTCACCATCGCCTTATGGTGCCTGTGAGGGTTTTCACCAATGACTCTCATTTTTATCTATCTCAACTTACCATCGCCTTATGTTGCTCGTGAGGGTTTTCACCGATAAGATTCTCTCATTTTTATTAGTCTCCTGATTTCTTATGCTGAGGAAAACGAGTAGTTCCTAAAATGTGTCATCACATCAATTGCGTGCTTAGCCTTAACATTTTCAAAGATTGATCCGAAGGTCTTTATTTGGTTGTAACTTAGCTTTTGGATAGGGCTAGAGAGAAAGGATGGCATGGGGCCCAAACGACACTTGAAGTGGGGTGGAACTTACAACTTTTGGAATTGACTCAAACAACGAGGATTAACTCATGACCAAGCCTTTAGTAGGGCAGCCTACATATCTCATCCCCGAGAGAGGAGAATCAGGTCATGCGTAGTTCTGGCAGCTTGTTCTTTTGCTTTGATCTGATTTTTCTTTTTTTTTCTTTTATTCGCACTTTTCACTTTGCGATTCTTTTTTTCTAACTCTATTTTTCTTGACACTCTTTTTTTTTTGGAAATATTTTTGTCTCTTTTTTATAACTTTTTGACTTTATCTTTTTACTCGACTCTATTCTTTGAACTTTGCTTACTCTATCTTGATTCCAAAAGAGGGGTATGAAAGAAAATAACACTAAGGCTCAAATGGGATAAACAAAGGATGACACAATGTTTGATTAGCAGAATAAAATGCCTTCATCATATCAATCCTTGAGAATGAAAGTACATAATATGCAATTGGAAGTGAGAGATGAAGATCATTTGCGACATCTTTTTAAGCAGATTGAGTCTGTGCGTCACTACTTCTTCTGTAAACTCCATCTTTGTTGTACATTCCTCACATCAAATGACTCATGCTTTCGTGGAGCTGCTTATCTTCTTGTTTCTATTGATATTGGGATCACACGTCCACTATTTGACCTAATTGGGACTTGCCTTTCGATCGATGACCAAGTTGTTCTTGTGATTCTCAAAATAATTGTCTTAACTTATCACCAAATGTCTCAGCACTCTATCTATTTTCTCATATGCTCTCTTTTTCTAACTTTAACCCTCTGATTCAATGTTCATGCTTAAACTGGATTTTAAGATCTGGCTGAAAATTTCACTAGCATGTCATATCACTAGAGTCAACACAAAATGTACTATGTAAAGAAAACAAACAAACAACACATATTTAAAACACAAAGGAAAATGAGACACTTCATTTAGTTAAAACAAAAGATAGAAGGGTTTGAACATAAACAACAAAAGGACAAAACATGATAGATCCCGAACTACAACCCTAAAATAATTCGGAGAACAAAAAATAAAATAAAATAAGCTACCAAACCCCTTCATAGTAAGGAGAGGGGTGACTTCTCAATTGCTCAACCTGACATCTTAGCCACTGGTTTTCATATCAGCATGACTAGAGTTTCCCTCACTGTCAATGTTCTGCACCATGATTGATTTATCTTGAATCATCTTTTCAATTTCTCTTTTCAAAGCACGACAATCTTCAATACTGTGACCCTGAACATCGAAATGATATGTACATCGTACATTAGGATCAAAACTTTTTGAATATGGGTAAGGAGTATACCCAAGGAGAGGAGTGATCATGCCCTGTTGTATCAATCTTTGGAATAAACTTGCATACGACTATCAAATGGGTGTGAAGCTATCCCTCGACTTCTGTCTCATTTCATTATTTGGCTTAAATTGTAAACCAGGCCTAGAAGGGCTTCGGTATGTATGTGGAGTTGGAGGATAACTCGACAGAATTGGCACGCGCCAGTGTGGGTAAGATGGGGTTTGAACATATGGTTGCGCATTGTACACTTGATATGGAGATGAGGGAATGGAATATAATGAATTTTGGGAAGGATTCTGTGGAACTTGGCCATAAACTTGGGTTTGAGCCCGTGGGTAATGATGGTATGGTCCTCTTGCCCGTGCCTGTTGTCCAACTATAATAGCAGATGCATCTTCCTCATTTTTCTTTCCTCCAACACTTCCCGAACCTTTTTGAATTGCTTGAGTAGTCGCTTTCAATGTTGCAAAACTCACAATGCGACCAGTCTTAATTCCATCCTCTATCATCTCCCCCATTTTGAGGACCTAAATAAATGGCTTGCCTAATGTAGGTAACAAATGTTGATAATATGTTTCATCTTGCGCTTGAATAAACACCTCCACTATCTTGCTTTCTTTCATTGGCGGTTTTACTCTAGCAGCTTGTTCGCGCCATCTGATCGCATACTCCCTGAAACTCTCAGCATTCTTTTTTTTTATACCTGTTAGGGATTTTTCGTCAGGCATCATTTATAAAAATCCCCTAAAAAAATCTTTTTGGAGTCTTTGAATTGTGAAAGCTTGCTAAAGGAAACAGAAGCAAAATCTTTTTTACTACGTTGTGGTTTACTAACAAGGTCGTTCGGGACAACATATGGTCGATAGTGGCTGCTTTGCTTTCCACCTACTCCATACATCCAACGTCTCCCCCCCTAAAATAAGGGTGACTCAACTAGAGTTCATGCGCACGAAGTGCACTCCGAGACTTGTTGCAGAAAGAATTGACTCTGGTTATGCAAATGATGTCAGATATAAAGCGGTAACACATAAAGAAAAAAAAACTGTAAACGAAGAACACAGAAATGCACAACAATGATAACAATAACACAAACAATTATCACAAACAATGTTTATACACCCATAATGCCAAACAAAGTCGATACGACTCCAAAAAATAAGCCTGAAATCTGAAAAGTCCCCAGCAGAGTTGCCAGAGCTGTCACACCCCTTTTTGACCAAAAAAAGATATGTATTTTAAGTTCGAAAGGGTTTTATTATTATTAAGGTGACAAAAATGAAAAAAAATTGTTTAGAAAAAAAAGGATTATTTACATTATTTTTTCTTATTCAGAGTCGCCACTTGGCATAATCTGGTGTGCCAAGTCACCTTTGGAAAATCCTTTTCGAAACGGTTTGACTCTAAAAAGTGATCCGCGAACAGAGATTCCGGCTAAGGAATTCTGTTGACCGAGGGGAAGGTGTTAGGCACCCTTCGATTCCGTGGTTCAACCACGGTCGCTTGATGGAGCGTATCGGCTAATTTGAAATTACAAATGTACAAACCACATAAACACACAAAACAAGCAAACAAACAAATCACACAAAATTCAAAACAAACCAAAATAATGTTCAGTCCAAATTATACAATCCAAAATAAAAGAGGTGCTGAAATATAAAACCTATTCTATTCTAAACTAATCCTAACTAAACTCCACCCGACGTTCCGAGCCTTGATCACGAGCCTCCTTTGCGTACATACTACTTCGGGGCATTCCCCGGATAAATGAATACAAATCCTTCGGGCATTCACCGGCCAAATGAGTACAATTTAAACTTTTCGTGCAATAAAGTAGAAAGTACCATTCACGCACATATTCAAACACTCCAACAAATCGTTATTCCTAAATTTGCCTACCCTTGCTACGTTTGCCTACCAAGTTCAACGTATCATAATTCTATCATGTTCAACATTATCAATACATCAAAATTAATCAATATTCATTTTCCTCCATTTTTAATCCCCACCCTAATTCATTCTCAACCACGTGATTAACCCATTTCAATACACAATCCACCAATCGAGAATAACGAAAATTCACCAATCATGCTTAGCAAATCACACACCCAAATGTCACCAATAGTTCACATCAACATCTCGAGCCGAACCTTAACACCAGCAATCCAACTCGACAAATAATGACCCGTTCACCGTCACTTTTCATGCCGTTACTGTTCATCGGTACTGTTCACCGGCACTGTTCACAGGTTACTGTTCTTCGGTTGCTGTTCACCGACGCCCTTTTTTTTTTCTTTTTTTTTTTGTTGTGAGGAAGATTATTTTGTGATTGTTGTTATTGTGGAGAAGGTGATGATCAAAGAATGAGCCTCTCCTCCTTTTTCCCTCTTAGAATTTTTCTTTTATAATCGGCATGGATTTTTTATGATGTGGAAATTTTGGTGGGTCCCCCATATATTCTTTCTTTTAGTTTGTTATTGTGAGGATAAAAATGTGAGTGGGTAGGGAGGTGGAAGCTTTTGATTGGGTAGGTTGTTAGGATAAGATAAATTAGTTAGAGGTATTGTTTTTTGTTTATTTTTGTATTTTTGTGGGATATAATTACATGGGGTTGGACACATGGTAAGGTGAACTAAAAATGAATAAAATTAGACTTCGGGAGGGACAAAATTAGGTGTCTACATTCATAATCTTAGTTTTATAGAAACATCAATGAATATGATATTTTAAATAAAAATAGGTAATAATATTTTACATGAAGTTTATCAACTATATAATTTAATGGAACATTAATTACTTACCAAAATGATTCAACTATTTTATATAGTAACTATATACAATTTAATTTGAAAAGAAAAATATATTAATATAATTTAAGTTTTAAAATTTATATAAATCCTTCACTTGGTTTAACATCCAAATAATTTTAAATGACATTGAATATAATTACAAATCTATTTTAACTAGTAAATGTTTAATGAATAACCATTATAAAAATCAAACTTTCAACATGTTGTATCAGTAAATCAAATCTAAAATTTAACTTGAATTAAAAAATATTTTTGACGTGCTTACTAAATATTCACATTATGATTAATTAGATTTTTGAAATGCATTTAATGAACAAGTTGAATCTTAATTTGATAATTAAATTATTATTTTTAAGTGTAAATAATATTTCAATTATCAAATTATTTTTTAGAAAACTAGCGCCTCCCTATCCTCCGTCAGAGTATTCATCGAAGAAACAAGAAACAAAGATGGCGTACGATGTCTTCGATCACCATCAATCTTTAACCAAGCAAACAACGATTCAATAGACAGCCGAGGATGGAACTTAAAGGCAATTTTTATCATACAGATACAACAATTTTGAGATCCTGATATGCTTTGTGAAACTCACGTTGGTGGAATTTCATAACTCTATACTATAAAAATTACAGTGATCAGAGACATTAATTATTATTCTCTCTCTTTCAAAGATGTAATTATTCACCATTTTTCTCCAATTCATTTTGTAAAATAACTTGTTTCGATTGAACTCCTAATTCAGAATTGTTGTATCTGAATTAATTTTACTAGGTAGCAGTTTTTGTATCTGAGCATTTTAAGTCGAGATACATCTTTTATTAGTCGAAGATACATAACTCTATACTATAAAAATTGCAGTGATCGGAGACATTAATTATTATTCTCTCTCTTTCAAAGACGTAATTATTCTCCATTTTTCTCCAATTCATTTTGTAAAATAACTTGTTTCGATTGAACTCTTAATTCAGAATTGTTGTATCTGAATTAATTTTACTAGGTAGTAGTTTTTGTATCTGAGCATTTTAAGTCGAGATACGTCTTTTATTAGTCGAAGATACATAACTCTATACTATAAAAATTGCAGTGACCAGAGACATTAATTATCATTCTCTCTCTTTCAAAACGTAATTATAATCCAATTCATTTTGTAAAATAATTGTTTCGATTGAACTCTTAATTCAGAATTGTTGTATCTGAATTAATTTTACTAGGTATCAGTTTTTTTATCTGAGCATTTTAAGTCGAGATACATCTTTTATTAGTCGAAGATACATAATTTATCTTGGTTCTATATGCATTTTCTAGGTGCGTATTCTTCTATTTGTACTCCTGATACATTTTTTTGATATGTATCTCTTTCGTATACGTGAATCTAAAAGTTGAATATGAAGTTATCTTGGTTCTATATGCATTTTCTAGGTGCGTATTCTTCTATTTGTACTCCTGATACATTTTTTTGATATGTATCTCTTTCGTATACGTGAATCTAAAAGTTGAATATGAAGTTATCTAGGAACCTCACATGCATGATCGAAAACTAATGTGTTTTTTCGATTGCATTTTCTCCAGGAATAAGTTACGTTTCTTAAGGAATAACTTTATTGGCATAAGTTCTGTAAGAAACTAAGTTATATTTCTTAAAGGCATAAATTTATCAGCATAAGTTCTGTAGGAACTAAGTTATGCCTTGTGAGACATTACTTGTGTTATATTATGATATGAAAATATGAATTTTTGCTTTAGCGAATATTTTTTGTTTTATCAATGTCACTAGAATTTTTAGCCACTTTTTTTCAGCCTTAATTAAAGGTCTCGGATCTGAGTCCCCTTAAATACAAAGTCACCTTAGTTAGGGAACGTTTTACTCCCGTGTGGGACTTTTTGGCCCGAAATTGAATGTAGTTTGACTCCAATATGAGTATCAGAAATCGAGGGCAAAACCAATAATTAAGGTTTGCTATGTCCCACAATGCTTTAACAAAAAAAAAAACTTAAGTGATCACTACAAATATAATTTTGACTTATGAGTTTTGGACTTTTGGGAAATTTAAAATTATTTGGAATGTGAAGGATTTATATAATTTTAAAACTTTTAACAATATTAATATATTTTTCTTTTCAAATTAAATGGTAGATTTTTTGTATTTGACCAAGTGCAAAATTTGACTTAATATAAAAACAAAATTGAATTTTGGTAAGTAATTAATGTTCCATCAAATTATATAGTTTATAAATTTCATGTAATATATTACATTACTTACCTATTTTTTATTTTAAAGTATCATATTCATTGATGTTACTATAAAACTTAGATTATGAATATTAAATTTAACTATAATTTGGCTAGAAATTTAATGACCATTGTGAAAAATATGTATGTAAATATCCACCATATTTCACTTTTTTTGTAAGTCACATTACTTTCATGGAGCGTAAGAAAACATCAGGACGTCGAAAAATTCCAATGGTGAAGATAGAAAAAGATGTTGATCGATATTCTGCATTCTCTAAACGATGTTCTGGCTTATACAAAAAAGCTAGCGAACTCGTTAGAGAAAATGATGTCGATCTTGGTATCGTTGTAACTTCACCAACTGATAAAACATATGCTTTCGTCCATCCAACTTCTAATGCGGTCATTGATCGTTTTATGAACTTGAAAGTAGATTTCGGTGATCAAATTATTGTTGAAAATTCACGTAATAAAGTGAATCAACTCAACGATAGGCTAAATGAACTTGATAAAAGAGAAGAAATTGCAAAAGAGAAACTTTCTGCTTTAAATGAAATGAATAAGACTAGAGAAAAAAATCGATCGGAGTCCATCGATCAGTTAAATGCAAATGAGATAATAAAGTTTCAAGCTTGGTTAGATGTCGGAGAATTTATGTTGAAGGATCAATTACCTGAAGCTTCGTCGTCCTCGCAGTCTCCACCAGAAGACGCAAATATCTAGTTTATAAATGCTTCTTAAATGAATCGTCTTTGTATAATATTATTTATCGAAGTTCTATATAAAACGTGAACCTATATATAGATTCACTCTATTTAAGTATGCTTTCATTTTTCATTTTTGTTGTTTTGTTTTCAATAATGGTACATGTTATATGTACTTTGCAATAATTTCTATTAATGATATTTATGTTTATTAATGGGTCTTTGTGTTTATTAATTTCTATTAATTTTATTCTATCTTGCTACAATTCATTTTAAAATTCAATTAAAAACGTCTTAATTAAAAACCATTCACAAAGTATTAACCTATTTAGGCAACAAAGGCATAATATAAAGCACGAATATTATCATATTGAAATGCTTCAAGCATTTAGTCGCTTCCAACAATTAGGATTC
The DNA here is from genome assembly GCA_030864215.1 of Capsicum pubescens. NCBI lineage: Eukaryota > Viridiplantae > Streptophyta > Magnoliopsida > Solanales > Solanaceae > Capsicum > Capsicum pubescens. The sequence goes on along the minus strand of CM061541.1, from coordinate 269,555,215 downwards.
AGTTCTTTTTTTAGAACTAACATTTAATTCAAGTTTCAAAATTCTTGTAGACTAAAATGCATTGCGTAGGATTTTGGTAGTAACTTTTTTATGTTAGTTGTTACTATTTCTATTTTATGAGTATTTTTTTATTGGTTAAATCAAAAAACGAACCGTTAAAGACCAAAAAGAACATATATTATTGGTCGGTTATTGGTTTTACATATCTAAAAAAACAATAATTGATAAATAAACCGAACCGATCGATGCGCACGCCCACCTTCATCTTCCTGAACCACATTTTCGGTCTCTTCAACTAAACCTACATTGTAAAACGCCATTAGAATAGCTAAAAATCTGTACTCATCTCCCACCATTTCCCCGTCCCTCCACCAAATTAAAAAGCTCCACGACATTGTTACATTCCTCATGTCGACCAAACCCTACAATCATTGCGTTCCACCCTACAACATTAAGATCCACTTATTGTTCATCAAACACTCGACGAACATTCCCCACAACAACGTTGTTCATGCATACCCATATCAGAGATCGCCCTCAGCTCCCCTAAAACCCTAACCACACTAGACCCCAAACCACAATGAATCATCAATAGTCTTTGCATTCCTCGTAAACCTAACAATCATCGACAAAAAAATGCCTATATCAATCTCTTCATCATCCCGAACTAGATTTCAATCTCTTAAACTAAACCTACATTGTAAAACGCCATCAAAATAGCTAAAAGAATTGTACTCATCCGGTACCATTCCCATCATTCTATCAAACCGAAAAGCTCCACCACATTATTATATTCCCCTTGTTGGGCATACCCTATCATCATCGTGTTCAACCCTACAACATTAAGCTCCATTTTTAGTTCATCAAACACTCGACAAACATTCCCCACAATAACATTGTTCAAGCATAGTCATATTAGAGCTCGCCCTCAGCACCCTTAAACCCTAACCACACTAGACCCGAAACTACTCCCCTCAACAAAATATAACGAATTATCAATAGTCTTTCCATTCCTCAGCAAACCTAACAATCATCGATGAAAAAACACCTATATCAATCTCTTCATCCTCCTGAACTACATTTCAATCTCTTCAACTAAACCTACATTGTAAATCGCCATCAAAATAGCTAAAAATCTGAACTCATCCGGCACCATTTCCCGTCCTGATCCACCAAATTAAAAAGCTCCACGACGTTGTTACATTCTTCTTGTCGACCGAACCCTACCATCACTGCGCTCCAGCCTACAACATTAAGCTCTACTTCTTGTTCATAAAACACTCGACGAACATTCTCCACAACAACATTGTTCAAGCATACCCATATCAGAGATCTCCCTCAACACCCCTAAAACCCTAACCACACTAGACCCCAAACCACAATGAATCATCAATAGTCTTTGCATTCCTTAAACCTAACAATCATCGGCAAAAAAACACTGTATCAATCTCTTCATCCTCCTGAACTACATTTCAATCTCTTAAACTAAACCTACATTATAAGACGCCATCAAAATAGCTAAAAGAATTGTACACATCCGGTTCCATTCCCATCATTCTATCAAACCGAAAAGCTCCACCACATTCTTATATTCCCCTTGTTGAGCATACCTTATCATCATCGTGTTCAACCCTACAACATTAAGCTCCATTTTTAGTTCATCAAACACTCGACAATCATTCCCCACAACAACATTGTTCAAGCATAACCATATCAGAGCTCGCCCTCAGCACCCTAAAACCCTAACTACACTAGACCCAAACCGCTCCTTCTCTCAACTAAACACAACGAATCGTCAATAGCCTTTTCATTCCTCAAAAACATAACAATCATCGACCCAAAAAAACCCTATATCAAATTTAAAAAAAATGAAATTCTAGGTTTTACTCATTTCTTTCTAACTACTTACATAATTATTCTTTCTTAACATTTTCATGTATTAGTAGCATGTTGAATTAAATTAATAATTAAGTCTTCTTTGATCAATTTCACATAAAACAACTTTCCAAACTCTCTTTCAAGTAATTAATATGATACCTTTTTATTTAAATCCAAAGGCAATTATATTTATACATTTTTTGAGATGTGTAACACATTTTCAAAAAAATCACTTAAGTTCTTATTCCCTTTTTATGTGTTTTTAAATTAAAGATTTCTTTTAAGTAATAACTATTTAATATATTTTTTAATTTACATAAAAATTGGGCTGTGACTTTTGCATCTTTCGTAAAATAGTCAAATTATGAAATGTTTTTAATTGAGTTTTAATATGAATTGTAACAAGATAGAATGAAATTAATAGAAATTAAGAAACATAAAGATCATTAATAAACATAAATATCATTAATAGAAATTACTGTGAAACAAAGAACATATAATATGTACCATTATTGAAACAAAATAACAAAACTGAAGAATGAAAGCATACTTAAATAGAGTGAATCTATATATAGATTCACTTCGTTGTATAGGACTTCGATAAATAATATTACGTGAATACGATTTATTTAAGAAGTACTTATAAACTAGATATCTGCATCTTCCGATGGAGACTGCGACGAGGACGAAGCTTCAGGTAATTGATCATTCAGCATAACTTCTCCGACGTCTAACCATGCTTGGAACTTCATTATATCATCTTCATTTAACTGATCGATGGACTCCCAACGACTTTTCTCTCTAGTCTTATTCATTTCGCTTAACAAAGTCATTCTATCCTTTGCAATTTTTTCTCTCCTATCAAGTTCATTTAACCTATCGTTGAGTTGATTCACCTTTTTACGTGTATTTTCAGCAACAAGGTGTTCACCTAAATCAAATTCTTGTGTCGGATTCATATAACGATTGATGACCGCGTTCATGGGCAGCATCTGAGTGGATTACTATTCTACATAGGTGCGATTGAGTTTCACGCATGTAAGTCGCAGAATTGGAGTGTTTTTTTGTTCAACTTTAATATAGTTAAAGGGCATACTTGTACATTCGTAAAGTCAAATAGCATAGTTATAATTTAGTGTCAAGTTAAAGGTCCTGTTTATATATTATGCCATTCTTTTTTTTATTTATAATACACCCTATTTTGTTTACTGACTTTGGTATCTTGCACTGCATTTTGGGAAGAATTATGTAGTTTTGATAACTGATTCTGCTTTGAGTTTGGTGTCTATTAAGTATTTGGAAGTGTGCTTTTATTGCAGGATGACTAAAAATGCAAATTCTCTGTGATATTCTACTAGATTAATTAGATATAGGACTAAATAGATTGGTTGAGTTTCTGAGAGATCTGATGAATAGTGGCTTCTTGATATGGTGTTGTCCTGTGCTCTCTGGAGTTTGAGGTCTGGATTTATTGGATACGAAATCCAAGGTAAGGCTATGTAGAATAGACCCTTGTGGTCCGTTCCGGCCCTTCCCAGAAGAAGCTGTGTGTAGCGGGAGCTTTAGTGCACCGAGTTGCCTTTTTTTTTTTCTTTTTTTTTTGTTACTTTTGAATTTTACTTGTTTTCTATTTTAGTCTATGTTGTTTAGACTCTCCAAATATGTTGTTGCACCTATGTTTGATCATCTAAAAGACCACTACTTTTAGAGGATCCGACATGCACCCTTCGACAATGTTAAAGAGTTTGATGAATGATTATGACACCTCCAAGCTCAAAGTTGTGATTTTGAGTCACCGGAGAATAAAGTAAGACGGTCCACTGTTGGACTCCTAGGGGAGAATATTTGAAGATCTGATCTATGTAGGTTACCTTGCCATATCAACAACATATATACCTATCGAAATCCCATAGGTGGGGTCTGGGGAGGGTAGAGTGTACGCAGACCTTAACCCTACCTCGTTATGGTAGAGAAATTCTTCAAGTCCAGTGCCTGGATTTTGAGTGAAATTTACCTCCGGTTTAGGATCAAAAGTACACTGCCAAATATCCCAACATATAATGTTAGAGTTGTGACCCGAGTTTTGTTGGTCCGGACCTGAAAGGTTCGCGGTGCGACCCATGTTTGTGATTTTCAATGGGGTCAGTGGCGGTAGCGTAGGGAATGGGCCAATATAGGACTTGTTTGTATGCACATACTATATAAGTGCAACTAGTGGGTCAGTTTTAGATATTCAGAAATTACGTCATTCTCCACATTGTACTCCTCTCCTTTCATAGCGACATTCCTCTGCCTCTGCCCGTGTTTTTTCCCGCAAGGGTTTCCACGTAAATCTGTGTGTTGTTCTCGTTTTTCTTTTAGCTGTGGTTTGCTTATTCTGTCCGAATCATAATATATAACATGTCACTTATGCATGACAACCAAGGCTTGATCATGTGGTTGAGCATCTCCAACTTCAACCAGTAGGTTGAGGATTCGAGTCACGCTGGAGGGTAAGTGCAAACACTATTGATTTTCCTAACGGGGTGGAGGTGGGAAAACTGTTTCCTTACAAGGAAGCGTGTCTCCTAGAAATCTTTAATTATGAGTTTTACCAGGGCTTTGAATACCAAATATGTGCAGAAATATTGTCTCCTTCATTTATGGAAGTGCGGTATTGCAACTTTCGATGTTTAGGCTTTGAAATCCTTGATTCGAAGGTAACATGTGTTCCTATTTCATACAAAAAAAACTTGTTAGTTTAAAAACATGGTGGCTGGTTTGCGGCTTTGGCTTTCGTGGAAATTGCTCTTACCCCAGTCGCATTTAATCTTGCTTTCAACCATTAGCATGTGTCACTAGCTTGCTGTATCATTGACCCGAACTCAGTTTATTAAGAGTGACTCTGAAACAAATACAGTATCTCTGCTTTGTCATGCTTCTCAGATAAACCCTTTGAACCTTGGTATTTCCATGAGTTCCCATACTTGTCGGTTGACAAAACTTTCTTCTTGGCTCACAATCATGTCTTTAGCATGTTCTGGCCCATTTGTCTTGCTTTGTGCAATTGAAGAAGCTGGTAGGCATGTTTTGAGATCTTTTCTCCCTTGTTTTGACATGGACTTGACTGAAAGACAATAGAAAAAAAATGACAATGATTTTATTTGGACAACTGACTAAAGAAAATAAAATAAACATAAAGATAAGAAAGAAAAAACAAGGAATATCCCCATTTGAAATAAAGAAATGAAAAATTTATTTAGAAATGACAGTCAACTCTAATGATTATGCCATGCATTTTGGATCAAGCTACCTGATCTTTCCATCAAACTTTCTACCAATTGTTGTTGAGTGAATGACTCTGAAACTAAGTTACTTGCTTGAGCCCATTGCATTCGAAGAGCTCATTCGGCTAGTGGCACATTGAAGGAATTTTGCCAAGCCTCTCTCATTTTTCCCTCAACTCACCATCGCCATATGGTGCCCGTGAGGGTTTTCACCAATGACTCTCATTTTTATCTATCTCAACTTACCATCGCCTTATGTTTCCCGTGAGGGTTTTCACCGATAAGATTCTCTCATTTTTATTTCTCTCCTGATTTCTTATGCTGAGGAAAACGAGTAGTTCCTAAAATGTGTCATCACAACAATTGCGTGCTTAGCCTTAACATTCTTAAAGATTGATCCAAAGGTCTTTCTTTGGTTGTAACTTAGCTTTTGGATAGGGCTAGAGAGAAAGGATGGCATGGGGCCCAAACGACACTTGAAGTGGGGTGGAACTTACAACTTTTGGAATCGACTCAAACAATGAGGATTAACTCATGCCCCAGTTTCTTTTCACTGGGTGATGCTAAATTATTTATTTGGTTTGACCAAGCCTTTAGTAGGGCAGCCTACCTATCTCACCCCCGAGAGAGGAGAATCAGGTCATGCGTAGTTCTGGCAGCTTGTTCTTTTGCTTTGATCTGATATTTCTTTTTTTTTCTTTTTTTTTCTTATATTCGCTCTTTTCACTTTGCGATTCTTTTTTCTAACTCTATTTTTCTTGACACTCTTTTTTTTTGGAAACATTTTTGTCTTTTTTTTATAACTTTTTGACTTTATCTTTCTACTCGACACTATTCTTTGAACTTTGCTTACTCTATCTTGATTCCAAAAGAGGGGTATGAAAGAAAATAACACTAAGGCTCAAATGGGATAAACAAAGGATGACACAATGTTTGGATAGCTGAATAAAATGCCTTCATCATATCAATCCTTGAGAATGCAAGTACATAATATGCAATTGGAAGTGAGAGATGAAGATCATTTGCGACATCTTTTTAAGCAGATTGAGTCTGTGCGTCACTACTTCTTCTGTAAACTCCACCATTGTTGTACTATCCTCACATCAAATGACTCATGCTTTTGTGGAGCTGCTTATCTTCTTGTTTCTATTGATATAGGGATCACACGTCCACTATTTGACCTAATTGGGCCTTGCCTTTCGATTGATGACCAAGTTGTTCTTGTGATTCTCAAAATAATTGTCTTAACTTATCACCAAATGTCTCAGCACTCTATCTATTTTCTCATATGCTCTCTTTTTCTACCTTTAACCCTCTGATTCAATGTTCATGCTTAAACTGGATTTTAAGATCTGGCTGAAAATTTCACTAGCATGTCATATCACTAGAGTCAACACAAAATGTACTATGTAAAGAAAACAAACAAATAACACATATTTAAAACACAAGGGAAAATGAGACACTTCATTTAGTCGAAACAAAAGATAGAAGAGTTAGAACATAAACAACAAAAGGACAAAACAAGACAGATCCCGAACTACAACCCTAAAATAATTCGGAGAACAGAAAATAAAACAAAATAAGCTACCAAACCCCTTCCTAGTAAGGAGAGGGGTGACTTCTCAATTGCTCAGCCTGATATCTTAGCCACTGGTTTCCATATCAGCATGACTAGAGTCTCCCTCACTGTCAATGTTCTGCACCATGATTGATTTATCTTGAATCATCTTTTCAATTTCTCTTTTCAAAGCACGACAATCTTTAATACTGTGACCCTGAACATCGGAATGATATGTACATCGTACATTAGGATCAAAACTTCTTGAATATGGGTCAGGAGTATACCCAAGGAGAGGAGTGATCATGCCCTGTTGTTCCAATATCTGGAATAAACTTGCATACGACTCTCAAATGGGTGTGAAGCTATCCCTCGACTTCTGTCTCATTTCATTATTTGGCTTAAATTGTAAACCAGGCCTAGAAGGGCTTCGGTATGTATGTGGAGTTGGAGGATAACTCGGCAGAATTGGCGCGCGCCAGTGTGGGTAAGATGGGGTTTGAACATATGGTTGCGCATTATACACTTGATATGGAGATGGGGAGTGGAATATAATGAATTTTGGGAAGGATTCTGTGGAACTTGGCCATAAACTTGGGTTTGAGCCCGTGGGTAATGATGGTATGGTCCTCTTGCCCGTGCCTGTTTTCCAACTATAATAGATGATGCATCTTCCTCATTTTTCTTTCCTCCAACACTTCCCGAACCTTTTTGAATTGCTTGAGTAGTCGCTTTCAATGTTGCAAAACTCACAATGCGACCAGTCTTAATTCCATCCTCTATCATCTCCCCCATTTTGAGGACCTAAATAAATGGCTTGCCTAATGTAGGTAACAAATGTTGATAATATGTTTCATCTTGCGCTTGAATAAACACCTCCATTATCTTGCTTTCTTTCATTGGCGGTTTTACTCTAGCAGCTTGTTCGCGCCATCTGATGGCATACTCCCTGAAACTCTCAGTATTCTTCTTTTTTATACTAGTTAGGGATTTTTCGTCAAGTATCAACTCCACATTGTATTGAAATTGTTCCACAAATCCATTAACTAGGTCATCCCAACTAATCCACTTAACAATGTCTTGGTCTACAAACCATTCTGAAGCTAGACCTGAAAGACTCTCACCGAAATAAGCCATGAGTAGTTCTTTCTTCCCTCTAGCGCCCCTTATCTGGTTACAATAGCGTCTCAAATGTGCTACAGGATCACCATGTCCATCATACTTCTCAAACTTCGGCATTTTAAAATCAAAAGGAAGATGTACACCTAAAAACATGCACAAATCTTTATATGAGACACTTTTGTACCCCCAAGTCCTTGCAAGTTTTTCATTTTCAGTTCCAAACTTCTCAATTTTCTGGCTATTTCCTCCTGTTCTTCTTTCATAACAAGCTTCTCAGTATTTGGAGGAAATTCAGGCATTTGAGGGCTGTCGTAAAGACCAGTCGACTTAAATGTGGGATCGGGAGCGTAATGCTGATCACTAAAAATATTCAATACAGGGTTATTTGTAAAGTGAGGAATCACAACCGTTGGATTGACATTAAAGCAGGAGCTTCAGACGAGAGTGGGGCTTCAAAAGCATGAATAGAAACTGGAGCCGAGTATATGGTAGTCTTGGATTGGGGAATGAGGAAATAAACCTTGGAAGTGGTTGGATATTGTTGCCCCGGAGTCGATCCTGATGCATGTTGTGGCATATCAACAAAAATGGGAAATTGTGCATGTGACACGGGAGGCAAGCTAGAAAGATATTCCAGATTATCAGTGAGAACTGGAGGAGGCGGCAACCCATTAGCCCAAGCTTGATGCATTTCTATTATTTGCCGCCTTAATTTCCGAATCTCTTCATTATCTCCTACATTCTCATTCCCCGAACTCCCTATCTGATTATTGATAACTCACTCGGTATCCTTGTTGGTCATAACTTCCTCTGTGACTTGGAGCAATATGGAGGACCAGCCAAAATGCCACAAACCAACCACCTTAAACTAACTGGACAAGAGATAGCAAATGGTTAGAGTTCAACAATTTTTCAAAACCTCTTTTTTTTTCTTGAAAAGATCACTGAATCCAAGAAGGGCGCCTACGTATCTCACTCCCGAAAGAGGAGAATCAGGTGTGCGTAGTTCGTGAAGTCTTGCCAAAATGGCCGATTAAACTCTTTTTCTTTCTTTTTTCTTTTTCTTGAAACTTTAAAAAGAAAAGAAAAATAAAAATTTGTCAAAAGAAATGACGGAAATATTTTTGAATTCTTCGGCTTTAACATCCCTATACAAAATGAAACCTATGATTACTAAAGAAAATCTTTTTGGGTTTTTGATTGTGAATTTCATTTGAAAACGAAACTTGAACCTATTAAATGAAATTTTTTCTTGTAGTTTTCTTTTAAAGACGTATATGAAACGCCTACTCTAAATGGAGAGTGAAGAAATATTTTTGAATTTTTCAAATAAGATCCCCGAACCAACAATAGGCTGCCTACGTATCTCACTCCAGAAAGAGGAGAATCAGGGGTGCGTAGTTCGTCTAGATTGAACAATTAATGATTAAATAACAAATGACACCCTGACTTGAGACACGACCAAAGACACATGATGAACAACATAACAAAGTCTTTTTTTTTTTTTTGAGTTTTTAATTCGACACTTTACATAAAAAATGACACCAACAGCTATGAAAGAAAAAATCTTTTTGGTATTTTCGTTAAATGAAATGTACAAAACTTCTACTACCTTTTTTTGAATTTTTCTTTTATAAAAAGCCCATAAAAAATCTTTTTGGAGTTTTTAAATTGTGAAAGCTTGCTAAAGGAAACAAAAGGAAAATCTTTTTTTTTTTTTTTTGAATTTTTGAATCGTGGAAAACAAAAGCCTTTAGAACCTAAAAACTACGAAACTCTTCTTTGATTCACCTTTTCTCTTTTTTTTTTTTTTTCAAGCACACCTTACTTCTAACACATGCTTTCCTCGAATCAGTCCGTCAAATGACCACATTACCCTCAAAGATGCAATATTTAGCACATAGGGATGCTTTAAAGGTGAGTCTCCTACAAAGAACCGTGTGGGCCCTGCTATGTCTCAATATGATGCACATAAGAATGACCTAAAGGCTGACCTACGTTGTGGTTTACTAACAAGGCCATTCGGGGGAGCATATGGTCGATAGTGGCTGCTTTGCTTTCCACCTACTCCATACATCCAACGGCTCCCCCCCTAAAATAAGGGTGACTCAACTAGAGTTCGTGCGCACGACGTGCACTCCGGGACTTGTTGCAGAAAGAATTGACTCGGGTTATGCAAATGATGCCAGATATAAAGCGGTAACACATAAAGAAAAAAAAACTGTAAACAAAGAGCACAGAAATGCACAACAGTGATAACAATAACATAAACAATAATCACAAACAATATTTATACATCCATAATGCCAAACAATGTCGATACGACTCCAAAAAATAAGCCCGAAATCTGAAAAGTCCCCAGCAGAGTTGCCAGTGCTATCACACCCCTTTTTGACCAAAAAAAAAGATATGTATTTTAAGTTCGAAAGGGTTTTATTATTAAGGTGACAAAAATGAAAAAAAATTGTTTCGAAAAAAAAGTATTATTTACATTATCTTTTCTTATTCAGAGTCACCACTTGGCATAATCCGGTGTGCCAAGTCACCTTTGGAAAATCCTATTCGAAACGGTTTGACTCTAAAAAGTGATCCGCGAACAGAGATTCCGGCTAAGGAATTCTGTTGACCGAGGGGAAGGTGTTAGGCACCCTTCGATTCCGTGGTTCAACCACGGTCGCTTGGTGGAGCGTATCAGCTAATTTGAAATTACAAATGTACAAACCACATAAACACACAAAACAAGCAAACAAACAAATCACACAAAATTCAAAACAAACCAAAATAATGTTCAGTCCAAATTATACAATCCAAAATAAAAGAGGTGCTGAAATATAAAACCTATTCTATTCAAAACTAATCCTAAACTAAACTCTACCCTGTAGACACGTAATTTTGCCCCCCTTAGAAGTTCGATTTTATTCATTTTCTACCTTAGCATATCATGCACCCTCCACGATGTCATTTTTTACCCACTCTTATTTTATCCTACCGTGTACCCTCACCCATGTCATTATACCCCGCAAAATACAAAAAAAATAATAATAAACAAATAATAAAATAACTAACCCTATCTTATCCTAACAACCTACCCAATAAAAAATAACACCTCACCACTACCCCTACCCCACGTTACCCCACCCCCCTCTCTTTTTCTTGTCCAATAAGAAATGCCTCAAAACACAATACAAAAAAGGGGGGGACAAAAAAAAAGAATCTGATATAGAAAATTATTGAGCCTTTTTTTTCTCTCTCTAAACTCTCTCTCTCTCTCTCTCTCTCTCTCTCTCTCTCTCTCTCTTTCTCTCCGACCACTCTCCGGCGTCAGGCACAGAAACAGCGACGCCGGCGACCAGCAGCGACAAACACCAACTCCATCGCCTCTCTCTCTCTTTGACTCTCTCTCCGACTTCTCTCTCTTTCTCTCTCCCCGATCTCCCTCTCTCTCTCTCTTTCTTTCCGACCACTCTCCGGCGTCAGGCACAAAAACAACGACGCCGGCGACCATCATCGACAAACACCAACTCTGACCAACGACACTCCGTCCGTTTTCCACTGATTCCGACAAAATTTCGCGTATGGGTTTTCTCGAGTTTTCATAATTTCATTCTCGGTTCGTTGGATATTTCTTATTTCTTAAGGTTTTAAATCCATACGATTTGGTTTGGTTCATGCAAGGTTAGTTGGAAATCGTTGGTTTGGGGGTTTCGAATTCGGGATCTTGGGTTGTTTTTTTTTGAAAGTTCATTCAGATTTGTGGGTTATTCATCGTGAGGTTTTTGTCGTGGTTTTCCGATCTGTCCGGTTGAATTCAATATCGAGTTTGGAGTTGTTCGTTGTGAGGTTCTCCGATCGAGTATTTTGGTCTTCGGATTTCTTTATTATCGACAAGGATTAGTTTCATCAAGGTCCATTTCTTCTAACCGAATCTTTAATTTATTTTGACTTTTATTGATGTTGTTGGTGTGGATGATTTATTTATTGTGTGTTTGGTTTGAATCTTCATTATTTGTGTTGTGTTTGATGTTGGTTGCGGATTTTGAGACGTGATTTAATAATCGAAGCATGTTGTAATTATTGTGGTTAAAAATGGGTTTGTGGGTGAGAATTGAAAACTTGACATAATTGGTGATTTTGGTTAGTTTGATTTCATTGTTCGTATAACTTGAAAGGAATGCTAATTTGATTTTGGTTGTAACATGATACATCGATCGGAATAGGCAAAACGTAGGTCGGATAGGAAAATCTAGAGATTGTGGGTTGATTGAATGGTTGAAATTTGATTGAATGGTTGAAATTTGATTGAATGATTTGATTTTATCACTTTTTGAATCAATTGTATAATTTATCCGGGGAATGCCTAGAAGAATTTGTATTGATTTATCCGGGGAATGCCCCGAAGTAGCATGTACGCAAAGGAGGCTCGTGATCAAGGCCCGGAACGTCGGGTGGAGTTTAGTTTAGGATTAGTTTAGAATAGAATAGGTTTTATATTTCAGTACCTCTTTTATGTTGGATTGTATAATTTGGACTGAACATTATTTCGGCTTGTTTTGAATTTTGTGTGATTTATTTGTTTGCTTGTTTTGTGTGTTTTATGCGGTTTGTACATTCGTAATGCCAAATTAGCCGATACGATCCACCAGGCGACCATGGTCGAACCACGGGATCGAGGGGTGCCTAACACCTTCCCCTCGGTCAACAGAATTCCTTAGACGAAATCTCTGTTCGCAAACCAGTTTAAGAGTCAAATGGTTCCGAAAAGGATTTTTCAAATGTGACTTGGCACACCGAATTATGCCAAGTGGCGACTCTGAAATAAAAAATATAAATAGTCCTTTTTCGAAACAAATTTTCATCCTTGTCACTTTAATAATAAAAACCCTATTATAAAATTTTTTTGGAATACGTAAAAAAAAGGGGGTGTGACATCTCTGGCGACTCTGCTGGGGACTATTTTAGAATCCGAGCTTTTTTGGAGTTGTATCGGCTTTGTTTGGCATTACGAGTGTATAAGCATTGTTTGTGATTTTTGTTTGTTTTTCACTTTTGTGCGTTTTCGTGCTCTTTGTTTACAGTATTTATCCTATGTGTTATCGCTTTATATCTGGCATCATTTGCATAACCCGAGTCAATTCTTTTCGCAACAAGTCTCAGAGCACACGTCGTGCACACGAACTCTAGTTGAGTCACCTTTATTTTAGGGGGGGAGCCGTTGGATGTATGGAGTAGGTGGAAAGCAAAGTAGCCACTATCGACCATATGCTCCCCCGAACGGCCTTGTTAGTAAACCACAACGTAGGTCAGCCTTTAGGTGCATCATATTGAGACATAGCAGGGCCCACACGGTTCTTTGTAGGAGACTCACCTTTAAAGCATCCCTACGTGTTAAATGTTGCATCTTTGAGAGTAACGTGGTCATTTGACGGACCGATTTGGGGAAAACATGTGTTAGAAGTAAAGTGTGAAAAAAAAAGTGAGTCGAAAAGAATGAATCAAAAAGGAGTGTCGTAGTTTATTTTAGAGTTCTTTATGGCTTTTGTTCTTCACGATCCAAAACTCAAAAATATTTTTTTTACGTTTTGCATTTATCTTCCCAAAGTACCGTAAGTTCAACAAAAAAAATGAAAAAAAAGAGGGTTTTGTTTGCCTTTTCTACTTTTTTGTCAAAAACAAAATACCAAAAAGATTTTTTTTTTATATAATTGGTGGTGTCAGTCTTAGTTGAAATGTCTAGTTGAAAATCCAAAAAGTTTTCACTCGTTTGTCTTTGGTTGTCTCTTAAGTTAGGGTCAATTTATTAGTTAATCGCTAAACGGCCCAAACTATGCAAGATCTGATTCATGTACAACATGATACGTAGGCAACCTACTTTTGGGTTCGATTTAATCATTTTGTTTCGTTTGTTAAAGAAGAATAAAATCCATAAAGAATGATAAAATAAAGGTAGATAACAAGGGAGGTGGAAAGAACAGAGGTGGATACGGAAAAAAAAAGAGTGCAGATAAAAATCGGGATGATGTTGAAATGACCTCGCTACCCTCAAAAGCTGGTAGAAATGAACATGAATTTAGGACAATTTTACCAATGTGACTCTTATGCTTGTTGTGTGCCCTAATCCTAATGGATGTCGTCTTTGATGAGCATGTTCTTTCAGATAACAGTGGTAGGTTTGCAGCACTCTGGCTAGTCACCCATACTTCACTAGATCCAAAGCAAAGCTTGTCATGGCTAGCAGGGAGATTGAAAATTCGCTCATTGACCCAGATCAGGATCACAGGGAAGAAAGTTCAGAACACAATGATGAGGTAGTAAGGCTCAGAAACAATTGATAGATTTGCACCGGGCATGGGCCAGCGGAATGCCTCCTCCTCCGCTCCCTGAAGGTCTTGGGAATATCTCTAATTGTCCACCGCTCTCTCAGGCACAATTCTCTGCTCCTACTGAGTTAACTGAGCACGCACCGGGATTCACTCCGCGACATTATTATCCTGGCAATTCTGGTGTACCCTTGGCAGCTCCCCAATCAAGACCAGCTGCTCAGCCAATGCCACCGATCACACCGGTATTCGTGGCCCCGCCACCATATGAAACTCCCATATATGTTGTGCGTCCCATAATGAGGCTTCCTCGGTCTGCCAGTGAGCCAGTATTGAAGGTTCCAGATAGTCTGTATTATGCCTCGGAGCCGACTTTGAGAATGAATGAACCGTATGGGTACACTCATCCACCTGCATTTCCATTTGATTCAGAGAAACCTGTCGCAACAGAGGAATAGGAAGTCATAGCGCGGAAGTTGAAAAGTTTAGAACAGGCCATGAGAAATTTGCAGGGAATCGGAGGTTATAAGAGTGTTTCTTATAAAGATCTGTGCATGTTCCCAGACATCAACCTTCCCCTCAGTTTTAAAATGCCTAAGTTCGAGAAGTATGCAGGACACGATGATCCCGTGGCCCACTTGAGATTCTATTGCAACCAGTTGAGGGATGCAGGAGGAAGGGAAGAGCTGCTCATGGCTTTCTTTGGCGAGAGTCTTTTTGATCTGGCTTCAGAATGGTTTATCGATCAAGATATCGACAAGTTGAACAGCTGGGACGACTTGGCTTCTGAGTTTGTGAACATTTTTAGTATAACATCGACCTGATTTCGGACGAAAAATCTTTGGTCAACATGAAGAAGAAAAGCACTGAAGGTTTTAGGGAATACGCGATAAGATGGCGTGAACAGGCCACCAGGGTAAATCCTCCGATGAAAGTAAGTAAGTTGGTAGAGGTTTTCATTCAGGCACAGGATGAGACTTATTTTCAACATCTACTCCCGACAATGGGAAAGTCTTTTATTGAAGTCCTCAAAATGGGGGAGATGATAGAGGACGGAATCAAGACCAGACGAATAGTGAGTTTTGCCTCATTGAAAGCCACCACACAAGCGATTCAAGGTGGATCTGGCGCATTTGGAGGTAAAAAGAAGAAAGAGGACGTGGCGACTGTTGTAGCTGGAACCCATTCCTATCCCAAAAGACCACCTCACCCCTATCCCCAATCCCAAGCCCAAGTCTACGCCCAAGCTCCATATATTCCTCCCCACCATTACTACCCTCTACAAAACCCTTTATATTCCATTTCACCACCCCCATACCCAGTATATAGAGCGCAACCATATGCCCAAACCCCTTTTTACCCGCAGTGGCGCGCGCAAGCTTCACAAAATCGCCCATTCGCTCCACCGAATTACCAAAACCCCTCCATACCTGGTTTTCAACCTAGGCCCGAGTATAGGAAAGAGAAGGCGGTCAAAAATAAATTCACACCTCTTGGGGAGTCATATGCTAGTTTGTTTGATAGGTTGAAAAAGTTGAAGGTTTTAAGCCTAATTCAAGGAAGGCTTTCAAATCCACCGCCGAGGAATCTCGATTATTCTTTAAGGTATGCGTACTGTTCTGATATGCTCGACCATGATATCGAGAAATGCTGGCATTTAAAGAGAGCTGTCCAAGATTTAATTGACACAAATCAGATGCTGGTTCAGGCCCCGAAAGGCCTAAACATTACCCAGAATCCATTGCCAACCCATGCTGAAGCCAATATATTAGAATTGATATATGACGGGAAGGAGTATTTGAGGGGTTATAAGCCTATTGTCAAGATACAGACCATTGAGGAGAAAACGGTGAATGTAGCGAAGTCTTTGAAAGCAATGTCATTGAGCCAGGAAGGAATGAGAGAAGATAAAGCCCAAGAAAGCACAAAGAAACCTCTGATCAGAGTACAGGGCGCCAGAAGGTATGTTGATTCAAGTCAGGATAAACCTAAGTTGATGGTGGTGGGAGCTCTGAGTCAGCCTCTCTTGACGGTGAAAGGAGCACTGGCAGCGCCTATTGTCCTCAAACCGGTGACCCAACCTCCGATAGTTGATACGAAAAGGATTCCCTAGAATTATGGGCGGACCGTGATGACCTATCATGGGAAAAAAGTAGTGGAAGATGTAGATGGGGTAGGGGGTTTGACTAGGTCAGGAAGATGTTTCGTGCCTGAAAGCTTAAGAAAGTCCAAGCCAACGGTGAGTGGACCGTCATCTATCAAAAATCCTATCACCGAAGAAGAAGTCAAAGAATTTTTGAAAAAGATGAAATTGCCAGAGTATTCAATATTAGACCAGTTGAAGAAAACCCCTGCTCAAATTTCCCCTTTATCTTTGTTGTTGCACTCCAAGGAGCATCGTGATATTTTACTGAAGGTATTAAATGAAGCATATGTTCCAAGGGAGATTACAATCAACCAGCTTGAGAAAATGGTTGGAAAAATCTTTGAGGTCAATCGGATCAGCTTTTCTGACGATGAATTGCCTATTGAAGGTACAGGGCATAACTGGGGCCTTTACATTACAGTGAAGTGTGAAGATTTCTATGTCACTCATGTTATGATTGATGGAGGTTCAGGTGCAAATATTTTCCCTATTTCTACATTGAAAAAGCTGAATATTGGTGCTGAGAGGATCAGGCCCAACAATGTATGTGTCAGGGCTTTCGATGGTGCAAAATCAAATTTCATTGGCGAAATAGAACTAGTGTTGACCATAGGTCCTGTTGAGTTTGCCATAGAGTTTCAAGTATTGAATGTAGACTCCTCTTACAATCTGTTGTTGGGAAGGCCGTGGATCCACAAGGCCAAGACGGTTGCATCTACACTGCACCAAATGATTAAGTTTGAGCATGACAGGCAAGAAGTAGTTATTCATGGTGAAGGAGATTTGTCATCCTACGAAAATTCTCCCTTGTCTCTTATTGAAGCAAATAACGTAGAAGAGATATTCGTCTATCAAATTTTTGATACAGTGCCAGTGAATCGTATCCTTGAATGGCAGGCTATACCGGGACCGCAATTGTCTTCTGCTTCTATCATGATGGTGAGTGAACTTTGGAAATACGAAATTGAGCTAGGAAAGGGTTTGGGAGCATCTCTGCATGGTATAGTTCATCCCATATGTCCGAGTGAGAACGTGGGCATGTTTGGTCTGGGATTTGAGCCTACAGTTGAAGATCTGAAGAAAGCCAAGGGAAGGAAAAAGGAAATATGGTCACTCCCTCGCCCAATGCCACTACTCAGTGAATCATTTGTTAAGAGCGGTGTCACGAAGTATGTGGAATTTGAGGTTGAATTGGTTGATGACTTCCAGAACCTTTGTATGGAAGTTGATATGGTCGAAGCAGGAGAAGGTACCAGTATGGCAGAATTGCAATTCATAGGTCCAGCTGTCCGGCTCAATAATTGGGAAGTCACTTCTCTCCCCATCAGGAGGGAGTTTTGGTAGTTTATTTTGTTTTTCTTTCTGTTTATCCGAGTTATTTCAGGGTTTTAATTCGGATTTTAGTTTGTTTATGTTATGTTGGCATCTGTGTTTAAACCCTTCTATCTTTTTATTTAATGAAATGCAATGTCCCTTTTGTTTTGTGTCTAATATATTTTGTTTTTCTTTTCTTACACAGTTCTCTTTATGCTGATTCTAATGACATGACATGCATGTGGAATTTTCAGCCTGATCTTAAAATCCAAACTAATCAAGATGTAATGAAGCGGGATGGGGAATATAATGAAGAAGGAGCACTAGAAGAAATAAGCAAAAAGTTGGAACAGTTTGAAGACAAACCGAATCCTAATTTGAATGAGACTGAGCCAATAAATCTAGGGAATCAAGAAGATGTTAGGGAAACTAAAATCAGTGTACATGCTTTGACACAGCTAAAAGAGGGAATGATTCAAGCATTAATTGATTATAAGGATGTTTTTGCATGGTCTTATGATGATATGCCCGGTTTAAGCACAAAATTAGTGGCTCACAAGTTGCCAACTGATCCCGCGTTCCCCCTGTCAAACAGAAGTTGAGGAAGTTTAAAACCAATGTAAGTATTAAAATCAAAGAGGAAATCATGAAACAACTTGAAGCCAAAGTAATTCGAGTGTCTCGTTATCCCATGTGGTTATCCAATGTTGTTCCCGTACCAAGGAAAGATGGAAAAATTCGAGTGTGTGTTGATTACCGCGATTTGAACAGAGCTAGTCCGAAAGAATATTTTCCACTGCCCAACATCCACATTTTGTTAGACAACTGTGCTAAACACGAGGTTGCCTCTTTTATGGATTTCTATGCCGGATATCACCAGATCATTATGGATGATGAAGACGCAGAGAAAACGTCTTTTATCACACCATGGGGAACTTATTACTATCAAGTGATGCCGTTCGGTTTGAAGAATGCTGGAGCAACATACATGAGAGCCATGACCACTATGTTTCATGACATGATGCATAAGGAGATTGAGGTCTATGTGGATGATGTGATTATTAAGTCAAAAAGTCAGGCCGACCATGTTAAAGATTTAAGAAAGTTCTTTGAGAGGCTTTGCAGGTATAATCTCAAACTCAACCCGACCAAATGTGTATTTGAAGTTCCATCTGGAAAGCTGTTGGGGTTTGTAGTCAGCTGTCGGGGAATTGAATTGGATCCTTCAAAAATCAAAGCCATTCAGGATTTGCCCTCGCCCAAGAATAGAACGGAGGTGATGAGTTTGCTTGGTAGACTGAACTACATTAGCAGGTTTATTCCTCAACTCACAACCACTTGTGAGCCCATATTCAAGTTGTTGAAAAAGTGTGCTGCGGTAAAATGGACTGAAGAATGTCAGGAAGCGTTCGATCGAATCAAAAGATATTTGTCAAATCCGCCAGTGCTGGTACCCCCGGAGCCTGGTAGGCCTTTGATCTTATATTTATCAGTCATGGACAATTCTTTCGGTTGTGTCCTGGGTCAACATGATGTCACAGGCAAAAAAGAGCAGGCTATTTATTATCTTAGAAAGAAGTTCACCGCATATGAGGCCAGGTATACTCTTCTTGAAAGGACGTGTTGTTCGCTAACTTGGATAGCACAGAAGTTGAAGCACTATCTCTCATCCTATACTACTTATCTCATCTCCCTTATGGATCTTTTGAAGTATATCTTTCAGAAGCCTATGCCGACAGGTCGATTGGCAAAGTGACAAATATTGCTTACCGAGTTCGACATCGTATATGTTACTCGAACCGCCATGAAAGCCCAAGCCTTGGAAGATCATCTTGCTGAGAATCCCATCGATGAAGAGTACGAGCCATTAAAGACATATTTTCCTGACGAAGAAGTGTTGTGTATCGATGAAGTCGTTATAGATGCTGATCCAGGTTGGAGGTTATTCTTCGATGGAGCTGTCAATAAGAAAGGAGTCGGAATAGGTGCGGTTCTTATCTCTGAATTGGGACAACATTTCCCGGTAACAACACAAATTCGATTCTACTGTACTAACAATATGGCAGAGTATGAAGCCTGCATCCTTGGTTTGAGGTTAGCTGTTGATATGGGAGTCCAAGAATTATTGGTGTTGGGAGATTCGGATTTTCTCGTCCATCAAATTCAAGGCGATTGGGAGACGCGAGATTTGAAACTCATCCCGTATCGACAATGCTTGCAGGAGCTATGTCGACGATTTGTGTTAGTAAAATTTAGGCATATTCCAAGGATTCATAATGAAATTGCTGATGCTTTAGCCACTCTGTCTTCAATGCTCCAACATCCTGACAAAGCCTATATCGATCCAGTGCATATACAGAGTCGTGATCAGCATGCTTACTGTAATGCGGTTGAAGAAGAGCTCGATGTAGAACCTTGGTTTTTGGATATCAAGCGGTACATTCAGTCAGGAGAATACCTAGCATATGCCACCAACGATCAAAAGAGGACTATTAGGCATTTGGTTAGTGGATTTTTATTAAGTGGGGGAATCTTGTATAAGAGGACCCCAGATCTGGGACTTTTAAGGTGTGTAGATGCAAAAGAAGCCTCGGCAATCATGGTTGAAATACACTCTGGAGTATGCGGGTCGCATATGAACGGTCATGTCTTGTCAAAGAAGTTTCTTCGAGCAGGTTATTACTGGCTTACTATGGAGAGGGATTCTATTCAATTTGTTCGAAAGTGTCATCAATGTCAGGTGCACGGCGATCTGATACGTTCTCCTCCTGTTGAGTTGCATGCAATGGCCGCTCCATGGCCGTTCGAGGCTTGGGGAATGGATATGATTGGACCGATTGAGCCGAAGGCATCAAATGGACATAGATTCATTTTGGTAGCCATTGACTACTTCACAAAGTGGGTGGAAGTAGTAACTTTCAAGTCAGTGACAAAGAAGGCTGTGGTAGATTTTGTTCATGCCAATATCATTTGTAGATTTGGAATTCCTAAGATGATCATTACAGACAATGCTTCCAATCTCAATAGTCATTTGATGCAAGAAGTGTGTCAACAGTTTAAGATCGCACATCGAAATTCTACTCTATATCGCCCAAAGGCCAATGGTGCTGTAGAAGCCGCCAATAAAAATATAAAAAGATACTGCGAAAAATGGTACAAGGTTCTAGACAGTGGCATGAAAAGTTTCCGTTTGCATTGCTAGGTTATCGCACCACTGTTCGCACTTCAACAGGGGCAACTCCATATTTATTACTGTATGGGACAGAAGCAGTCATCCCTGCAGAAGTTGAAATTCCCTCTCTTTGAGTCATTGTAGAAGTAGAGATTGATGATGACGAATGGGTAAAAACCCGACTGGAACATTTGAGTTTGATCGAGGAAAAACGGCTAACGTCCGTGTGTCATGGCCAGTTGTATCAGAGGAGGATGGCTCGTGCGTATAACAAAAAGGTCCGTCCCAGGAATTTTGAAGTTGGTCAGTTGGTATTGAGACGTATCCTTCCTCACCAGGTTGAAGCGAAAGGCAAATTCTCCCCTAACTGGCAAGGTCCCTTCGTTGTGAAGAAAGTGTTACCCAATGGAGCCTTATATTTGACAGATATTGAAGGCAAAATGGCAGAAATGGCTATCAATGCTGATGCGGTCAAAAGATACTATGTATGATATTTGGTCCTTTGTTTGATTTTATTGCATGTTTAATACTTGCATTTTTGAAGATTGATATGATGAAGGCATTTTATTCTTCTATCCAAACATTGTGTCATCCTTCGTTTACCCGTTTGAGCTTCGTTTTAATTTTTTTTCATATCCCTCTTTTGGAATCAAAATAGAGTCAAATATAAATGTCAAGAAAATAAGAATAAAAGAAAGAGTTCGAAAATAAAAGAGAAAAAAAATCAAATCAAAACAAAGAACAAGCTGATGGAACTACGTCCGACCTGATTCTCCTCTCTCGGGAGTGAGATACGTAGGCTGCCCTATTTCGGGCTTGGTCCAACCAAATAAAGATTTAAGATTCACCCAGTCAACAAAACTGGGGCATGAGTTAACATGTTGTTTGAGTCGATTCCAAAAGTTGTAAGTCCCACCCCCACTTCAAATGTCGTTCAAACCCCTTGCCATCCTTTTCTAACCTTATCCAAAATCCAAGTTACAACCAAAGAAAGTCCTTCAAATCAATTTTTTGGATAATGTTAAGGCTAAGCATGCAATGGATATTATGATACATTGTGAAGTGCCACTGGTCTCCCCCTCAGTATAAGAAATCAGGAAAGAAATACAAAAATGAGAGAGTCTTATTGGTGAAGACCCCCGTGGGCATCATAAGGCAGTGGTGAGTTGAGAAAATGAAAATGAGAGAGTCTTATTGGTGAAAACCTTTGCAGGCACCATAAGGCGATGGTGAGTTGAGAGAAATACAAAAATGAGAGAGTCTTATTGGTGAAAACCCTTGCAGGCACCATAAGGCGATGGTGAGTGGAGAGAAATAAAAATGAGAGAGTCTTATTGGTGAAAACCCTCACGGGCACCGTAAGGCGATGGAGAGTTCAAGAGAAAAGTGAAAAGTGAAAAGAAAGAGATTTGTTGGCAAAAGTCATTTAAGATGTCGACAATCGAATGTGATGAATGAGTCCAATGGATTTAAAGAAGCGGCTCAGCGGCAAAGCCACGAACTCAACAACAAATGGGGAGTTTGGATAGGAAGATCAGGCAGCTCAATCCAAAATGCATGTCATACTCATTGGAGTTGGTTGTCGTATTCAGATAAGTTTTCTTTTAGAATATGGGACATTGCCCTTTTCTTTCATTTACATATTCAAGCTTTTTGTCTTTTTATGTCATTTATCAAAATAAAAGTCACCATCGTTTCTTTACATTTTTAAGTCAAGTCTGTGTCAAAACAAGCGAGAAAGGATTTCAAAATTTACTACCAGTCTTTCCAATTATATGAGGAAAAGCCAAGGACCGGCACAGGAAAGAAATATAATCGTAATTCAACATGAAGCAAAGAAAGTCTATCAACCGACAGACTGTTGGATTCGTAAAAGCATTTAGATTTGGAAAAAGGGTGCACCTCAGAGGCATGGTAAAATGGAAGCCCATTGTTCGAGTCAGAACTCACCTCCCCCAATCTGGATCCGGGTCAATGATGCGGCAAGAGCGGGCAAGTGTCAGCGATTTGGAACGAAGATGAAAGGAACGAGTGCTGGGCAGATACCTGAGAAGCCAAGAGCTGCAAGCCACCACTAAGTTTTAACTGACAAATTGTCTTTGTTGAAATAGGGGCAAATTCGCTTCACTTAATTCATCTACCATTGGAAATGCACATCCGCGAGACTTTACTTTCAGTTCAGGACCCTCCTGAAAAATGGGATTTTACTTTCAGTTCAGGACCCTCCTGAAAAATGGGATTTTACTTTCTGTTCAGGACCCTCCTGAAAAATGGGATTTTACTTTATGTCCAGTACACTCCTGAAAAATGGGATTTTACTTTCAGTCCAGGACCCTCCTGAAGAATGGGATTTTACTTTATGTCCAGGACCCTCCTGAAAAATGGGATTTTACTTTCAGTCCAGGACCCTCCTGAAGAATGGGATTTTACTTTATGTTCAGGACCCTCCTGAAAAAAAAATAGGATTTTACTTTATGATCAGGACCCTCCTGAAAAATGGGATTTTACTTTATGTTCAGGACCCTCCTGAAAAAATGGGATTTTACTTTATGTTCAAGACCCTCCTGAAAAATGGGAGTTTACTTTATGTTCAGGACCCTCCTGAAAAATGGGACTTTACTTTATGTTTAGGACCCTCCTGAAAAATGGGATTTACTTTCAATTCAGGACCCTCCTGAAAAATGGGATTTTACTTTCAGTCCAGGACCCTCCTGAAAAATGGGATTTTACTTTCAGTTCAGGACCCTTCTGAAGAATGGAATTTTACTTTATGTGCAGGACCCTCCTGAAAAATGGGATTTTACTTTTTGTTCAGGACCCTCCTGAAAATTGGGATTTTACTTTCTGTTCAGGACCCTCCTGAAAAATGGTATTTTACTTTCTGTTCAGGACCCTCCTGAAGAATGGGATTTTACTTTATGTTCAGGACCCTCCTGAAAAATGGGATTTTACCTTATGTTTAGGACCCTCCTGAAGAATGGGATTTTACTTTATGTTCAGGACCCTCCTGAAAAATGGGATTTTACTTTATGTTCAAGACCCTCCTGAAGAATGGGATTTTACTTTTGTTCAGGACCTTCCTGAAAAATGGTAATTTATTTTATGTTCAGGACCCTCCTGAAAAATGGGATTTTACTTTATGCTCAGGACCCTCCTAAAAAATGGGATTTTACTTCCTGTTCAGGACCCTCCTGGAAAATGGGACAACACTTTCAAAAATATATACTACTTTACTATAATTTTTGGGATAATTTTCGTTCTAGTTTTAATTTTGGGTTTCAGGAGCCCGCCTGCAGAACAGGGTGATGAAATAGCAAGTCAGGAGCCCGCCTGGAGAACAGGGTGATGGAATAGCAAGTCAGAGGCCCGCCTAGAGAATAGAGTGAAGAAATGAAAGTCAAGCAATAAAGTGATGAAATAGCAAGTCAGGAGCCCGCCTGAAGAATAGAGTGAAGAAACGAAAAGTCTAGAAACAAAATGAAGCAATTGAAAGCCAAGTAACAAGTTGAAAGAAATTGCAAGTCAGGAGCCCGCCTGAAGAATAGGGTGATGAAAGTCGAGTCAAGAACCAATAGAAGCTGTATAGATAGGATTTTTGTATTTCGTTTATGTTTTAACTTGTAATTTTTATTTTTTGATGTAATGACAGAGCCGCGGACCGGAACCTCGATGGAACCTCGCTCGACTCTCCAACTCGGTATAGTCCACTTCTCTCCCAATCCTTTGAAATACCCGTGACTTGATTCTCTCATAACTTGGGTAGGAAGGATGCCTTAAGTCAAGACCCAGTTGTCCTTCTTCCTTCTGTTTCTTTCTTTGAATAATGGTTGGGTCAAAATTCGGCCTCGTGGTCTACTTCTTTGTCTGAAAAACACTGCGTGTTTACATTCAAAGGGGGCATGATGTAGACACGTAATTTTGCCCCCCTTAGAAGTTCGATTTTATTCATTTTCTACCTTAGCATATCATGCACCCTCCACGATGTCATTTTTTACCCACTCTTATTTTATCCTACCGTGTACCCTCACCCATGTCATTATACTCCGCAAAATACAAAAAAAAAATAATAATAAATAAATAATAAAAATAACTAATCCTATCTTATCCTAACAACCTACCCAATAAAAAATAACACCTCACCACTACCCCCTACCCCACGTTACCCCACCCCCTCTCTTTTTCTTGTCCAAGAAGAAAGGCCTTAAAACACAATATATACATACCCACATACACAAAAAAGGGGGAAAAAAAAAGAATCTGATATAGAAAATTATTGAGCCTTTTTTTTCTCTCTCTCTTTATCTCCGACCACTCTCCGGCGTCTGGCATAGAAACAGCGACGCCGGCGACCAGCAGCGACAAACACCAACTTCGTCTCCTCTCTCTCTTTGACTCTTTCTCCGACTTCTCTCTCTTTCTCTCTCCCCGATCTCCCTCTCTCTCTCTCTCTCTCTCTCTTTCTCTCCGACCACTCTCCGGCGTCAGGCACAGAAACAGCGACGCCGGCGACCAGCAGCGACAAACACCAACTCCGACCAACGATACTTCGTCCATTTTCCACTGATTCCAAAAAAATTTCGCGTATGGGTCTTCTCGAGTTTTCATAATTTCAGTCTCGGTTCGTTGGATATTTCTTATTTCTTAAGGTTTTAAATTCATCCGAGTTGGTTTGGTTCGTGCAAGGTTAGTTGGAAATCGTTGGTTTGGGGGTTTCGAATTCGGGATCTTGGGTTGTTTTTTTTTGAAAGTTCATTCGGATTTGTGGGTTATTCATCGTGAGGTTTTTGTCGTGGTTTTCCGATCTGTCCGGTTGAATTCAATATCGAGTTTGGAGTTGTTCGTTGTGAGGTTCTCCGATCGAGTATTTTGGTCTTCAGATTTCTTTATTATCGACAAGGATTAGTTTCATCAAGGTCCATTTCTTCTAACCGAATCTTTAATTTATTTTGACTTTTATTGATGTTGTTGGTGTGGATGATTTATTTGTTGTGTGTTTGGTTTGAATCTTCGTTATTTGTGTTGTGTTTGATGTTGGTTGCGGATTTTGAGACGTGATTTAATAATCGAAGCATGTTGTAATTATTGTGGTTAAAAATGGGTTTGTGGGTGAGAATTGAAAACTTGACATAATTGGCGATTTTGGTTAGTTTGATTTCATTGTTCGTATAACTTGAAAGGAACGTTAATTTGATTTTGGTAGTAACATGATACATCGATCGGAATAGGCAAAACGTAGGTCGGTTAGGCAAATCTAGAGATTGTGGGTTGATTGAATGGTTGAAATTTGATTGAATGATTTGATTTTATCACTTTTTGAATCAATTGTATAATTTATCCGGGGAATGCACCGAAGAATTTGTATTGATTTATCCGGGGAATGCCCCGAAGTAGCATGTACGCAAAGGAAGCTCGTGATCAAGGCCCGGAACGTCGGGTGGAGTTTAGATTAGGATTAGTTTAGAATAGAATAGGTTTTATATTTCAGTACCTCATTTATTTTGGATTGTATAATTTGGACTGAACATTATGTCGGCTTGTTTTGAATTTTGTGTGATTTGTTTGTTTGCTTGTTTTGTGTGTTTTATGCGGTTTGTACATTCGTAATGCCAAATTAGCCGATACGATCCACCAGGCGACCGTGGTCGGGTGCCTAACACCTTCCCCTCGGTCAATAGAATTTCTTAGCCGGAATCTCTGTTCGCAAACCAGTTTAAGATTCAAATGGTTCCGAAGAGGATTTTTCAAAGGTGACTTGGCACACCGAATTATGCCAAGTGGCGACTCTGAAATAAAAAATATAAATAGTCCTTTTTCGAAACAAATTTTCATCCTTGTCACTTTAATAATAAAAACCCTTTTATATAAATCGTTTGGAATACGTAAAAAAAAAAAGGGGGTGTGACACACCCGACGTTCCGGGCCTTGATCACGAGCCTCCTTTGCGTACATACTACTTCGGGGCATTCCCCGGATAAATGAATACAAATCCTTTGGGCATTCCCCGGCCAAATGAGTACAATTTAAACTTTTCGTGCAATAAAGTAGAAAGTACCATTCACACACATATTCAAACACTCCAACAAATCGTTATTCCTAAATTTGCCTACCCGGCCTACGTTTGCCTACCAAGTTCAACGTATCACAATTCTATCATGTTCAACATTATCAATACATCAAAATTAATCAATATTTATTTTCCTACATTTTTAATCCCCACCCTAATTCATTCTCACCCACGTGATTAACCCATTTCAATACACAATCCACCAATCGAGAATAATGAAAATTCACCAATCATGCTTAGCACATCACACACCCAAATGTCACCAATAGTTCATATCTACAAATAAACCACGGTATCGAATCACACGCAATCACAATAACATAAGAATTAAATGAAAGAGAAGAAAGAATTGGACCTTAAATTTGAAGCTTTCAAACTCAATGTTATTCGAATAATGAGAGTCCGCACCCGGAAACCTCGAGCCGAACCTTAACACCAACAATCCAACTCGACAAATAATGACCCGTTCACCATCACTTTTCATGCAGTTACTGTTCACCAGCACTGTTCACCGGCACTGTTCACCGGTTACTGTTCATCGGTTGCTGTTCACCGGCGCCCTTTTTTTTTTTTTAGTTGTTGTTGTGAGGAAGATTATTTTGTGATCGTTGTTATTGTGGAGAAGGTGATGATCAAAGAATGAGCCCCTCCTCCTTTTTCCCTCTTAGAATTTTTCTTTTATAATGGACATGGATTTTTTATGATG
This sequence comes from Capsicum pubescens, assembly GCA_030864215.1. Classification (NCBI taxonomy): domain Eukaryota; kingdom Viridiplantae; phylum Streptophyta; class Magnoliopsida; order Solanales; family Solanaceae; genus Capsicum; species Capsicum pubescens. Next base: position 269,527,672 of record CM061541.1, on the reverse strand, counting down.
TGGAAATTTTGGTGGGTCCCCCATATATTCTTTCTTTTAGTTTGTTATTGTGAGGATAAAAATGTGAGTGGGTAGGGAGGGGGAAACTTTTGATTGAGTAGGTTGTTAGGATAAGATAAATTAGTTAGAGGTATTGTTTTTTTTTTTTTTTTGTATTTTTGTGGGATATAATTACATGGGGTTGGACACATGGTAAGGTGAACTAAAAATGAATAAAATTAGATTTCGGGAGGGACAAAATTAGGTGTCTACATTCATAATCTGAGTTTTATAGTAACATCAATGAATATGATATTTTAAATAAAAATAGGTAATAATATTTTACATGAAGTTTATCAACTATATAATTTAATGGAACATTAATTACTTACCAAAATGATTCAACTATTTTATATAGTAACTATATACAATTTAATTTGAAAAGAAAAATATGTTAATATAATTTAAGTTTTAAAATGTATATAAATCCTTCACTTGGTTTAACATCCAAATAATTTTAAATGACATTGAATATAATTACAAATCTATTTTAACTAGTAAATGTTTAATGAATAACCATTATAAAAATCAAACTTTCAACATGTTTTATCAGTAAATCAAATCTAAAATTTAACTTGAATTAAAAAATATTTTTGACGTGCTTACTAAATATTCACATTATGATTAATTAGATTTTTGAAATGCATTTAATGAACAAGTTGAATCTTAATTTGATAATTAAATTATTATTTTTAAGTGTAAATAATATTTCAATTATCAAATTATTTTTTAGAAAGTATTTTTTAGAAAACTAGCGCCTCCCTATCCTCCGTCAAAGTATTCATCGGAGAAACAAGAAACAAAGATGGCGTACGGTGTCTTCGATCACCATCAATCTTTAACCAAGCAAACAACGATTCAATAGACAACCGAGGATGGAACTTAAAGGCAATTTTTATCATACAGATACAACAATTTTGAGATCCCGATATGCTTTGTGAAACTCACGTTGGTGGAATTTCATAACTCTATACTATAAAAATTACAGTGATCAGAGACATTAATTATTATTCTCTCTCTTTCAAAGATGTAATTATTCACCATTTTTCTCCAATTCATTTTGTAAAATAACTTGTTTCGATTAAACTCCTAATTCAAAATTGTTGTATCTGAATTAATTTTACTAGGTAGCAGTTTTTGTATCTGAGCATTTTAAGTCGAGATACATCTTTTATTAGTCGAAGATACATAACTCTATACTATAAAAATTGCAGTGATCGGAGACATTAATTATTATTCTCTCTGTTTCAAAGACGTAATTATTCTCCATTTTTCTCCAATTCATTTTGTAAAATAACTTGTTTCGATTGAACTCTTAATTTAGAATTGTTGTATCTGAATTAATTTTACTAGGTAGCAGTTTTTGTATCTGAGCATTTTAAGTCGAGATACATCTTTTATTAGTCGAAGATACATAACTCTATACTATAAAAATTGCAGTGATCGGAGACATTAATTATCTTTCTCTCTCTTTCAAAACGTAATTATAATCCAATTCATTTTGTAAAATAATTGTTTCGATTGAATTCTTAATTCAGAATTGTTGTATCTGAATTAATTTTACTAGGTATCAGTTTTTGTATCTGAGCATTTTAAGTCGAGATACATCTTTTATTAGTCGAAGATACATAATTTATCTTGGTTCTATATGCATTTTCCAGGTGCGTATTCTTCTATTTGTACTCCTGATACATTTTTTTGATATGTATCTCTTTTGTATACATGAATCTAAAAGTTGAATATGAAGTTATCTCGGAACCTCACATGCATGATCGAAAACTAATGAGTTTTTTCGATTGCATTTTCTCCAGGAATAAGTTACGTTTCTTAAGGAATAACTTTATTGGCATAAGTTCTGTAAGAAACTAAGTTATATTTCTTAAAGGCATAAATTTATCAGCATAAGTTCTGTAGGAACTAAGTTATGCCTTGTGAGACATTACTTGTGTTATATTATGATACGAAAATATGAATTTTTGCTTTAGCGAATATTTTTTGTTTTATCAATGTCACTAGTATTTTTAGCCACTTTTTTTCAGCCTTAATTAAATGTCTTGGATTCGAGTCCCCTTAAATACAAAGTCGCCTTAGTTAGGGAACGTTTTACTCCCGTGTGGGACTTTTTGGCCCGAAATTGAATGTAGTTTGACTCCAATATGAGTATCAGAAATCGAGTGCAAAACCAATAATTAAGGTTTTCTATGTCCCACAATGCTTTAACAAAAAAAAAACTTAAGTGATCACTACAAATATAATTTTGACTTATGAGTTTTGGCCTTTTGGGCAATTTAAAATTATTTGGAATGTGAAGGATTTATATAATTTTAAAACTTTTAACAATATTAATATATTTTTCTTTCAAATTAAATGGTAGATTTTTTGTATTTGACCAAGTGCAAAATTTGACTTAATATAATTTTTTTTTTGAATTTTGTTTAGTAATTAATGTTCCATCAAATTATATAGTTGATAAATTTCATGTAATATATTACATTACTTACCTATTTTTTATTTTAAAGTATCATATTCATTGATGTTACTATAAAACTTAGATTATGAATATTAAATTTAACTATAATTTGGTTAGAAAATAATGACCATTGTGAAAAATATGTATATAAAATCCACCATATTTCACTTTTTTTGTAAGTCACATTGCTTTCATGGAGCGTAAGAAAACAACAGGACGTCGAAAAATTCCAATGGTGAAGATAGAAAAAGATGTTGATCGATATTCTACATTCTCTAAACGATGTTCTGGCTTATACAAAAAAGCTAGCGAACTCGTTAGAGAAAATGATGTCGATCTTGGTATCGTTCTAACTTCACCAACTGATAAAACATATGCTTTCGTCCATCCAACTTCTAATGCGGTCATTGATCGTTTTATGAACTTGAAAACAGATTTGGGTGATCAAATTATTGTTGAAAATTCACGTAATAAAGTGAATCAACTCAACGATAGGCTAAATGAACTTGATAAAAGAGAAGAAATTGCAAAAGATAAACTTCTTGCTTTAAATGAAATGAATAAGACTAGAGAAAAAAATCGTTGGGAGTCCATCGATCAGTTAAATGCAAATGAGATAATGAAGTTTCAAGCTTGGTTAGATGTCGGAGAATTTATGTTGAAGGATCAATTACCAGAAGCTTCGTCGTCCTCGCAGTCTCCACCAGAAGACGCAAATATCTAGTTTATAAATGCTTCTTAAGTTAATCGTCTTTGTATAATATTATTTATCGAAGTTCTATATAATAAATTGAACCTATATATAGATTCACTCTATTTAAGTATGCTTTCATTTTTCATTTTTGTTGTTTTGTTTTCAATTATGGTACATGTTTTATGTACTTTGAAATAATTTCTATTAATGATATTTATGTTTATTAATGGATCTTTGTGTTTATTAATTTCTATTAATTTTATTCTATCTTGTTACAATTCATTTTAAAATTCAATTGAAAACGTCTTAATTAAAAACCATTCATAAAGTATTAACCTATTTAGGCAACAAAGGCATAATATAAAGCACGGATATTATCGTATTGAAATGCTTGAAGTATTAAGTCGCTTCCAACAATTAGTATTCAGGTTTTTTTTCGAACTAACATTTAATTCAAGTTTCAAAATTCTTGTAGAGTAAAATGCATTGCGTAGGATTTTGGCAGTAACTTTTTTATGTTAGTTGTTACTATTTCTATTTTATGAGTATTTTTTTATTGGTTAAATCGAAAAATGAACCGTTAAAGACCAAAAAAAACATATCTTATTGGTTGGTTATTTGTTTTACATATCTAAAAAAACAAAAATTGATAAATCAAACCGAACGATCGATGCGCACCCCTACCTTCATCTTCCTGAACCACATTTTCGGTCTCTTCAACTAAACCTACATTGTAAAACGCCATTAGAATAGCTAAAAATCTGTACTCATCTCCCACCATTTCCCCGTCCCTCCACCAAATTAAAAAGCTCCACGACATTGTTCCATTCCTTTTGTCGACCAAACCCTTCAATCATTGCGTTCCACCCTACAACATTAAGATCCACTTATTGTTCATCAAACACTCGACGAATATTCCCCACAACAACGTTGTTCAAGCATACCTATATTAGAGATCACCCTCAGCTCCCCTAAAACCCTAACCACACTAGACCCCAAACCACAATGAATCATCAATAGTCTTTGCATTCCTCGTAAACCTAACAATCATCGACAAAAAAATGCCTATAGCAATCTCTTCATCCTCCCGAACTAGATTTCAATCTCTTCAACTAAACCTACATTGTAAAACGCCAGCAAAATAGCTAAAAGAATTGTACTCATCCGGTACCATTCCCATCATTCTATCAAACTGAAAAGATCCACCACATTCTTATATTCCCCTTGTTGGGCATACCCTATCATCATCGTGTTCAACCCTACAACATTAAGCTCCATTTTTAGTTCATCAAACACTCGACAAACATTCCCCACAATAACATTGTTCAAGCATAGTCATATTAGAGCTCGCCCTCAGCACCCTAAAACCCTAACAACATTAGACCCAAAACTACTCCCCTCAACAAAATATAACGAATCATCAATAGTCTTTCCATTCCTCAGCAAACCTAACAATCATCGATGAAAAAACACCTATATCAATCTCTTCATCCTCCTGAACTAAATTTCAATCTCTTCAACTAAGCTTACATTGTAAGACGCCATCAAAATAGCTAAAAATCTGAACTCATCCGGCACCATTTCCCGTCTTGATCCACCAAATTAAAAAGCTCCACGACGTTGTTACATTCCTCTTGTCGACCAAACCCTACCATTATTGCGCTCCAGCCTACAACATTAAGCTCTACTTCTTGTTCATCAAACACTCGACGAACATTCTCCACAACAACATTGTTCAAGCATACCCATATCAGAGATCTCCCTCAACACCCCTAAAACCCTAACCACACTAGACCCCAAACCACAATGAATCATCAATAGTCTTTGCATTCCTTAAACCTAACAATCATCGGCAAAAAAAGACTGTATCAATCTCTTCAATCTCTTCATCCTCCTGAACTACATTTCAATCTCTTAAACTAAACCTACATTATAAGACGCCATCAAAATAGCTAAAAGAATTGTACTCATCCGGTTCCATTCCCATCATTCTATCAAACCGAAAAGCTCCACCACATTATTATATTCCCCTTGTTGAGCATACCTTATCATCATCGCGTTCAACCCTACAACATTAAGCTCCATTTTTAGTTCATCAAACACTCGACGATCATTCCCCACAACAACATTGTTCAAGCATAACCATATCAGAGAGCTCGCCCTCAGCACCCTAAAACCCAAACTACGCTAGACCCAAACCGCTCCTTCTCTCAACTAAACACAATGAATCGTCAATAGCCTTTTCATTCCTCACAAACTTAACAATCATCGACCCAAAAAAACCCTATATCAAAATTAAAAAAAATGAAATTCTAGGTTTTACAAATTTCTTTCTAACTACTTACATAATTATTCTTTCTTAACATTTTCATATATTAGTAGCATGTTGAATTAAATTAATAATTAAGTCTTGTTTGATCAATTTCACATAAAACAACTTTCCAAACTCTCTTTCAAGTAATTAATATGATACCTTTTTATTTAAATCCAAAGGCAATTATATTTATACATTTTTTGAGATGTGTAACACATTTTCAAAAAAATCACTTAAATTCTTATTCCCTTTTTATGTGTTTTTAAATTAAAGATTTCTTTTAAGTAATACCTATTTAATATTTTTTTTAATTTACATAAAAATTGGGCTGTGACTTTTGCATCTTTCGTAAAATAGTCAAATTATGAAATGTTTTTAATTGAGTTTTAATATGAATTGTAACAAGATAGAATGAAATTATTAGAAATTAAGAAACATAAATATCATTAATAAACATAAATATCATTAATAGAAATTACTGCGAAACAAAGAACATATAATACGTACCATTATTGAAACAAAATAACAAAACTGAAGAATGAAAGCATACTTAAATAGAGTGAATCTATATATAGATTCACTTCGTTGTATAGGACTTCGATAAATAATATTACGTGAATACGATTTATTTAAGAAGTACTTATAAACTAGATATCTGCATCTTTCGATGGAGACTGCGACGAGGACGAAGCTTCAGGTAATTGATCATTCAGCATAACTTCTCTGACGTCTAACCAAGCTTGGAACTTCATTATATCATCTGCATTTAACTGATCGATGGACTCCCAACGACTTTTCTCTCTAGTCTTATTCATTTCTCTTAACGAAGTCATTCTATCCTTTGCAGTTTTTTCTCTCCTATCAAGTTCATTTAACCTATCGTTGAGTGATAACGCTCAATCTACAGCTCTCGTTTGAGTGTAAAGCGGTCGTTAGCAAATATAGAACCCAACCTGGGTTGGGTGTCGATCCCACAGGGAATAGCTTGGCCAACAAGTAAGTAAAATTACTAAACTTTTGGTGCAAGTCTCGTAAGAAGGGGGGATTCTTGTTTTGCAAGTAATGTAAACAAAAGCTGAAAATAATAAAGTAAAAAGAGAGAGATTGTTACGTTGGTTGTAGAAAATGAGAATTGAAGCGTTGGGGTTATGTCCACCTTCTGAGGTATACGTCTCTATTGGCTATGAGTGTGTAGAATTCTGACATGCAATTGCTTATAGAGGATTGTAGTCGATGGTAAATCCAAGCGTCTCTCGACCTAAACAAGGACTATTTCACTTTAACTCTCTCGAGCTTAAAGCGTATCTAACGGTACGAATTCTCCAAGAGGTTAGTCCAGTTACGACACCAGCTTTTTAATAGGAAAGGGTGTCCTACTACCTTGACATTATCTCTTTTCCAGACAAATAACTTTTCTCTCGAACAAGTTAAATGTTAGACTGGCGTATTCTTGCATTTGCAACCGCAAAGAATGTAGATTAAGATGAAGAGAATAATGATATAAGCAATATACGTGCCTCGAACTCACAAACTCACAGCAATAGATAGTATCTCATACGACTTCCATAACCCCAACAGAGAAGTTTAGTTACCCATGAATGCGAAGGAGATCACGATTGACATTGTTGTTATACCACAAGATTGAGTAATTTCGTGTAGCTTAGGTGGTAGGCGTGAGGCGTGAATTCCTAGGCAAAGTAACGATTCTCTTGTTGTGGAATTTAAGAATGGAAGAGTAGAAGAAGAAGAATAGAATTAATGGAAAGATTAGAAGAGTTGTAGAGTAATAGAATTGAATTGTAAGATGAGAAGTAATAAAATCTCTAGCATGATAGGGTATTTATAATACCCATATCCTAATCCTACTAGATAAATAAAATATCTAACCAAATCCTACTAGGCTAATGTAATACTTAACCCAATTGTACTAGGTTAATGTAACATTATCATAATCCAAATAAACTAATGAAATACATAACCCAATTGTACTAGGTTAATGTATCATTGTCCAAATCCAACTAAGTTACTGCAGATCCCCAAAGTCTTCAGAAATGTTGTTTTAGCCCGGGACAGATTCTCCATGCATCACTTTTGGTCCTTTAGGCGTCCAAACTCCCTTTCCTTCCTTCGTGAGCTTTCTTTAGCGTCAAGTAAGCCATAAAATGCTGAATTATGCATCATTTATACCTGAAACTTTACTAATCATGTTTGTTAGCTCATTTACAGGAAAAAGGACTAAAAGTGCATGAAATATATAATTTGTTCTCAAAACTAGGCTAAAATATGGGCAAAATATATTGATATAGGCGCGTAAATTCGCCTATCATCATTGAGTTGATTCACTTTTTTATGTGTATTTTCAGCAACAAGGTGTTCACCTAAATCAAATTCTTGTGTCGGATTCATAAAACGATTGATGACCACGTTCATGGGCAGCATCTGAGTGGATTACTATTCTACATAGGAGCGATTGAGTTTCACGCATGTAAGTCGCAGAATTGGAGTATTTTTTTGTTCAGCATTAATATAGTTAAAGGGCATACTTGTACATTCGTAAAGTTAAATAGTATAGTTATAATTTAGTGTCAAGTTAAAGGTCCTGTTTATATATTATGCCATTCTTTTTTTTATTTAGAATACACCCTATTTTGTTTACTGACTTTGGTATCTTGCACTGCATTTTGGGAAGAATTATGTAGTTTAGATAACTGATTCTACTTTGAGTTTGGTGTCTGTTAAGTATTTGGAAGTGTGCTTTTATTGCAGGATGACTAAAAATGCAAATTCTCTGTGATATTCTACTAGATTAATTAGATATAGGACTAAATAAATTGGTTGAGTTTCTGAGAGATCTGATGAATAGTGGCTTCTTGATATGGTGTTGTCCTGTGCTCTCTGGAGTTTGAGGTCTGGATTTATTGGATATGAAATCCAAGGTAAGGCTATGTAGAATAGACCCTTGTGGTCCGTTCCGGCCCTTCCTAGAAGAAGCTGTGCGTAGCGGGAGCTTTAGTGCACCGAGTTGCCTTTTTTTTTCTTTTCTTTTTTTTTTACTTTTGGATTTTACTTGTTTTCTATTTTAGGCTATGTTGTTTAGACTCTCCAAATATGTTGTTGCACCCATGTTTGATCATCTAAAAGACCACTACTTTTAGAGGATCCGACATGCACCCTTCGACAATGTTAAAGAGTTCGAGGAATGATTATGACACCTCCAAGCTCAAAGTTGTGATTTCGAGTCACCGGAGAATAAAGTAAGAAGGGACACTGTTGGACTCCTAGGGGAGAATATTTGAAGATCTGATCTATGTAGGTTACCTTGTCATAACAACAACATATATACCAATCGAAATTCCATAGGTGGGGTCAGGGGAGGGTAGAGTGTACGCAGACCTTAACCCTACCTCGTTAAGGTAGAGAAATTCTTCAAGTCCAGTGCCTGGATTTTGAGTGAAATTTACCTCCGGTTTAGGATCAAAAGTACACAGCCAAATATTCCAACATATAATGTTAGAGTTGTGACCCGAGTTTTGTTGGTCCGGACCTGAAAGTTTCGCGGTGCGACCCATGTTTGTGATTTTCAATGGGGTTAGTGGTGGTAGCGTAGGGAATGGGACAATCTAGGACTTATTTGTATGCACATACTATATAATTTCAACTAGTGGGTCAGTTTTAGATATTCAGAAATAACATCATTCTCCACATTGTACTCCTCTCCTTTCATAGCCAAATTCCTCTGCCTCTGCCCGTGTTTTTTCCCGCAAGGGTTTCCACGTAAATCTGTGTGTTGTTCTTGTTTTTCTTTTAGTTGTGGTTTGCTTATTCTGTCTGAATCATAATATATATCATGTCACTTATGCATGACAACCAAGGCTTGCTCATGTGGTTGAGCACCTCCAACATCAACCAGTAGGTTGAGGATTCGAGTCACGCTGGAGGGTAAGTGCAAACACTATTGATTTTCCTGACGGGGTGGAGGTGGGAAAACTGTTTCCTTATAGATGTTGTTTGTAGAGGAGAATAATGAAAGGATAGTTAAAAGTGTTGCATTATATTCAAGATAAAAGTAAAAGGCATAATACATAAATATGATCCGAAACTTACAACAAATTATAACATAGACCTTAAACTTTGACAATGCACAAGTAGGCCCTTTTACTATACAAAATCTGAACAAATAAACACTCCTAATAAATGTCGATCGAATTACCAAATAAGGAAGTGCGTCTCCTAACAGATGTCTCTTGAATTAATCAAACAAGGAAGTGCGTCTCCTTACAAATGTTTCTTGAATTAACCAAATAAAGAAAGTGCATCTCCTTACAATATTGCTTGAATTGTCCAAACAAGGAAGTGCTTCTCCTTACCAACATCGCTTGAATTACAAAAACAAGGAAGTGTGTCTCCTAATAAATTTCTCTTGAATTGCTCTAACAAGGAAGTGCATCTCCTTACAAATGTTGTTTGAATTACCCAACCAAGGAAGTGTGTTTCCTTACAAGGAAGCGTGTCTCCTAGAAATCTTCAATTATGAGTTTTACCAGGGCTTTGAATACCAAATATGTGCAGAAATATTGTCTCCTTCATTTGTGGAAGTGCGGTATTGCAACATTCGATGTTTAGGCTTTGAAATCCTTGATTCGAAGGTAACATGTGTTCCTATTTCATACAAAGAAAACTTGTTAGTTTTAAAACATGGTGGCTTGTTTGCGGCTTTGGCTTTCGTGGAAATTGCTCTTACCTCAGTAGCATTTAATCTTGCTTTCAACCATTAGCATGTGTCACTGGCTTGTTGTATCATTGACCAGAACATAGATTATTAAGAGTGACTCTGAAACAAATACAGTATCTCTGCTTTGTCATGCTTTTCAGATAAACCCTTTGAACCTTGGTATTTTCATGAGTTCCCAGACTTGTCGGTTGACAAAACTTTCTGCATGCCTTGTTTTGGCTCACAATCATGTCTTTAGCATGTGCTGGCCCTTTTGTCTTGCTTTGTGCAATTGAAGAAGCTGGTAGCCATGTTTTGAGATCTTTTCTCCCTTGTTTTGACATGGACTTGACTCAAAGACAAGAGAAAAAAAAATGACAATGATTTTATTTGGACAACTGACTAAAGAAAATAAAATAAACATAAAGATAAGAAAGAAAAGAAAATGAATATCCCCATTTGAAATAAAGAAATGAAAAATTTATTTAGAAATGACAGTCAACTCTAATGATTATGCCATGCATTTTGGTTCAAGCTGCCTGATCTTTCCATCAAACTTTCTACCAATTGTTATTGAGTGAATGGCTCTGAAACTAAGTTACTTGCTTGAACCCATTGCATTCGAAGAGCTCATTCGGCTAGTGGCACATTGAAGGATTTTTGCCAACAAGCCTCTCTCATTTTTCTCTTAACTCACCATCTCCTTATGTTGCCCGTGAGGGTTTTCACCAATGACTCTCATTTTTAGCTATCTCAACTTACCATCGCCTTATGTTGCCCGTGAGGGTTTTCACAAATAAGATTCTCTCATTTTTATTTCTCTCCTGATTTCTTATGCTGAGGAAAACGAGTAGTTCGTAAAATGTGTCATCACATCAATTGCATGCTTAGCCTTAACATTCTCAAAGATTGATCCGAAGGTCTTTCTTTGGTTGTAACTTAGCTTTTGGATAGGGCTAGAGAGAAAGGATGGCATGGGTCCCAAACGACACTTGAAGTGGGGTGGAACTTACAACTTTTGGAATCGACTCAAACAATGAGGATTAACGCATGCCCCAGTTTCTTTTGACTGGGTGACGCTAAATTATTTATTTGGTTTGACCAAGCCTTTAGTAGGGAAGCCTACCTATCTCACCCCCGAGAGAGGAGAATCAGGTCATGCGTAGTTCTGGCAGCTTGTTCTTTTGCTTTGATCTGATTTTTCTTTTTTTTTCTTTTATGTGCTCTTTTCACTTTGCTAACTCTATTTTTCTTGACACTCTTTTTTTTTGGAAACATTTTTGTCCCTTTTTTATAATTTTTTAACTTTATCTTTTTACTCGACACTATTCTTTGAACTTTGCTTACTCTATCTTGATTCCAAAAGAGGGGTATGAAAGAAAATAACACTAAGGCTCAAATTGGATAAACAAAGGATGACACAATGTTTGGATAGCAGAATAAAATGCCTTCATCATATCAATCCTTGAGAATACAAGTACATAATATGCAATTGGAAGTGAGAGATGAAGATCATTTGCGACATCTTTTTAAGCAGATTGAGTCTGTGCGTCACTACTTCTTCTGTAAACTCCTCCTTTGTTGTACATTCCTCATATCAAATGACTCATGCTTTCGTGGAGCTTCTTATCTTCTTGTTTCTATTGATATAGGGATCACACATCCACTATTTGACCTAATTGGGACTTGCCTTTCGATCGATGACCAAGTTGTTCTTGTGATTCTCAAAATAATTGTCTTAACTTATCACCAAATGTCTCAGCACTCTATCTATTTTCTCATATGCTCTCTTTTTCTACCTTTAACCCTCTGATTCAATGTTCATGCTTAAACTGGATTTTAAGATCTGGCTGAAAATTTCACTAGCATGTCATATCACTAGAGTCAACACAAAATGTACTATGTAAAGAAAACAAACAAACAACACATTTTTAAAACACAAGGGAAAATGAGACACTTCATTTAGTCGAAACAAAAGATAGAAGGGTTTGAACATAAACAACAAAAGGACAAAACCAGACAGATCCCGAACTACAACCCTAAAATAATTTGGAGAACAAAAAATAAAACAAAATAAGCTACCAAACCCCTTCCTAGTAAGGAGAAGGGTGACTTCTCAATTTCTCAGCCTGACATCTTAGCCACTGGTTTCCATATCGGCATGACTAGAGTTTCCCTCACTGTCAATGTTCTGCAGCATGATTGATTTATCTTGAAGGATCTTTTCAATTTCTCCTTTCAAAGAACGACAATCTTTAATACTGTGACCCTGAACATCGGAATGATATGTACATCGTACATTAGGATCAAAACTTCTTGAATATAAGTCAGAAGTATACCCAAGGAGAAGAGTGATCATGCCCTGTTGTACCAATCTCTTGAATAAACTTGCATACGACTCTCAAATGGGTGTGAAGCTATCCCTCAACTTCTGTCTTATTTCATTATTTGGCTTAAATTGTAAACCAGGCCTAGAAGGGCTTCGGTATGTATATGGAGTTGGAGGATAACTCGGCAGAATTGGCGCGTGCTAGTGTGGGTAAGATGGGGTTTGAACATATGGTTGCGTATTATACACTTGATATGGAGATGGGGGAATGGAATATAATGAATTTTGGGAAGGATTCTGTAGAACTTGGCCATAAACTTGGGTTTGAGACTGTGGGTAATGATGGTATGGTCCTCTTGCCCGTGCCTGTTGTCCGACTATAATAGCAGATGCATCTTCCTCATTTTTCTTTCCTACAACACTTCCCGAACCTTTTTGAATTGCTTGAGTAGTCACTTTCAATGTTGCAAAACTCACAATGCGACCAGTCTTAATTCCATCCTCTATCATCTCCCCCATTTTGAGGACCTAAATAAATGGCTTGCCTAATGTAGGTAACAAATGTTGATAATATGTTTCATCTTGCGCTTGAATAAACACCTCCACTATCTTGCTTTCTTTCATTGACAGTTTTACTCTAGCAGCTTGTTCGCGCCATTTGATCGCATACTTCCTGAAACTCTCAGTATTCTTCTTTTTTATACCAGTTAGGGATTTTTCGTCAGGTATCAACTCCACATTGTATTTTAATTGTTGCACAAATCCATTAGCTAGGTCATCCCAACTAATTCACTTATCAATGTCTTGGTCAACAAACCATTCTAAAGCTAGACCTGAAAGTCTCTCACCGAAATAAGCCATGAGTAGTTCTTTCTTCCCTCTAGCGCCCCTTATCTGGTTGCAATAGTGTCTCAAATGTGCTACAGGATCACCATGTCCATCATACTTCTCAAACTTCGGCATTTTAAAATCAAAAGGAAGATGTACACCTAAAAATATGCACAAATATTTATATGAGATACTTTTGTACCCCCCAAGTCCTTGCAAGTTTTTCATAGTCAGTTCCAAACTTCTCAATTTTCTGGCTATTTCCTCTTGTTATTTTGTCATAACAAGCTTCTCAGTATTTGGAGGAAATTCAAGCATTTGAGGGCAGTCGTAAGGACCAGTCGACTTAAATGTGGGATCGGGAGCGTAATGCTGATCACTAAAAATATTCAATACAGGGTCGCTTGTAGAGTGAGGAATCACAACCGTTGGATTGTAATTAAAAACAGGAGCTTCAGACGGGAGTGGGGCTGCAAAAGCATGAATAGAAGCTGGAGCCGAGTATATGGTAGTCTTGGATTGGGGAGTGAGGAAATAAACCTTGGAAGTGGTTGGATATTGTTGCCCCGGAGTCGATCCTGATACATGTTGTGGCATATCAACAAAAATGGGAAATTGTACATGTGACACGGGAGGCAAGCTAGAAAGATATTCCAGGTTATCAGTGAGAACTGGAGGAGGCGGCAACCCATTAGCCCAAGCTTGATGCATTTCTATTATTTACCGTCTTAATTTCCGAATCTCTTCATTATCTCCTACATTCTCATTCCCCAAACTCCCTATCTGATTATTGACAACTAACTCGGTATCCTTGTTGGTCATAACTTCCTCTGTGACTTGGAGCAATATGAAGGACCAGCCAAAATGGCACAAACCAACCACCTTAAACTAACTGGACAAGAGATAGCAAATGGTTAGAGTTCAACAGTTTTTCAAAACCTCTTTTTTTTTCTTGAAAATATCACCGAACCCAAGAAGGGCGCCTGCGTATCTCACTCCCGAAAGAGGAGAATCAGGTGTGCGTAGTTCGTGAAGTCTTGCCAAAATGGCCGATTAAACTCTTTTTCTTTCTTTTTTCTTTTTCTTGAAACTTTAAAAAGAAAAGAAAAATAAAAATTTGTCAAAAGAAATGACGGAAATATTTTTGAATTCTTCGGCTTTAACATCCCTATACAAAATGAAACCTATGATTACCAAAGAAAATCTTTTTGGGTTTTTGATTTTGAATTTCATATGAAAACGAAACTTGAACCTATTAAATGAAAAATCTTTTTGTAGTTTTCTTTTAAAGACGTATATGAAACGCCTACTCTAAATGGAGAGTGAAAAAATATTTTTGAATTTTTCAAATAAGATCACCGAACCAACAATAGGCTGCCTACGTATCTCACTCCCGAAAGAGGAGAATCAGGGGTGCATAGTTCGTCCAGATTTAACAATTAATGATTAAATAACAAATGACACCCTGACTTGAGACACGACCAAAGACATATGATGAACAACATAACAAAGTCTTTTTTTTTTTTGAGTTTTTAATTCGACACTTTACATAAAAAATGACACCAACAACTATGAAAGAAAAAATCTTTTTGGTATTTTCGTTAAATGAAATGTACAAAACTTCTACCACCTTTTTTTGAATTTTTCTTTTATAAAAAGCCCCTAAAAAAAAATCTTTTTGGAGTTTTTGAATTGTGAAAGCTTGCTAAAGGAAACAAAAGGAATTTTTTTTTTCTTTTTTTTTCTTTTTTTTTCTTTTTGAATCGTGGAAAACAAAAGCCTTTAGAACCTAAAAACTACGAAACTCTTCTTTGATTCACCTTTTTTCTTTTTTTTTTCAAGCACACCTTACTTCTAACACATGCTTTCCCCGAATCAGTCCGTCAAATGACCACATTACCCTCAAAGATGCAATATTTAGCACATGGGGATGCTTTAAAGGTGAGTCTCCTACAAAGAACCGTGTGGTCCCCGCTATGTCTCAATATGATGCACATAAGAATGACCTAAAGGTTGACCTACGTTGTGGTTTACTAACAAGGTCGTTCGGTGGAGCATATGGTCGATAGTGGCTGCTTTGCTTTCCACCTACTCCATACATCCAACGGCTCCCCCCCTAAAATAAGGGTGACTTAACTAGAGTTCGTGCGCACGACGTGCACTCCGGGACTGCTTGCAGAAAGAATTGACTCGGGTTATGCAAATGATGCCAGATATAAAGCGGTACCACATAAAGAAAAAAAACTGTAAACAAAGAGCACAGAAATGCACAACAGTGATAACAAAACACAAACAATAATCACAAACAATGTTTATACACCCATAATGCCAAATAAAGTCGATCCGACTCCAAAAAATAATCTGAAAAGTCCCCAGCAGAGTTGCCAGAGCTGTCACACTTCTTTTTGACCAAAAAAAAAAGATATGTATTTTAAGTTCGAAAGGGTTTTATTAGAAAGGTGACAAAAATAAAAAAAATTGTTTCGAAAAAAAAGGATTATTTACATTATTTTTTCTTATTCAGAGTCGCCACTTGCCATAAACCGGTGTGCCAAGTCACCTTTGGAAAATCCTTTTCGAAACGGTTTGACTCTAAAAAGTGACCCGCGAACAGAGATTCTGGCTAAGGAATTCTGTTGACCGAGGGGAAGGTGTTAGGCACCCTTCGATTCCGTGGTTCAACCACGGTCGCTTGGTGGAGCGTATCGGCTAATTTGAAATTACAAATGTACAAACCACATAAACACACAAAACAAGCAAACAAACAAATCACACAAAATTCAAAACAAACCAAAATAATGTTCAGTCCAAATTATACAATCCAAAATAAAAGAGGTGTTGAAATATAAAACCTATTCTATTCTAAACTAATCCTATACTAAACTCCACCCGACGTTCCGGGCCTTGATCACGAGCCTCCTTTGCGTACATACTACTTCGGGGAATTCCCCGGATAAATGAATACAAATCCTTCGGGAATTCACCGGCCTAATGAGTACAATTTAAACTTTTCGTGCAATAAAGTAGAAAGTACCATTCACGCACATATTCAAACACTCCAACAAATCGTTATTCCTAAATTTTCCTACCCAACCTACATTTGCCTACCAAGTTCAACGTATCACAATTCTATCATGTTCAACATTATCAATACATCAAAATTAATCAATATTCATTTTCCTCCATTTTTAATCCCCACCCTCATTCATTCTCAACCACGTGATTAACACATTTCAATACACAATCCACCAATAGAGAATAACGAAAATTCACCAATCATGCTTAGCACATCACACACCCAAATGTCACCAATAGTTCACATCAACAAACAAACCACAGTATCGAATCACACGCAATCACAATTACATAAGAATTAAATGAAAGAGAAGAAAGAATTGGACCTTAAATTTGAAGCTTTCAAACTCAATGTTATTCGAATAAAGAGAGTCCGCACCCAGAAACCTCGAGCCGAACCTTAACACCAACAATCCAACTCGACAAATAATGACCCGTTCACCGTCACTTTTCATTCCGTTACTGTTCACCGGCACTGTTCACCGGTTACTGTTCATCGGTTGTTGTTCACCAGCGCCCTTTTTTTTGTTGTTGTTGTTGTTGTGAGGAAGATTATTTTGTGATTGTTGTTATTGTGGAGAAGGTGATGATCAAAGAATGAGCCCCTCCTCCTTTTTCCCTCTTAGAATATTTCTTTTATAATGGGCATGGATTTGTTATGATGTGGAAATTTTGGTGGGTCCCCCATATATTCTTTCTTTTAGTTTGTTATTGTGAGGATAAAAATGTGAGTGGGTAGGGAGGTGGAAACTTTTGATTGGGTAGCTTGTTAGGATAAAATAAATTAGTTAGAGGTATTATTTTTTGTTTATTTTTGTATTTTTGTGGGATATAATTACATGGGGTGCGACACATGGTAAGGTGAACTAAAAATGAATAAAATTAGACTTCGGGAGGGACAAAATTAGGTGTCTACGTTCATAATCTGAGTTTTATAGTAACATCAATGAATATGATATTTTAAATAAAAATAGGTAATAATATTTTACATGAAGTTTATCAACTATATAATTTAATGGAACAATAATTACTTACCAAAATGATTCAACTATTTTATATAGTAACTATATACAATTTAATTTGAAAATAAAAATATGTTAATATAATTTAAGTTTTAAAATTTATATAAATCCTTCACTTGGTTTAACATCCAAATAATTTTAAATGACATTGAATATAAATACAAATCTATTTTAACTAGTAAATGTTTAATGAATAACCATTATAAAATACAAACTTTCAACATGTTTTATCAGTAAATAAAATCTAAAATTTAACTTGAATTAAAAAATATTTTTAACGTGCTTACTAAATATTCACATTATGATTAATTAGATTTTTGAAATGCATTTAATGAACAAGTTGAATCTTAATTTGATAATTAAATTATTATTTTTAAGTGTAAATAATATTTCAATTATCAAATTATTTTTTAGAAAGTATTTTTTAGAAAACTAGCGCCTCCCTATCCTCCGTCAGAGTATTCATCGGAGAAACAAGAAACAAAGATGGCGTACGGTGTCTTCGATCACCATCAATCTTTAACCAAGCAAACAACGATTCAATAGACAGCCGAGGATGGAACTTAAAGGAAATTTTTATCATACAGATACAACAATTTTGAGATCCCGATATGCTTTGTGAAACTCACGTTGGTGGAATTTCATAACTCTATACTATAAAAATTACAGTGATCAGAGACATTAATTATTATTCTCTCTCTTTCAAAGATGTAATTATTCACCATTTTTCTCCAATTCATTTTGTAAAATAACTTGTTTCGATTGAACTCCTAATTCAGAATTGTTGTATCTGAATTAATATTACTAGGTAGCAGTTTTTGTATCTGAGCATTTTAAGTCGAGATACATCTTTTATTAGTCGAAGATACAAAACTCTATACTATAAAATTTGCAGTGATCGGAGACATTAATTATTATTCTCTCTGTTTCAAAGACGTAATTATTCTCCAATTCATTTTGTAAAATAACTTGTTTCGATTGACCTCTTAATTCAGAATTGTTGTATCTGAATTAATTTTACTAGGTAGCAGTTTTTGTATCTGAGCATTTTAAGTCGAGATACATCTTTTATTAGTCGAAGATACATAACTCTATACTATAATAATTGCAGTGATCAGAGACATTAATTATCATTCTCTCTCTTTCAAAACGTAATTATAATCCAATTAATTTTGTAAAATAATTGTTTCGATTGAACTCTTAATTCAGAATTGTTGTATCTGAATTAATTTTACTAGGTATCAGTTTTTGTATCTGAGCATTTTAAGTCGAGATACATCTTTTATTAGTCGAAGATACATAATTTATCTTGGTTCTATATGCATTTTCCAGGTGCGTATTCTTCTATTTGTACTCCTGATACATTTTTTTGATATGTATCTCTTTCGTATACATGAATCTAAAAGTTGAATATGAAGTTATCTAGGAACCTCACATGCATGATCGAAAACTAATGAGTTTTTTCGATTGCATTTTCTCCAGGAATAAGTTACGTTTCTTAAGGAATAACTTTATTGGCATAAGTTCTGTAAGAAACTAAGTTATATTTCTTAAAGGCATAAATTTATCAGCATAAGTTCTGTAGGAACTAAGTTATGCCTTGTGAGACATTACTTGTGTTATATTATGATACGAAAATATGAATTTTTGCTTTAGCGAATATTTTTTGTTTTATCAATGTCACTAGTATTTTTAGCCACTTTTTTTCAGCCTTAATTAAATGTCTCGGATTCGAGTCCCCTTAAATACAAAGTCGCCTTAGTTAGGGAACGTTTTACTCCCGTGTGGGACTTTTTGGCCCGAAATTGAATGTAGTTTGACTCCAATATGAGTATCATAAATAGAGGGCAAAACCAATAATTAAGGTTTGCTATGTCCCACAATGCTTTAACAAAAAAAAAACTTAAGTGATCACTACAAATATAATTTTGACTTATGAGTTTTGGCCTTTTGGGCAATTTAAAATTATTTGGAATGTGAAGGATTTATATAATTTTAAAACTTTTAACAATATTAATATATTTTTCTTTTCAAATTAAATGGTAGATTTTTTGTATTTGACCAAGTGCAAAATTTGACTTAATATAAAAAAAAAATTGAATTTTGGTAAGTAATTAATGTTCCATCAAATTATATAGTTGATAAATTTCATGTAATATATTACATTACTTACCTATTTTTTATTTTAAAGTATCATATTCATTTATGTTACTATAAAACTTAGATTATGAATATTAAATTTAACTATAATTTGGCTAGAAATTTAATGACCATTGTGAAAAATATGTATATAAATATCCACCATATTTCACTTTTTTTGTAAGTCACATTGCTTTCATGGAGCGTAAGAAAACAGCAGGACGTCGAAAAATTCCAATGGTGAAGATAGAAAAAGATGTTGATCGATATTCTACATTCTCTAAACGATGTTCTGGCTTATACAAAAAAGCTAGCGAACTCGTTAGAGAAAATGATGTCGATCTTGGTATCGTTCTAACTTCACCAACTGATAAAATATATGCTTTCGTCCATCCAACTTCTAATGCGGTCATTGATCGTTTTATGAACTTGAAAACAGATTTCGGTGATCAAATTATTGTTGAAAATTCACGTAATAAAGTGAATCAACTCAACGATAGGCTAAATGAACTTGATAAAAGAGAAGAAATTGCAAAAGAGAAACTTCTTGCTTTAAATGAAATGAATAAGACTAGAGAAAAAAATCATTGGGAGTCGATCGATCAGTTAAATGCAAATGAGATAATGAAGTTTCAAGCTTGGTTAGAAGTCGGAGAATTTATGTTGAAGGATCAATTACCAGAAGCTTCGTCGTCCTCGCAGTCTCCACCAGAAGACGCAAATATCTAGTTTATAAATGCTTCTTAAATGAATTGTCTTTGTATAATATTATTTATCGAAGTTCTATATAATAAAGTGAACCTATATATAGATTCACTCTATTTAAGTATGCTTTCATTTTTCATTTTTGTTGTTTTGTTTTCAATTTTGGTACATGTTTTATGTACTTTGAAATAATTTCTATTAATGATATTTATGTTTGTTAATGGATCTTTGTGTTTATTAATTTCTATTAATTTTATTCTATCTTGTTACAATTCATTTTAAAATTCAATTGAAAACGTCTTAATTAAAAACCATTCACAAAGTATTAACCTATTTAGGCAACAAAGGCATAATATAAAGCACGGATATTATCGTATTGAAATGCTTGAAGTATTAAGTCGCTTCCAACAATTAGGATTCAGTTTTTTTTTCGAACTAACATTTAATTCAAGTTTCTAAATTCTTGTAGACTAAAATGCATTGCGTAGGATTTTGGCTGTAACTTTTTTATGTTAGTTGTTACTATTTCTATTTTATGAGTATTTTTTTATTGGTTAAATCGAAAAATGAATCGTTAAAGACCAAATTGAACATATCTTATTGGTTGGTTATTGGTTTTACATATCTAAAAAAACAAAAATTGATAAATCAAACCGAAGGATCGATGCGCACCCCTACCTTCATCTTCCTGAACCACATTTTCGGTCTCTTCAACTAATCCTACATTGTAAAACGCCATTAGAATAGCTAAAAATCTGTACTCATCTCCCACCATTTCCCCGTCCCTCCACCAAATTAAAAAGCTCCACGACATTGTTACATTCCTCTTGTCGACCAAAACCTACAATCATTGCATTCCACCCTACAATATTAAGATCCACTTATTGTTCATCAAACACTCGACGAACATTCCCCACAACAACGTTGTTCAAGCATACCCATATCAGAGATCGCCCTCAGCTCCCCTAAAACCCTAACCACACTAGACCCCAAACCACAATGAATCATCAATAGTCTTTGCATTCCTCGTAAACCTAACACTCATCGACAAAAAAATGCCTATATCAATCTCTTCATCCTCCCGAACTAGATTTCAATCTCTTCAACTAAACCTACATTGTAAAACGCCATCAAAATAGCTAAAAGAATTGTACTCATCCGGTACCATTCCCATCATTCTATCAAACCGAAAAGCTCCACCACATTCTTATATTCCCCTTGTTGGGCATACCCTATCATCATCGTGTTCAACCCTACAACATTAAGCTCCATTTTTAGTTAATCAAACACTCGACAAACATTCCCCACAATAACATTGTTCAAGCATAGTCATATTAGAGATCGCCCTCAGCACCCTAAAACCCTAACCACACTAGACCCGAAACTACTCCCCTCAACAAAATATAACGAATCATCAATAATCTTTCCATTCCTCAGCAAACCTAACAATCATCGATGAAAAAACACCTATATCAATCTCTTCATCCTCCTGAAATACATTTCAATCTCTTCAACTAAACCTACATTGTAAAACGCCATCAAAATAGTCAAAAAATCTGAACTCATCCGGCATCATTTCCCGTCCTGATCCACCAAATTAAAAAGCTCCACGACGTTGTTACATTCCTCTTGTCGACCAAACCCTACCATCATTGCGCTCCAGCCTACAACATTAAGCTCTACTTCTTGTTCATCAAACACTCGGCGAACATTCTCCACAACAACATTGTTCAAGCATACCCATATCAGAGATCACCCTCAGCGCCCCTAAAACCCTAACCACACTAGACCCCAAACCACTCGCCTCAACAAAACACACCAAATCATCAATAGTCTTTCCATTCCTCAGCAAACCTATCAATCATTGACGAAAAACCACCTATATATATCTCTTCATCCTCCTGAACTACATTTCAATTTCTTCAAATGTTGTTTTAATTACCCAACCAAGGAAGTGTGTTTCCTTACAAGGAAGCGTGTCTCCTAGAAATCTTTAATTATGAGTTTTACCAGGGCTTTGAATACCAAATATGTGCAGAAATATTGTCTCCTTCATTTATGGAAGTGCGGTATTGCAACTTTCGATGTTTAGGCTTTGAAATCCTTGATTCGAAGGTAACATGTGTTCCTATTTCATACAAAGAAAACTTGTTAGTTTAAAAACATGGTGGCTAGTTTGCGGCTTTGGCTTTCGTGGAAATTGCTCTTACCTCAGTCGCATTTAATCTTGCTTTCAACCATTAGCATGTGTCACTGGCTTGTTGTATCATTGACCCGAACTCAGATTATTAAGAGTGACTCTGAAACAAATACAATATCACTGCTTTGTCATGCTTTTCAGATAAACCCTTTGAACCATGGTATTTTCATGAGTTCCCAGACTTGTTGGTTGACAAAACTTTCTGCATGCCTTGTTTTGGCTCACAATCATGTCTTTAGCATGTGCTGGCCCTTTTGTCTTGCTTTGTGCAATTGAAGAAGCTGGTAGCCATGTTTTGAGATCTTTTCTCCCTTGTTTTGACATGGACTTGACTCAAAGACGAGAAAAAAAAATGACAATGATTTTATTTGGACAACTGACTAAAGAAAATAAAATAAACATAAAGATAAGAAAGAAAAGACAATGAATATCCCCATTTGAAATAAAGAAATGAAAAATTTATTTAGAAATGACAGTCAACTCTAATGATTATGCCATGCATTTTGGATCAAGCTGCCTGATCTTTCCATCAAACTTTCTACCAATTGTTGTTGAGTGAATGGCTCTGAAACTAAGTTTCTTGCTTGAACCCATTGCATTCGAAGAGCTCATTCGGCTAGTGGCACATTGAAGGATTTTTGCCAACAAGCCTCTCTCATATTTCTCTCAACTCAACATCGCCTTATGGTGCCCGTGAGGGTTTTCACCAATGACTCTCATTTTTATCTATCTCAACTTACCATCGCCTTATGTTGCCCGTGTGGGTTTTCACAAATAAGATTCTCTCATTTTTATTTCTCTCCTGATTTCTTATGCTGAGGAAAACGAGTAGTTCCTAAAATGTGTCATCACATCAATTGCGTGCTTAGCCTTAACATTCTCAAAGATTGATCCGAAGGTCTTTCTTTGGTTGTAACTTAGATTTTGGATAGGGCTAGAGAGAAAGGATGGCAAGGGGCCCAAACGACACTTGAAGTGGGGTGGAACTTACAACTTTTGGAATCGACTCAAACAATGAGGATTAACTTATGCCCCAGTTTCTTTTGACTGGGTGACGCTAAATTATTTATTTGGTTTGACCGAGCCTTTAGTAGGGCACCCTACCTATCTCACCCCCGAGAGAGGAGAATCAGGTCATGCGTAGTTCTGGCAGCTTGTTCTTTTGCTTTGATCTGATTTTTCTTTTTTTTTCTTTTATTCGCTCTTTTCACTTTGCAATTCTTTTTTTCTAACTCTATTTTTCTTGACACTCTTTTTTCTTGGAAACATTTTTGTCTCTTTTTTATAACTTTTTGACTTTATCTTTTTACTCGACACTATTCTTTGAACTTTGCTTACTCTATCTTGATTCCTAAAGAGGGGTATGAAAGAAAATAACACTAAGGCTCAAATGGGATAAACAAAGGATGGCACAATGTTTGGATAGCAGAATAAAATGCCTTCATCATATCAATCCTTGAGAATGAAAGTACATAATATGCAATTGGAAGTTAGAGATGAAGATC
The DNA here is from genome assembly GCA_030864215.1 of Capsicum pubescens. Taxonomy (NCBI): domain Eukaryota; kingdom Viridiplantae; phylum Streptophyta; class Magnoliopsida; order Solanales; family Solanaceae; genus Capsicum; species Capsicum pubescens. The sequence goes on along the minus strand of CM061541.1, from coordinate 269,503,641 downwards.
ATTTGCGACATCTTTTTAAGAAGATTGAGTCTGTGCGTCACTACTTCTTCTGTAAACTCCACCTTTGTTGTACATTCCTCACATCAAATGACTCATGCTTTCGTGGAGCTGCTTATCTTCTTTTTTCTATTAATATAGGGATCACACGTCCACTATTTGACCTAATTGGGACTTGCCTTTCGATCGATGACCAAGTTGTTCTTGTGATTCTCAAAATAATTGTCTTAACTTATCATCAAATGTCTCAGCACTCTATCTATTTTATCATATGCTCTTTTTTTCTAACTTTAACCCTCTGATTCAATGTTCATGCTTAAACTGGATTTTAAGATCTGGCTGAAAATTTCACTAGCATGTCATATCACTAGAGTCAACACAAAATGTACTATGTAAAGAAAACAAACAAATAACACATATTTAAAACACAAGGGAAAATGAGACACTTCATTTAGTCGAAACAAAAGATAGAAGGGTTTGAACATAAACAACAAAAGGACAAAACAAGACAGATCCCGAACTACAACCCTAAAATAATTCGGAGAACAGAAAATAAAACAAAATAAGCTACCAAACCCCTTCCTAGTAAGGAGAGGGGTGACTTCTCAATTTCTCAGCCTGACATCTTAGCCACTGGTTTCCATATCAGCATGACTAGAGTTTCCCTCACTGTCAATATTCTGCACCATGATTGATTTATCTTGAAGGATCTTTTCAATTTCTCTTTTCAAAGCACGACAATCTTTAATACTGTGACCCTGAACATCGGAATGATATGTACATCGTACATTAGGATCAAAACTTCTTGAATATGGGTCAGGAGTATACCCAAGGAGAGGAGTGATCATGCCCTGTTGTACCAATATCTGGAATAAACATGCATACGACTCTCAAATGGGTGTGAACCTATCCCTCGACTTCTGTCTCATTTCATTATTTGTCTTAAATTGTAAACCAGGACTAGAAGGGCTTCGGTATGTATGTGGAGTTGGAGGATAACTCGGCAGAATTGACGCGTGCTAGTGTGGGTAAGATGGGGTTTGAACATATGGTTGCGCATTATACACTTGATATGGAGATGGGGGAATGGAATATAATGAATTTTGGGAAGGATTCTGTGGAACTTGGCCATAAACTTTGGTTTGAGCCCGTGGGTAATGATGGTATGGTCCTCTTGCCCGTGCCTGTTGTCGAACTATAATAGCAGATGCATCTTTCTCATTTTTCTTTCCTCCAACACTTCCCGAACCTTTTTGAATTGCTTGAGTAGTCGCTTTCAATGTTGCAAAACTCACAATGCGACCAGTCTTAATTCCATCCTCTATCATCTCCCCCATTTTGAGGACCTAAATAAATGGCTTGCCTAATGTAGGTAACAAATGTTGATAATATGTTGCATTTTGCGCTTGAATAAACACCTCCACTATCAATGTCTTGGTCAACAAACCATTCTGAAGCTAGACCTGAAAGACTCTCACCGAAATAAGCCATGAGTAGTTCTTTCTTCCCTCTAGCGCCCCTTATCTGGTTGCAATAGCGTCTCAAATGTTCTACAGGATCACCATGTCAATCATACTTCTCAAACTTCGGCATTTTAAAATCAAAAGAAAGTTGTACACCTAAAAACATGCACAAATCTTTATATGAGACACTTTTGTACCCCCCAAGTCCTTGCAAGTTTTTCATAGTCAGTTCCAAACTTACCAATTTTCTGGCTATTTCCTCTTGTTCTTCTGTCATAACAAGCTTCTCAGTATTTGGAGGAAATTTAAGCATTTGAGGGCAGTCGTAAGGACTAGTCGACTTAAATGTGGGATCAAGAGCGTAATGCTGATCACTAAAATTATTCAATACAGGGTCGCTTGTAGAGTGAGGAATCACAACCGTTGGATTGACATTAAAATCAGGAGCTTCAGACGGGAGTGGGGCTGCAAAAGTATGAATAACAGCTGGAGGCGAGTAAATGGTAGTCTTGGATTGGGGAGTGAGGAAATAAACCTTGGAAGTGGTTGGATATTGTTGCCCCGGAGTCGATCCTGATGCATGTTGTGGCATATCAACAAAAATGGGAAATTGTGCATGTGACACGGGAGGCAAGCTAGAAAGATATTCCAGATTATCAGTGAGAACTGGAGGAGGCGGCAACCCATTAGCCCAAGCTTGATGCATTTCTATTATTTGCCGCCTTAATTTCCGAATCTCTTCATTATCTCCTACATTCTCATTCCCCAAACTCCCTATCTGATTATTGACAACTAACTCGGTATCCTTGTTGGTCATAACTTCCTCTGTGACTTGGAGCAATATGAAGGACCAACCAAAATGGCACAAACCAACCACCTTAAACTAACTGGACAAGAGATAGCAAATGGTTAGAGTTCAGCAGTTTTTCAAAACCTCTTTTTTTTTCCTTGAAAAGATCACCGAACCCAAGAAGGGCTCCTACGTATCTCACTCCCGAAAGTGGAGAATCAGGTGTGCGTAGTTCGTGAAGTCTTGCCAAAATGGCCGATTAAACTCTTTTTCTTTCTTTTTTCTTTTTCTTGAAACTTTAAAAAGAAAAGAAAAATAAAAATTTGTCAAAAGAAATGACGGAAATATTTTTGAATTCTTCGGCTTTAACATCCCTATACAAAATGAAACCTATGATTACCAAAGAAAATCTTTTTGGGTTTTTGATTTTGAATTTCATATGAAAACGAAACTTGAACCTATTAAATGAAAAATCTTTTTGTAGTTTTCTTTTAAAGACGTACATGAAACGCCTACTCTAAATGGAGAGTGAAGAAATATTTTTGAATTTTTCAAATAAGATCCCCGAACCAACAATAGGTAGTCTACGTATCTCACTCCCGAAAGAGGAGAATCAGGGGTGCGTAGTTCGTCCAGATTGAACAATTAATGATTAAACAACAAATGACACCCTGACTTGAGACACGACCAAAGACACATGATGAACAACATAACAAAGTCTTTTTTTTTTTTTGAGTTTTTAATTCGACACTTTACATAAAAAATGACACCAACAGCTATGAAAGAAAAAATCTTTTTGGTATTTTCGTTAAATGAAATGTACAAAACTTCTACCACCTTTTTTTTGAATTTTTCTTTTATAAAAAGCCCCTAAAAAAAATCTTTTTCGAGTTTTTGAATTGTGAAAGCTTTCTAAAGGAAACAAAAGGAAAATCTTTTTTCTTTTTTTTCAATTTTTGAATCGTGGAAAACAAAAGCCTTTAGAACCTAAAAACTACGAAACTCTTCTTTGATTCACCTTTCCTCTTTTTTTTTTCTTTTTTTTTTTCAAGACCACCTTACTTCTAACACATGCTTTCCCCGAATCAGTCCGTCAAGTGACCACATTACCCTCAAAGATGCAATATTTAGCACATGGGGATGCTTTAAAGGTGAGTCTCCTACAAAGAACCGTGTGGGCCCTGCTATGTCTCAATATGATGCACATAAGAATGACCTAAAGGCTGACCTACGTTGTGGTTTACTAACAAGGCCGTTCGGGGGAGCATATGGTCGATAGTGGCTGCTTTGCTTTCCACCTACTCCATACATCCAACGGCTCCCCCCCTAAAATAAGGGTGACTCAACTAGAGTTCGTGCGCACGACGTGCACTCCGGGACTTGTTGCAGAAAGAATTGACTCGGGTTATGCAAATGATGCCAGATATAAAGCGGTACCACATAAAGAAAAAAAACTGTAAACAAAGAGCACAGAAATGCACAACAGTGATAACAAAACACAAACAATAATCACAAACAATGTTTATACACCCATAATGCCAAACAAAGTCGATACGACTCCAAAAAATAAGCCCTAAATCTGAAAAGTCCCCAGCAGAGTTGCCAGAGCTGTCACACCTCTTTTTGACCAAAAAATAAGATATGTATTTTAAGTTCGAAAGGGTTTTATTATAAAGGTGACAAAAATGAAAAAAAATTGTTTCGAAAAAAAAGGATTATTTACATTATTTTTTCTTATTCAGAGTCGCCACTTGCCATAAAACGGTGTGCCAAGTCACCTTTGGAAAATCCTTTTCGAAACGGTTTGTCTCTAAAAGGTGACCCGCGAACAGAGATTCTGGCTAAGGAATTCTGTTGACCGAGGGGAAGGTGTTAGGCACCCTTCGATTCCGTGGTTCAACCACGGTCGCTTGGTGGAGCGTATCGGCTAATTTGAAATTACAAATGTACAAACCACATAAACACACAAAACAAGCAAACAAACAAATCACACAAAATTCAAAACAAACCAAAATAATGTTCAGTCCAAATTATACAATCCAAAAAAAAAGAGGTGCTGAAATATAAAACCTATTCTATTCTAAACTAATCCTATACTAAACTCCACCCGACGTTCCGGGCCTTGATCACGAGCCTCCTTTGCGTACATACTACTTCGGGGAATTCCCCGGATAAATGAATACAAATCCTTCGGGCATTCACCGGCCTAATGAGTACAATTTAAACTTTTCGTGCAATAAAGTAGAAAGTACCATTCACGCACATATTCAAACACTCCAACAAATCGTTATTCCTAAATTTTCCTACCCAACCTACATTTGCCTACCAAGTTCAACGTATCACAATTCTATCATGTTCAACATTATCAATACATCAAAATTAATCAATATTCATTTTCCTCCATTTTTAATCCCCACCCTAATTCATTCTCAACCACGTGATTAACCCATTTCAATACACAATCCACCAATAGAGAATAACGAAAATTCACCAATCATGCTTAGCACATCACACACCCAAATGTCACCAATAGTTCACATCAACAAACAAACCACGGTATCGAATCACACGCAATCACAATTACATAAGAATTAAATGAAAGAGAAGAAAGAATTGGACCTTAAATTTGAAGCTTTCAAACTCAATGTTATTCGAATAAAGAGAGTCCGCACCCAGAAACCTCGAGCCGAACCTTAACACCAACAATCCAACTCGACAAATAATGACCCGTTCACCGTCACTTTTCATGCCGTTACTGTTCACCGGCACTGTTCACCGGTTACTGTTCATCGGTTGTTGTGCACCGGCGCCCTTTTTTTTTTGTTGTTGTTGTTGTTGTGAGGAAGATTATTTTGTGATTGTTGTTATTGTGGAGAAGGTGATGATCAAAGAATGAGCCCCTCCTCCTTTTTCCCTCTTAGAATTTTTCTTTTATAATGGGCATGGATTTGTTATGATGTGGAAATTTTGGTGGGTCCCCCATATATTCTTTCTTTTAGTTTGTTATTGTGAGGATAAAAATGTGAGTGGGTAGGGAGGTGGAAACTTTTGATTGGGTAGATTGTTAGGATAAAATAAATTAGTTAGAGGTATTATTTTTTGTTTATTTTTGTATTTTTGTGGGATATAATTACATGGGGTTGGACACATGGTAAGGTGAACTAAAAATGAATAAAATTAGACTTCGGGAGGGACAAAATTAGGTGTCTACGTTCATAATCTGAGTTTTATAGTAACATCAATGAATATGATATTTTAAATAAAAATAGGTAATAATATTTTACATGAAGTTTATCAACTATATAATTTAATGGAACAATAATTACTTACCAAAATGATTCAACTATTTTATATAGTAACTATATACAATTTAATTTGAAAATAAAAATATGTTAATATAATTTAAGTTTTAAAATTTATATAAATCCTTCACTTGGTTTAACATCCAAATAATTTTAAATGACATTGAATATAAATACAAATCTATTTTAACTAGTAAATGTTTAATGAATAACCATTATAAAATACAAACTTTCAACATGTTTTATCAGTAAATAAAATCTAAAATTTAACTTGAATTAAAAAATATTTTTAACGTGCTTACTAAATATTCACATTATGATTAATTAGATTTTTGAAATGCATTTAATGAACAAGTTGAATCTTAATTTGATAATTAAATTATTATTTTTAAGTGTAAATAATATTTCAATTATCAAATTATTTTTTAGAAAGTATTTTTTAGAAAACTAGCGCCTCCCTATCCTCCGTCAGAGTATTCATCGGAGAAACAAGAAACAAAGATGGCGTACGGTGTCTTCGATCACCATCAATCTTTAACCAAGCAAACAATGATTCAATAGACAGCCGAGGATGGAACTTAAAGGCAATTTTTATCATACAGATACAACAATTTTGAGATCCCGATATGCTTTGTGAAACTCACGTTGGTGGAATTTCATAACTCTATACTATAAAAATTACAGTGATCAGAGACATTAATTATTATTCTCTCTCTTTCAAAGATGTAATTATTCACCATTTTTCTCCAATTCATTTTGTAAAATAACTTGTTTCGATTGAACTCCTAATTCAGAATTGTTGTATCTGAATTAATTTTACTAGGTAGCAGTTTTTGTATCTGAGCATTTTAAGTCGAGATACATCTTTTATTAGTCGAAGATACAAAACTCTATACTATAAAATTTGCAGTGATCGGAGACATTAATTATTATTCTCTCTGTTTCAAAGACGTAATTATTCTCCATTTTTCTCCAATTCAGTTTGTAAAATAACTGTTTCGATTGACCTCTTAATTCAGAATTGTTGTATCTGAATTAATTTTACTAGGTAGCAGTTTTTGTATCTGAGCATTTTAAGTCGAGATACATCTTTTATTAGTCGAAGATACATAACTCTATACTATAATAATTGCAGTGATCGGAGACATTAATTATCATTCTCTCTCTTTCAAAACGTAATTATAATCCAATTAATTTTGTAAAATAATTGTTTCGATTGAACTCTTAATTCAGAATTGTTGTATCTGAATTAATTTTACTAGGTATCAGTTTTTGTATCTGAGCATTTTAAGTCGAGATACATCTTTTATTAGTCGAAGATACATAATTTATCTTGGTTCTATATGCATTTTCCAGGTGCGTATTCTTCTATTTGTACTCCTGATACATTTTTTTGATATGTATCTCTTTCGTATACATGAATCTAAAAGTTGAATATGAAGTTATCTAGGAACCTCACATGCATGATCGAAAACTAATGAGTTTTTTCGATTGCATTTTCTCCAGGAATAAGTTACATTTCTTAAGGAATAACTTTATTGGCATAAGTTCTGTAAGAAACTAAGTTATATTTCTTAAAGGCATAAATTTATCAGCATAAGTTCTGTAGGAACTAAGTTATGCCTTGTGAGACATTACTTGTGTTATATTATGATACGAAAATATGAATTTTTGCTTTAGCGAATATTTTTTGTTTTATCAATGTCACTAGTATTTTTAGCCACTTTTTTTCAGCCTTAATTAAATGTCTCGGATTCGAGTCCCCTTAAATACAAAGTCGCCTTAGTTAGGGAACGTTTTACTCCCGTGTGGGACTTTTTGGCCCGAAATTGAATGTAGTTTGACTCCAATATGAGTATCATAAATAGAGGGCAAAACCAATAATTAAGGTTTGCTATGTCCCACAATGCTTTAACAAAAAAAAAACTTAAGTGATCACTACAAATATAATTTTGACTTATGAGTTTTGGCCTTTTGGGCAATTTAAAATTATTTGGAATGTGAAGGATTTATATAATTTTAAAACTTTTAACAATATTAATATATTTTTCTTTTCAAATTAAATGGTAGATTTTTTGTATTTGACCAAGTGCAAAATTTGACTTAATATAAAAAAAAAATTGAATTTTGGTAAGTAATTAATGTTCCATCAAATTATATAGTTGATAAATTTCATGTAATATATTACATTACTTACCTATTTTTTATTTTAAAGTATCATATTCATTTATGTTACTATAAAACTTAGATTATGAATATTAAATTTAACTATAATTTGGCTAGAAATTTAATGACCATTGTGAAAAATATGTATATAAATATCCACCATATTTCACTTTTTTTGTAAGTCACATTGCTTTCATGGAGCGTAAGAAAACAGCAGGACGTCGAAAAATTCCAATGGTGAAGATAGAAAAAGATGTTGATCGATATTCTACATTCTCTAAACGATGTTCTGGCTTATACAAAAAAGCTAGCGAACTCGTTAGAGAAAATGATGTCGATCTTGGTATCGTTCTAACTTCACCAACTGATAAAACATATGCTTTCGTCCATCCAACTTCTAATGCGGTCATTGATCGTTTTATGAACTTGAAAACAGATTTCGGTGATCAAATTATTGTTGAAAATTCACGTAATAAAGTGAATCAACTCAACGATAGGCTAAATGAACTTGATAAAAGAGAAGAAATTGCAAAAGAGAAACTTCTTGCTTTAAATGAAATGAATAAGACTAGAGAAAAAAATCATTGGGAGTCCATCGATCAGTTAAATGCAAATGAGATAATGAAGTTTCAAGCTTGGTTAGAAGTCGGAGAATTTATGTTGAAGGATCAATTACCAGAAGCTTCGTCGTCCTCGCAGTCTCCACCAGAAGACGCAAATATCTAGTTTATAAATGCTTCTTAAATGAATTGTCTTTGTATAATATTATTTATCGAAGTTCTATATAATAAAGTGAACCTATATATAGATTCACTCTATTTAAGTATGCTTTCATTTTTCATTTTTGTTGTTTTGTTTTCAATTTTGGTACATGTTTTATGTACTTTGAAATAATTTCTATTAATGATATTTATGTTTGTTAATGGATCTTTGTGTTTATTAATTTCTATTAATTTTATTCTATCTTGTTACAATTCATTTTAAAATTCAATTGTAAACGTCTTAATTAAAAACCATTCACAAAGTATTAACCTATTTAGTCAACAAAGGCATAAGATAAAGCACGGATATTATCGTATTGAAATGCTTGAAGTATTAAGTCGCTTCCAACAATTAGGATTCAGTTTTTTTTTCGAACTAACATTTAATTCAAGTTTCTAAATTCTTGTAGACTAAAATGCATTGCGTAGGATTTTGGCAGTAACTTTTTTATGTTAGTTGTTACTATTTCTATTTTATGAGTATTTTTTTATAGGTTAAATCGAAAAATGAATCGTTAAAGACCAAATTGAACATATCTTATTGGTTGGTTATTGGTTTTACATATCTAAAAAAACAAAAATTGATAAATCAAACCGAAGGATCGATGCGCACCCCTACCTTCATCTTCCTGAACCACATTTTCGGTCTCTTCAACTAATCCTACATAGTAAAACGCCATTAGAATAGCTAAAAATCTGTACTCATCTCCCACCATTTCCCCGTCCCTCCACCAAATTAAAAAGCTCCACGACATTGTTACATTCCTCTTGTCGACCAAAACCTACAATCATTGCATTCCACCCTACAACATTAAGATCCACTTATTGTTCATCAAACACTCGACGAACATTCCCCACAACAACGTTGTTCAAGCATACCTATATCAGAGATCGCCCTCAGCTCCCCTAAAACCCTAACCACACTAGACCCCAAACCACAATGAATCATCAATAGTCTTTGCATTCCTCGTAAACCTAACAATCATCGACAAAAAAACGCCTATATCAATCTCTTCATCCTCCCGAACTAGATTTCAATCTCTTCAACTAACCTACATTGTAAAACGCCATCAAAATAGCTAAAAGAATTGTACTCATCCGGTACCATTCCCATCATTCTATCAAACCGAAAAGCTCCAACACATTCTTATATTCCCCTTGTTGGGCATACCCTATCATCATCGTGTTCAACCCTAAAACATTAAGCTCCATTTTAGTTCATCAAACACTCGAAAAACATTCCCCACAATAACATTGTTCAAGCATAGTCATATTAGAGCTCGCCCTCAGCACCCTAAAACCCTAACCACACTAGACCCGAAACTACTCCCCTCAACAAAATATAACGAATCATCAATAATCTTTCCATTCCTCAGCAAACCTAACAATCATCGATGAAAAAACACCTATATCAATCTCTTCATCCTCCTGAACTACATTTTAATCTCTTCAACTAAACCTACATTGTAAAACGCCATCAAAATAGCTAAAAATCTGAACTCATCCGGCACCATTTCCCGTCCTGATCCACCAAATTAAAAAGCTCCACGACGTTGTTACATTCCTCTTGTCGACCAAACCCAACCATCATTGCGCTCCAGCCTACAACATTAAGCTCTACTTCTTGTTCATCAAACACTCGACGAACATTCTCCACAACAACATTGTTCAAGCATACCCATATCAGAGATCACCCTCAGCGCCCCTAAAACCCTAACCACACTAGACCCCAAACCACTCGCCTCAACAAAACACACCAAATCATCAATAGTCTTTCCATTCCTCAGCAAACCTATCAATCATTGACGAAAAACCACCTATATATATCTCTTCATCCTCCTGAACTACATTTCAATTTCTTCAAATGTTGTTTGAATTACCCAACCAAGGAAGTGTGTTTCCTTACAAGGAAGCGTGTCTCCTAGAAATCTTTAATTATGAGTTTTACCAGGGCTTTGAATACCAAATATGTGCAGAAATATTGTCTCCTTCATTTGTGGAAGTGCGGTATTGCAACATTCGATGTTTAGGCTTTGAAATCCTTGATTCGAAGGTAACATGTATTCCTATTTCATACAAAGAAAACTTGTTAGTTTAAAAACATGGTGGCTGGTTTGTGGCTTTGGCTTTCGTGGAAATTGCTCTTACCTCAGTCGCATTTAATCTTGCTTTCAACCATTAGCATGTGTCACTGGCTTGCTGTATCATTGACCCGAACTCAGATTATTAAGAGTGACTCTGAAACAAATACAATATCTCTGCTTTGTCATGTTTTTCAGATAAACCCTTTGAACCTTGGTATTTTCATGAGTTCCCAGACTTGTTGGTTGATAAAACTTTCTGCATGCCTTGTTTTGGCTCACAATCATGTCTTTAGCATGTGCTGGCCCTTTTGTCTTGCTTTGTGCAATTGAAGAAGCTGGTAGCCATGTTTTGAGATCTTTTCTCCCTTGTTTGTACATGGACTTGACTCAAAGACGAGAAAAAAAAATGACAATGATTTTATTTGGACAACTGACTAAAGAAAATAAAATAAACATAAAGATAAGAAAGAAAAGACAATGAATATGCCCATTTGAAATAAAGAAATGAAAAATTTATTTAGAAATGACAGTCAACTCTAATGATTATGCCATGCATTTTGGATCAAGCTGCCTGATCTTTCTATCAAACTTTCCACCAATTGTTGTTGAGTGAATGGCTCTGAAACTAAGTTTCTTGCTTGAACCCATTGCATTCGAAGAGCTCATTCGGCTAGTGGCACATTGAAGGATTTTTGCCAACAAGCCTCTCTCATTTTTCTGTCAACTCACCTTCACCTTATGGTGCCCGTGAGGGTTTTCACCAATGACTCTCATTTTTATCTATCTCAACTTACCATCGCCTTATGTTGCCCGTGTGGGTTTTCACAAATAAGATTCTCTCATTTTTATTTCTCTCCTGATTTCTTATGCTGAGGAAAACGAGTAGTTCCTAAAATGTGTCATCACATCAATTGCGTGCTTAGCCTTAACATTCTCAAAGATTGATCTGAAGGTCTTTCTTTGGTTGTAACTTAGATTTTGGATAGGGCTAGAGAGAAAGGATGGCAAGGGGCCCAAACGACACTTGAAGTGGGGTGGAACTTACAACTTTTGGAATCGACTCAAACAATGAGGATTAACTCATGCCCCAGTTTCTTTTGACTGGGTGACGCTAAATTATTTATTTGGTTTGACCGAGCCTTTAGTAGGGCAGCCTACCTATCTCACCCCCGAGAGAGGAGAATCAGGTCATGCGTAGTTCTGGCAGCTTGTTCTTTTGCTTTGAGCTGATTTTTCTTTTTTTTTCTTTTATTCGCTCTTTTCACTTTGCAATTCTTTTTTTCTAACTCTATTTTTCTTGACACTCTTTTTTCTTGGAAACATTTTTGTCTCTTTTTTATAACTTTTTGACTTTATCTTTTTACTCGACACTATTCTTTGAACTTTGCTTACTCTATCTTGATTCCAAAAAAGGGGTATGAAAGAAAATAACACTAAGGCTCAAATGGGATAAACAAAGGATGGCACAATGTTTGGATAGCAGAATAAAATGCCTTCATCATATCAATCCTTGAGAATGAAAGTACATAATATGCAATTGGAAGTTAGAGATGAAGAGCATTTGCGACATCTTGCCCTGTTGTACCAATATCTGGAATAAACTTGCATACGACTCTCAAATGGGTGTGAAGCTATCCCTCGACTTCTGTCTCATTTCATTATTTGTCTTAAATTGTAAACCAGGACTAGAAGGGCTTCGGTATGTGTGTGGAGTTGGAGGATAACTCGGCAGAATTGGCGTGTGCCAGTGTGGGTAAGATGAGGTTTGAACATATGGTTGCGCATTATACACTTGATATGGAGATGGGGGAATGGAATATAATGAATTTTGGGAAGGATTCTGTGGAACTTGGCCATAAACTTGGGTTTGAGCCCGTGGGTAATGATGGTATGGTCCTCTTGCCCGTGCCTGTTGTCCAACTATAATAGCAGATGCATCTTCCTCATTTTTCTTTCCTCCAACACTTCCCGAACCTTTTTGAATTGCTTGAGTAGTCGCTTTCAATGTTGCAAAACTCACAATGCGACCAGTCTTAATTCCATCCTCTATCATCTCCCCCATTTTGAGGACCTAAATAAATGGCTGGCCTAATGTAGGTAACAAATGTTGATAATATGTTTCATTTTGCGCTTGAATAAACACCTCCACTATCTTACTTTCTTTCATTGGCGGTTTTACTCTAGCAGCTTGTTCTCGCCATCTGATCGCATACTCCCTGAAACTCTCAGTATTCTTCTTTTTTATACCAGTTAGGGATTTTTCGTCAGGAATCAACTCCATATTGTATTGAAATTGTTGCACAAATCCATTAGCTAGGTCATCCCAACTAATCCACTTATCAATGTCTTGGTCAACAAACCATTCTGAAGCTAGACCTGAAAGACTCTCTCCGAAATAAGCCATGAGTAGTTCTTTCTTCCCTCTAGCGCCCCTTATCTGGTTGCAATAGCATCTCAAATGTTCTACAGGATCACCATGTCCATCATACTTCTCAAACTTCGGCATTTTAAAATCAAAAGAAAGTTGTACACCTAAAAACATGCACAAATCTTTATATGAGACACTTTTGTACCCCCCAAGTCCTTGCAAGTTTTTCATAGTCAGTTCCAAACTTACCAATTTTCTGGCTATTTCCTCTTGTTCTTCTGTCATAACAAGCTTCTCAGTATTTGGAGGAAATTCAAGCATTTGAGGGCAGTCGTAAGGACTAGTCGACTTAAATGTGGGATCGGGAGCGTAATGCTGATCACTAAAACTATTCAATACAGGGTCGCTTGTAGAGTGAGGAATCACAACCGTTGGATTGACATTAAAATCAGGAGCTTCAGACGGGAGTGGGGCTACAAAAGCATGAATAGCAGCTGGAGTCGAGTAAATGGTAGTCTTGGATTAGGGAGTGAGGAAATAAACCTTGGAAGTGGTTGGATATTGTTGCCCCGGAGTCGATCCTGATGCATGTTGTGGCATATCAACAAAAATGGGAAATTGTACATGTGACACGGGAGGCAAGCTAGAAAGATATTCAAGATTATCAGTGAGAACTGGAGGAGGCGGCAACCCATTAGCCCAAGCTTGATGCATTTCTATTATTTGCCGCCTTAATTTCCGAATCTCTTCATTATCTCCTACATTCTCATTCCCCAAACTCCCTATCTAATTATTGACAACTAACTCGGTATCCTTGTTGGTCATAACTTCCTCTGTGACTTGGAGCAATATAAAGGACCAGCCAAAATGGCACAAACCAACCACCTTAAACTAATTGGACAAGAGATAGCAAATGGTTAGAGTTCAGCAGTTTTTCAAAACCTCTTTTTTTTTTTCCTTGAAAAGATCACCGAACCCAAGAAGGGCGCCTACGTATCTCACTCCCGAAAGAGGAGAATCAAGTGTGCGTAGTTCGTGAAGTCTTGCCAAAATGGCCGATTAAACTCTTTTTCTTTCTTTTTTCTTTTTCTTGAAACTTTAAAAAGAAAAGAAAAATAAAAATTTGTCAAAAGAAATGACGGAAATATTTTTGAATTCTTCGGCTTTAACATCCCTATACAAAATGAAACCTATGATTACCAAAGAAAATCTTTTTGGATTTTTGATTTTGAATTTCATATGAAAACGAAACTTGAACCTATTAAATGAAAAATCTTTTTGTAGTTTTCTTTTAAAGACGTACATGAAATGCCTACTCTAAATGGAGAGTGAAGAAATATTTTTGAATTTTTCAAATAAGATGCCCGAACCAACAATAGGTTGTCTACGTATCTCACTCCCGAAAGAGGAGAATCAGGGGTGCGTAGTTCGTCCAGATTGAACAATTAATGATTAAATAACAAATGACACCCTGACTTGAGACACGACCAAAGACACATGATGAACAACATAACAAAGTCTTTTTTTTTTTTGAGTTTTTAATTCGAAACTTTACATAAAAAATGACACCAACAGCTATGAAAGAAAAAATCTTTTTGGTATTTTTGTTAAATGAAATGTACAAAACTTCTACCACCTTTTTTTTGAATTTTTCTTTTATAAAAAGCCCCTAAAAAAAATCTTTTTCGAGTTTTTGAATTGTGAAAGCTTTCTAAAGGAAACAAAAGGAAAATCTTTTTTCTTTTTTTTCAATTTTTGAATCGTGGAAAACAAAAGCCTTTAGAACCTAAAAACTACGAAACTCTTCTTTGATTCACCTTTTCTTTTTTTTTTTCTTTTTTTTTTTCAAGCACACCTTACTTCTTACACATGCTTTGCCCGAATCAGTCCGTCAAGTGACCACATTACCCTCAAAGATACAATATTTAGCACATGGGGATGCTTTAAATGTGAGTCTCCTACAAAGAACCATGTGGGCCCTGCTATGTCTCAATATGATGCACATAAGAATGACCTAAAGGCTGACCTACGTTGTGGTTTACTAACAAGGCCGTTCGAGGGAGCATATGGTCGATAGTGGTTGCTTTGCTTTCCACCTACTCCATACATCCAACGGCTCCCCCCCTAAAATAAAGGTGACTCAACTAGAGTTCCTGCGCACGACGTGCACTCCGGGACTTGTTGCAGACAGAATTGACTCGGGTTATGCAAATGATGCCAGATATAAAGCGGTAACACATAAAGAAAAAAAAACTGTAAACAAAGAGCACAGAAATGCACAACACTGATAACAATAACACAAACAATAATCACAAACAATGTTTATACACCCATAATGCAAAACAAAGTCGATACGACTCCAAAAAATAAGCCCGAAATCTGAAAAGTCCCCAGCAGAGTTTCCAGAGCTGTCACACCCTTTTTTGACCAAAAAAAAAGATATGTATTTTAAGTTCGAAAGGGTTTTATTATTAAGGTGACAAAAATGAAAAAAAATTGTTTCGAAAAAAAAGGATTATTTACATTATTTTTTCTTATTCAGAGTCGCCACTTGGCATAATCCGGTGTGCCAAGTCACCTTTGGAAAATCCTTTTCAAAACGGTTTGACTCTAAAAAGTGATCCGCGAACAGAGATTCCGGCTAAGGAATTCTGTTGACTGAGGGGAAGGTGTTAGGCACCCTTCGATTCCGTGGTTCAACCACGGTCGCTTGGTGGAGCGTATCGGCTAATTTGAAATTACAAATGTACAAACCACATAAACACACAAAACAAGCAAACAAACAAATCACACAAAATTCAAAACAAACCAAATAGTGTTCAGTCCAAATTATACAATCCAAAAGAAAAGAGGTGCTGAAATATAAAACTTATTCTATTCTAAACTAATCCTAAACTGAACTCCACCCGACGTTCCGGGCCTTGATCACGAGCCTCCTTTGCGTACATACAACTTCGGGGCATTCCCCGGATAAATGAATACAAATCCTTCGGGCATTCCCCGGCCAAATGAGTACAATTTAAACTTTTCGTGCAATAAAGTAGAAAGTACCATTCACGCACATATTCAAACACTCCAACAAATTGTTATTCCTAAATTTTTCTACCCAACCTACGTTTGCCTACCAAGTTCAACGTATCACAATTCTATCATGTTCAACATTATCAATACATCAAAATTAATCAATATTCATTTTCCTCCATTTTTAATCCCCACCCTAATTCATTCTCAACCACGTGATTAACCCATTTCAATACACAATCCACCAATAGAGAATAACGAAAATTCACCAATCATGCTTAGCACATCACACACCAAAATGTCACCAATAGTTCACATCAACAAACAAACCACGGTATCGAATCACACGCAATCACAATTACATAAGAATTAAATGAAAGAGAAGAAAGAATTGGACCTTAAATTTGAAGCTTTCAAACTCAATGTTATTCGAATAAAGAGAGTCCGCACCCAGAAACCTCGAGCCGAACCTTAACACCAACAATCCAACTCGACAAATAATGACCCGTTCAACGTCACTTTTCATGTCGTTACTGTTCACCGGCACAGTTCACCGGTTACATCTTTTATTAGTTCCTGATCCACCAAATTAAAAAGCTCCACGACGTTGTTACATTCCTCTTGTCGACCAAACCCAACCATCATTGCGCTCCAGCCTACAACATTAAGCTCTACTTCTTGTTCATCAAACACTCGACGAACATTCTTCACAACAACATTGTTCAAGCATACCCATATCAGAGATCACCCTCAGCGCCCCTAAAACCCTAACCACACTAGACCCCAAACCACTCGCCTCAACAAAACACACCAAATCATCAATAGTCTTTCCATTCCTCAGCAAACCTATCAATCATTGACGAAAAACCACCTATATATATCTCTTCATCCTCCTGAACTACATTTCAATTTTTACAAATGTTGTTTGAATTACCCAACCAAGGAAGTGTGTTACCTTACAAGGAAGCGTGTCTCCTAGAAATATTTAATTATGAGTTTTACCAGGGCTTTGAATACCAAATATGTGCAGAAATATTGTCTCCTTCATTTGTGGAAGTGCGGTATTGCAACTTTCAATGTTTAGGCTTTGAAATCCTTGATTCGAAGGTAACATGTATTCATACAAAGAAAACTTGTTAGTTTAAAAACATGGTGGCTGGTTTGCGGCTTTGGCTTTCGTGGAAATTGCTCTTACCTCAGTCGCATTTAATCTTGCTTTCAACCATTAGCATGTGTCACTGGCTTGCTGTATCATTGACCCGAACTCAGATTATTAAGAGTGACTCTGAAACAAATACAATATCTCTGCTTTGTCATGCTTTTCAGATAAACCTTTTGAACCTTGGTATTTTCATGAGTTCCCAGACTTGTCGGTTGACAAAACTTTCTGCATGCCTTGTTTTGGCTCACAATCATGTCTTTAGCATGTGCTGGCCCTTTTGTCTTGCTTTGTGCAATTGAAGAAGCTGGTAGCCATGTTTTGAGATCTTTTCTCCCTTGTTTTGATATGGACTTGACTCAAAGACGAGAAAAAAAAATGACAATGATTTTATTTGGACAGCTGACTAAAGAAAATAAAATAAACATAAAGATAAGAAAGAAAAGACAATGAATATCCCCATTTGAAATAAAGAAATGAAAAATTTATTTAGAAATGACAGTCAACTCTAATGATTATGCCATGCATTTTGGATCAAGCTGCCTGATCTTTCCATCAAACTTTCTACCAATTGTTGTTGAGTGAATGGCTATGAAACTAAGTTTCTTGCTTGAACCCATTGCATTCGAAGAGCTCATTCAGCTAGTGGCACATTGAAGGATTTTTGCCAACAAGCCTCTCTCATTTTTCTCTCAACTCACCATCGCCTTATGGTGCCCATGAAGGTTTTCACCAATGACTCTCATTTTTATCTATCTTAACTTACCATTGCCTTATGTTGCCCATGAGGGTTTTCACAAATAAGATTCTCTCATTTTTATTTCTCTCCTGATTTCTTATGCTGAGGAAAACGATTAGTTCCTAAAATGTGTCATCACATCAATTGCGTGCTTAGCCTTAACATTCTCAAAGATTGATCCGAAGGTCTTTCTTTGGTTGTAACTTAGCTTTTGGATAGGGCTAGAGAGAAAGGATGGCATGGGGCCCAAACGACACTTGAAGTGGGGTGGAACTTACAACTTTTGGAATCGACTCAAACAATGAGGATTAACTCATGCCCCAATTTCTTTTGACTGGGTGACGCTAAATTATTTATTTGGTTTGACCGAGCCTTTAGTAGGGCATCCTACCTATCTCACCCCCGAGAGAGGAGAATCAGGTCATGCGTAGTTCTGGCATCTTGTTCTTTTGCTTTGATCTGATTTTTCTTTTTTTTTTCTTTTATTCGCTCTTTTCACTTTGCGATTCTTTTTTTCTAACTCTATTTTTCTTGACACTCTTTTTTTTTGGAAACATTTTTGTCTCTTTTTTATAACTTTTTGACTTTATCTTTTTACTCGACACTATTCATTGAACTTTGCTTACTCTATCTTGATTCCAAAAGAGGGGTATGAAAGAAAATAACACTAAGGCTCAAATGAGATAAACAAAGGATGACACAATGTTTGGATAGCAGAATAAAATGCCTTCATCATATCAATCCTTGAGAATGAAAGTACATAATATGCAATTGGAAGTGAGAGATGAAGATCATTTGTGACATCTTTTTAAGCAGATTGAGTCTGTGCTTCACTACTTCTTCTGTAAACTCCACCTTTGTTGTACATTCCTCACATCAAATGACTCATGCTTTCGTGGAGCTGCTTATCTTCTTGTTTCTATTGATATAGGGATCACACGTCCACTATTTGACCTAATTGGGACTTGCCTTTCGATCGATGACCAAGTTGTTCTTGTGATTCCCAAAATAATTGTCTTAACTTATCACTAAATGTCTCAACACTCTATCTATTTTCTCATATGCTCTCTTTTTCTAACTTTAACCCTCTGATTCAATGTTCATGCTTAAACTGGATTTTAAGATCTGGCTGAAAATATCACTAGCATGTCATATCACTAGAGTCAACACAAAATGTACTATGTAAAGAAAACAAACAAGCAACACATATTTAAAACACAAGGGAAAATAAGACACTTCATTTAGTCGAAACAAAAGATAGAAGGGTTTGAACATAAACAACAAAAGGACAAAACAAGACAGATCCCGAACTACAACCCTAAAATAATTCGGAAAACAGAAAATAAAACAAAATAAGCTACCAAACCCCTTCCTAGTAAGGAGAGGGGTGACTTCTCAATTTCTCAACCTGACATCTTAGCCACTGGTTTCCATATCAGCATGACTAGAGTTTCCCTCACTGTCAATGTTCTGCACCATGATTGATTTATCTTGAAGGATCTTTTCAATTTCTCTTTTCAAAGCACGACAATCTTTAATACTGTGACCCTTAACATCGGAATGATATGTACATCGTACATTAGGATCGTACATCGGACGTGCACTCCGGGACTTGTTGCAGAAAGAGTTGACTCGGGTTATGCAAATGATGCCAGATATAAAGCGGTAACACATAAAGAAAAAAAAAAGATAAACAAAGAGCACAGAAATGCACAACAGTGATAACAATAACACAAACAATAATCACAAACAATGTTTATACACCCATAATGCCAAACAAAGTCGATACGACTCCAAAAATAAGCCCGAAATCTGAAAAGTCCCCAGCAGAGTTGCCAGAGCTGTCACACCCTTTTTTGACCCAAAAAAAAAGATATGTATTTTAAGTTCGAAAGGGTTTTATTATTAAGGTGACAAAAATGAAAAAAAATTGTTTAAAAAAAAAAGGATTATTTACATTATTTTTTCTTATTCATAGTCGCCACTTGGCATAATCCGGTGTGCCAAGTCACCTTTGGAAAATCCTTTTCGAAACGGTTTGGCTCTAAAAACTGATCCGCGAACAGAGATTCCGGCTAAGGAATTCTATTGACCGAGGGGAAGGTGTTAGGCACCCTTCGATTCCGTGGTTCAACCACGGTCGCTTGGTGGAGCGTATCGACTAATTTGAAATTACAAATGTACAAACCACATAAACACACAAAACAAGCAAACAAACAAATCACACAAAATTCAAAACAAACCAAATAGTGTTCAGTCCAAATTATACAATCCAAAATAAAAGAGGTGCTGAAATATAAAACTTATTCTATTCTAAACTAATCCTAAACTAAACTCCACCCGACGTTCCGGGCCTTGATCACGAGCCTCCTTTGCGTACATACTACTTCGGGGCATTCCCCGGATAAATGAATACAAATCCTTCGGACATTCCCCGGCCAAATGAGTACAATTTAAACTTTTCGTGCAATAAAGTAGAAAGTACCATTCACGCACATATTCAAACACTCCAACAAATCGTTATTCCTAAATTTGTCTACCCAACCTACGTTTGCCTACCAAGTTCAACGTATCACAATTCTATCATGTTCAACATTATCAATACATTAAAATTAATCAATATTCATTTTCCTCCATTTTTAATCCCCACCCTAATTCATTCTCAACCACGTGATTAACCCATTTCAATACACAATCCACTAATCGAGAATAACGAAAATTCACCAATCATGCTTAGCACATCACACACCCAAATGTCACCTATAGTTCACATCAACAAACAAACCACGGTATCGAATCACACGCAATCACAATTACATAAGAATTAAATGAAAGAGAAGAAAGAATTGGACCTTAAATTTGAAGCTTTCAAACTCAATGTTATTCGAATAAAGAGAGTCCGCACCCGGAAACCTCAAGCCGAACCTTAACACCAACAATCCAACTCGACAAATAATGACCCGTTCATCGTCACTTTTCATGCCGTTACTGTTCACTGGTACTGTTCACCGGCACTGTTCACCGGTTACTGTTCATTGGTTGCTGTTCACCAGCGCCTTTTTTTTGTTGTTGTTGTTGTTGTTGTGAGGAAGATTATTTTGTGATTGTTGTTATTGTGGAGAAGGTGATGATCAAAGAATGAGCCCCTCCTCCTTTTTTCCTCTTAGAATTTTTCTTTTATAATGGGCATGGATTTGTTATGATGTGGAAATTTTGGTGGCTCCCCCATATATTCTTTCTTTTAGTTTTTTATTGTGAGGATAAAAATGTGAGTGGGTAGGGAGGTGGAAACTTTTGATTGGGTAGGTTGTTAGGATAAGATAAATTAGTTAGAGGTATTGTTTTTTGTTTATTTTTGTATTTTTGTGGGATATAATTACATGGGGTTGGACACATGGTAAGGTGAACTAAAAATGAATAAAATTAGACTTCGGGAGGGACAAAATTAGGTGTCTACGTTCATAATCTGAGTTTTATAGTAACATCAATGAATATGATATTTTAAATAAAAATAGGTAATAATATTTTACATGAAGTTTATCAACTATATAATTTAATGGAACATTAATTACTTCCCAAAATGATTCAACTATTTTATATAGTAACTATATACAATTTAATTTGAAAATTAAAATATGTTAATATAATTTAAGTTTTAAAATTTATATAAATCCTTCACTTGGTTTAACATCCAAATAATTTTAAATGACATTGAATATAATTACAAATATATTTTAACTAGTAAATGTTTAATGAATAACCATTATAAAAATCAAACTTTCAACATGTTTTATCAGTAAATCAAATCTAAAATTTAACTTGAATTAAAAAATATTTTTGACGTGCTTACTAAATATTCACATTATGATTAATTAGATTTTTTAAATGTATTTAATGAACAAGTTGAATCTTAATTTGATAATTAAATTATTATTTTTTTGTGTAAATAATATTTCAATTATAGAATTATTTTTTAGAAAGTATTTTTTAGAAAACTAGCGCCTCCCTATCCTCCGTCAGAGTATTCATCGGAGAAACAAGAAACAAAGATGGCGTACGGTGTCTTCGATAACCATCAATCTTTAACCAAGCAAACAATGATTCAATAGACAGCCGAGGATGGAACTTAAAGGCAATTTTTATCATACAGATACAACAATTTTGAGATCCCGATATGCTTTGTGAAACTCACGTTGGTGGAATTTCATAACTCTATACTATAAAAATTACAGTGATCAGAGGCATTAATTATTATTCTCTCTCTTTCTTTGATGTAATTATTCACCATTTTTCTCCAATTCATTTTGTAAAATAACTTGTTTCGATTGAACTCCTAATTCAGAATTGTTGTATCTGAATTAATTTTACTAGGTAGCAGTTTTTGTATCTGAGAATTTTAAGTCGAGATACATCGTTTATTAGTCGAAGA
Organism: Capsicum pubescens; assembly: GCA_030864215.1. Classification (NCBI taxonomy): domain Eukaryota; kingdom Viridiplantae; phylum Streptophyta; class Magnoliopsida; order Solanales; family Solanaceae; genus Capsicum; species Capsicum pubescens. Next base: position 269,481,362 of record CM061541.1, on the reverse strand, counting down.
TACATAACTCTATACAATAAAAATTGTAGTGATCGGAGACATTAATTATTATTCTCCCTGTTTCAAAGACGTAATTATTGATCGGAGACACATTTCGCGGTCCTAAAATGTGTCATCACATCAATTGCGTGCTTAGCCTTAACATTCTCAAAGATTGATCCGAAGGTCTTTCTTTTGTTGTAACTTAGCTTTTGGATAGGGCTAGAGAGAAAGGATGGCATGGGGCCCAAACGACACTTGAAGTGGGGTGGAACTTACAACTTTTGGAATCGACTCAAACAATTAGGATTAACTCATGCCCCAGTTTCTTTTGACTGGATGACGCTAAATTATTTATTTGGTTTGACCGAGACTTTAGTAGGGCAGCCTACCTATCTCACCCCCGAGAGAGGAGAATTAGGTTATGCGTAGTTCTGGCAGCTTGTTCTTTTGCTTTGTTCTGATTTTTCTTTTTTTTTCTTTTATTCGCTCTTTTCACTTTGCGATTCTTTTTTTCTAACTCTATTTTTCTTGACACTCTTTTTTTTTGGAAACATTTTTGTCTCTTTTTTATAACTTTTTGACTTTATCTTTTTACTCGACACTATTCTTTGAACTTTGTCTACTTTATCTTGATTCCAAAAGAGGGGTATGAAAGAAAATAACACTAAGGCTCAAATGGGATAAACAAAGGATGACACAATGTTTGGATAGCAAAATAAAATGCCTTCATCATATCAATCCTTGAGAATGCAAGTACATAATATGCAATTGGAAGTGAGAGATGAAGATCATTTGCGACATCTTTTTAAGAAAATTGAGTCTGTGCGTCACTACTTCTTCTGTAAACTCCACCTTTGTTGTACATTCCTCACATCAAATGACTCATGCTTTCGTGGAGCTGCTTATCTTCTTGTTTCTATTGATATAGGGATCACACGTCCACTATTTGACCTAATTGGGACTTGCCTTTCGATCGATGACCAAGTTGTTCTTGTGATTCCCAAAATAATTGTCTTAACTTATCACTAAATGTCTCAGCACTCTATCTATTTTCTCATATGCTCTCTTTTTCTAACTTTAACCCTCTGATTCAATGTTCATGCTTAAACTGGATTTTAAGATCTGGCTGAAAATTTCCCTAGCATGTCATATCACTAGAGTCAACACAAAATGTACTATGTAAAGAAAACAAACAAACAACACATTTAAAACACACGGGAAAATGAGACACTTCATTTAGTCGAAACAAAAGATAGAAGGGTTTGAACATAAACAACAAAAGGACAAAACCAGACAGATCCCGAACTACAACCCTAAAATAATTCGGAAAACAGAAAATAAAACAAAATAAGCTATCAAACCTCTTCCTAGTAAGGAGAGGGGTGACTTCTCAATTTCTCAGCCTGACATCTTAGCCACTGGTTTCCATATCAGCATGACTAGATTTTCCCTCACTGTCAATGTTCTGCACCATGATTGATTTATCTTGAAGGATCTTTTCAATTTCTCTTTTCAAAGCACGACAATCTTTAATACTGTGACCCTTAACATCGGAATGATATGTACATCGTACATTAGGATCAAAACTTCTTGAATATGGGTCAGGAGTATATCCAAGGAAAGGAGTGATCATGCCCTGTTGTACCAATATCTGGAATAAACTTGCATACGACTCTCAAATGGGTGTGAAGATATCCCTCGACTTCTGTCTCATTTCATTATTTGGCTTAAATTGTAAACTAGGCCTAGAAGGGCTTCGGTATGTATGTGGAGTTGGACGATAACTCGGCAGAATTGGCGCGTGCCAGTATGGGTAAGATGGGGTTTGAACATATGGTTGTGCATTATACACTTGATATGGAGATGGGGGAATGGAATATAATGAATTTTGGGAAGGATTCTGTGGAACTTGGCCATAAACTTGGGTTTGAGCCCGTGGGTAATGATAGTATGGTCCTCTTGCCCGTGCCTGTTGTCCAACTATAATAGCAGCTGCATCTTCCTCATTTTTCTTTCCTCCAACACTTCCCGAACCTTTTTGAATTGCTTGAGTAGTCGCTTTCAATGTTGCAAAACTCACAATGCGACCAGTCTTAATTCCACCCTCTATCATCTCCCCCATTTGGAGGACCTAAATAAATGGCTTGCCTAACGTAGGTAACAAATGTTGATAATATGTTTCATTTTGCGCATGAATAAACACCTCCACTATCTTGCTTTCTTTCATTGGCGGTTTTACTCTAGCAGCTTGTTCGCACCATCTGATCGCATACTCCCTGAAACTCCCAGTATTCTTCTTTTTTATACCAGTTAGGGATTTTTCGTCAGGTATCAACTCCACATTGTATAGAAATTGTTGCACAAATCCATTAGCTAGATCATCCCAACTAATCCACTTATCAATGTCTTGGTCAACAAACCATTCTGAAGCTAGACCTGAAAGACTCTCACCGAAATAAGCCATGAGTAGTTCTTTCTTCCCTCTAGCGCCCCTTATCTGGTTGCAATAGCGTCTCAAATGTGCTACAAGATCACCATGTCCATCATACTTCTCAAACTTCGGCATTTTAAAATCAAAAGGAAGATGTACACCTAAAAACATGCACAAATCTTTATATGAGACACTTTTGTACCCCCCAAGTCCTTGCAAGTTTTTCATAGTCAGTTCTAATCATCTCAATTTTCTGGCTATTTCCTCTTGTTCTTCTGTCATAACAAACTTCTCAGTATTTGGAGAAAATTCAGGCATTTGAGGGCAGTCGTAAGGACCAGTCGACTTAAATGTGGGATCGAGAGCGTAATGCTGATCACTAAAAATATTCAATACAGGGTCGCTTGTAGAGTGAGGAATCACAACCGTTGGATTGACATTAAAAGCAGGAGATTCAGACGGGAGTGGGGCTGCAAAAGCATGAATAGCAGCTGGAGCCGTGTAAATGGTAGTCTTGGATTGGGGAGTGAGGAAATAAACCTTGGAAGTGGTTGGATATTGTTGCCCTGGAGTCGATCCTGATGCATGTTGTGGCATATCAACAAAAATGGGAAATTGTGCATGTGACACGGGAGGCAAGCTAGAAAGATATTCCCGATTATCAGTGAGAACTGGAGGAGGAGGCAACCCATTAGCCCAATCTTGATGCATTTCTATTATTTGCCGCCTTAATTTCCGAATCTCTTCATTATCTCCTACATTCTCATTCCCCAAACTCCCTATCTGATTATTGACAACTAACTCGGTATCCTTGTTGGTCATAACTTCCTCTGTGACTTAGAGAAATATGAAGGACCAGCCAAAATGCCACAAACCAACCACCTTAAACTAACTGGACAAGAGATAGCAAATGGTTAGTGTTCAACAGTTTTTCAAAACCTCTTTTTTTTTCCTTGAAAAGATCACCGAACCCAAGAAGGGCGCCTACGTATCTCACTCCCGAAAGAGGAGAATCAGGTGTGCGTAGTTCGTGAAGTCTTGCCAAAATGGCCGATTAAACTCTTTCTCTTTCTTTTTTCTTTTTCTTGAAACTTTAAAAAGAAAAGAAAAATAAAAATTTGTCAAAAGAAATGACGGAAATATTTTTGAATTCTTCGGCTTTAACATCCCTATACAAAATGAAACCTATGATTACCAAAGAAAATCTTTTTGGGTTTTTGATTTAGAATTTCATATGAAAATGAAACTTGAACCTATTAAATGAAAAATCTTTTTGTAGTTTTCTTTTAAAGACGTATATGAAACTCCTACTCTAAATGGAGAGTGAAGAAATATTTTTGAATTTTTCAAATAAGATCACCGAACCAACAATAGGCTGCCTACGTATCTCACTCCCGAAAGAGGAGAATCAGGGGTGCGTAGTTCGTCCAGATTGAACAATTAATGATTAAATAACAAATGACACCCTGACTTGTGACACGACCAAAGAGACATGATGAACAACATAACAAAGTCTTTTTTTTTTTTGAGTTTTTAATTCGACACTTTACATAAAAAATGACACCAACAGCTATGAAAGAAAAAATCTTTTTGGTATTTTCGTTAAATGAAATGTACAAAACTTCTACCACCTTTTTTTGAATTTTTCTTTTATAAAAAGCCCCTAAAAAAAATCTGTTTGTAGTTTTTGAATTGTGAAAGCTTGCTAAAGGAAACAAAAGGAAAATCTTTTTTCTTTTTTTTGAATTTTTGAATCGTGGAAAACAAAAGCCTTTAGAACCTAAAAACTACGAAACTCTTCTTTGATTCACCTTTTCACTTTTTTTTTTCAAGCACACCTTACTTCTAACACATGCTTTCCCCGAATCAGTCCGTCAAATGACCACATTACCCTCAAAGTTGCAATATTTAGCACATGGGGATGCTTTAAAGGTGAGTCTCCTACAAAGAACTGTGTGGGCCCTGCTATGTCTCAATATGATGCACATAAGAATGACTTAAAGGCTGACCTACTTTGTGGTTTACTAACAAGGCCGTTCGGGGGAGCATATGGTCGATAGTGACTGCTTTGCTTTCCACCTACTCCATACATCAAACGGCTCCCCCCATAAAATAAGGGTGACTCAACTAGAGTTCGTGCGCACGACGTGCACTCCGGGACTTGTTGCAGAAAGAATTGACTCGGGTTATGCAAATGATGCCAGATATAAAGCGGTAACACATAAAGAAAAAAAACTGTAAACTAAGAGCACTGAAATGCACAACAGTGATAACAATAACACAAACAATAATCACAAACGATGTTTATACACCCATAATGCCAAACAAACTCGATACGACTCCAAAAAATAAGCCCGAAATCTGAAAAGTCCCCAGCAGAGTTGCCACAGCTGTCACACCCTTTTTTGACCAAAAAAAAAGATATGTATTTTAAGTTCGAAAGGGTTTTATTATTAAGGTGACAAAAATAAAAAAAATTGTTTCGAAAAAAAAGGATTATTTACATTATTTTTTCTTATTCAGAGTCCCTACTTGTCATAATCCGGTGTGCCAAGTCACCTTTGGAAAATCCTTTTCGAAACGGTTTGACTCTAAAAAGTGATCCGCGAACAGAGATTCCGGCTAAGGAATTCTGTTGACCGAGGGGAAGGTGTTAGGCACCCTTCGATTCCGTGGTTCAACCACGGTCGCTTGGTGGAGCGTATCGGCTAATTTGAAATTACAAATGTACAAACCACATAAACACACAAAACAAACAAACAAACAAATCACACAAAATTCAAAACAAACCAAAATAATGTTCAGTCCAAATTATACAATCCAAAATAAAAGAGGTGCTGAAATATAAAACCTATTCTATTCTAAACTAATCCTAAACTAAACTCTACCCGACATTCCGGGCCTTGATCACGAGTCTCCTTTGTAAAATAATTGTTTCGATTGACTCTTAATTCAGAATTGTTGTATCTGAATTAATTTTAGTAGGTATCAGTTTTTGTATCTGAGCATTTTAAGTCGAGATACATCTTTTATTAGTCGAAGATACATAATTTATCTTGGTTCTATATGCATTTTCCTGGTGTGTATTCTTCTATTTGTACGCCTGATACATTTTTTTGACATGTATCTCTTTCGTATACATGAATCTAAAAGTTGAATATGAAGTTATCTAGGAACCTCACATGCATGATCGAAAACTAATGAGTTTTTTCGATTGCATTTTCTCCAGGAATAAGTTACGCTTCTTAAGGAATAACTTTATTGGCATAAGTTCTGTAAGAAACTAAGTTATATTTCTTAAAGGCATAAATTTATCAGCATAAGTTCTGAAGGAACTAAGTTATGACTTGTGTTATATTATGATACGAAAATATGAATTTTTGCTTTAGCGAATATTTTTTGTTTTATCAATGTCACTAGTATTTTTAGCCACTTTTTTTCAGCCTTAATTAAAGGTCTCGGATTCGAGTCCCCTGAAATATAAAGTCGCCTTAGTTAGGGAACATTTTACTCCCGTGTGGGACTTTTTGGCCCGAAATTGAATGTAGTTTGACTCAAATATGAGTATCAGAAATCGAGGGCAAAACCAATAATTAAGGTTTGCTATGTCCCACAATGCTTTAACAAAAAAAAAACTTAAGTGATCACTACAAATATAATTTTGACTTATGAGTTTTGGCCTTTTGGGCAATTTAAAATTATTTGGAATGTGAAGGATTTATATAATTTTAAAACATTTAACAATATTAATATATTTTTCTTTTCAAATTAAATGGTAGATTTTTTGTATTTGACCAAGTGCAAAATTTGACTTAATATAAAAAAAAAATTGAATTTTGGTAAGTAATTAATGTTCCATCAAATTATATAGTTGATAAATTTCATGTAATATATTACATTACTTACCTATTTTTTATTTTAAAGTATCATATTCATTGATGTTACTATAAAACTTAGATTATGAATATTAAATTTAACTATAATTTGGCTAGAAATTTAATGACCACTGTGAAAAATATGTATATAAATATCCACCATATTTCACTTTATTTGTAAGTCACATTGCTTTCATGGAGCGTAAGAAAACAGCAGGACGTCGAAAAATTCCAATGGTGAAGATAGAAAAAGATGTTGATCGATATTCTACATTCTCTAAACGATGTTCTGGCTTATACAAAAAAGCTAGCGAACTCGTTAGAGAAAATGATGTCGATCTTGGTATCGTTCTAACTTCACCAACTGATAAAACATATGCTTTCGTCCATCCAACTTCTAATGCGGTCATTGATCGTTTTATGAACTTGAAAACAGATTTCGGTGATCAAATTATTGTTGAAAATTCACGTAATAAAGTGAATCAACTCAACGATAGGCTAAATGAACTTGACAAAAGAGTAGAAATTGCAAAAGAGAAACTTCTTGCTTTAAATGAAATGAATAAGACTAGAGAAAAAAATCGTTGGGAGTCCATCGATCAGTTAAATGCAAATGAGATAATGAAGTTTCAAGCTTGGTTAGATGTCGGAGAATTTCTGTTGAAGGATCAATTACCAGAAGCTTCGTCGTCCTCGCAGTCTCCACCAGAAGACACAAATATCTAGTTTATAAATGCTTCTTAAATGAATCGTCTTTGTATAATATTATTTATCGAAGTTCTATATAATAAAGTGAACCTATATATAGATTCACTCTATTTAAGTATGCTTTCATTTTTCATTTTTGTTGTTTTGTTTTCAATTATGGTACATGTTTTATGTACTTTGAAATAATTTCTATTAATGATATTTATGTTTATTAATGGATCTTTGAGTTTATTAATTTCTATTAATTTTATTCTATCTTGTTACAATTCATTTTAAAATTCAATTGAAAACGTCTTAATTAAAAACCATTCACAAAGTATTAACCTATTTAGGCAACAAAGGCATAATATAAAGCACGGATATTATCGTATTGAAATGCTTGAAGTATTAAGTGGCTTCCAACAATTAGGATTCAGTTTTTTTTTTCGAACTAACATTTAATTCAAGTTTCTAAATTCTTGTAGACTAAAATGCATTGCGTAGGATTTTGGCAGTAACTTTTTTATGTTAGTTGTTACTATTTCTATTTTATGAGTATTTTTTTATTGGTTAAATCGAAAAATGAATCGTTAAAGACCAAAAAGAACATATCTTATTGGTTGGTTATTGGTTTTACATATCTAAAAAAACAAAAATTGATAAATCAAACCGAAGGATCGATGCGCACCCCTACCTTCATCTTCCTGAACCACATTTTCGGTCTCTTCAACTAAACCTACATTGTAAAACGCCATTAGAATAGCTAAAAATCTGTACTCATCTCCCACCATTTCACCGTCCCTCCACCAAATTAAAAAGCTCCACGACATTGTTACATTCCTCTTGTCGACCAAACCCTACAATCATTGCGTTCCACCCTACAACATTAAGATCCACTTATTGTTCATCAAACACTCGACGAACATTCCCCACAACAACGTTTTTCAAGCATACCCATATCAGAGATCGCCCTCAGCTCCCCTAAAACCCAACCACACTAGACCCCAAACCACAATGAATCATCAATAGTCTTTGCATTCCTCGTAAACCTAACAATCATCGACAAAAAAATGCCTATATCAATCTCTTCATCCTCCCGAACTAGATTTCAATCTCTTCAACTAAACCTACATTGTAAAACACCATCAAAATAGCTAAAAGAATTGTACTCATCCGGTACCATTCCCATCATTCTATCAAACCGAAAAGCTCCACCACAATCTTATATTCCCCTTGTTGGGCATACCCTATCATCATCGTGTTCAACCCTACAACATTAAGCTCCATTTTTAGTTCATCAAACACTCGACAAACATTCCCCACAATAACATTGTTCAAGCATAGTCATATTAGAGCTCGCCCTCAGCACCCTAAAACCCTAACCACACTAGACCCGAAACTACTCCCCCAACAAAATATAATGAATCATCAATAGTCTTTCCATTCCTCAGCAAACCTAACAATCATCGATGAAAAAACACCTATATCAATCTCTTCATCCTCCTGAACTACATTTCAATCTCTTCAACTAAACCTACATTGTAAGACGCCATCAAAATAGCTAAAAATCTGAACTCATCCGGCACCATTTCCCGTCCTGATCCACCAAATTAAAAAGCTCCACGACGTTGTTACATTCCTCTTGTCGACCAAACCCTACCATCATTGCGCTCCAGCCTACAACATTAAGCTCTACTTCTTGTTCATCAAACACTCGACGAACATTCTCCACAACAACATTGTTCAAGCATACCCATATCAGAGATCACCCTCAGCGCCCCTAAAACCCTAACCACACTAGACCCCAAACCACTCCCCTCAACAAAACACACCAAATCATCAATAGTCTTTCCATTCCTCAGCAAACCTATCAATCATTGATGAAAAAACACCTATATATATCTCTTCATCCTCCTGAACTACATTTCAATTTCTTCAACTAAACCTACATTGTAAAATGCCATCAAAATAGCTAAAAATCTGTACTCATCCGGCACCATTCCCCATCCTGATCCACCAAATTAAAAAGCTCCACGACACTGTTAAATTCCTCTTGTCGACCAAACCCTACCATCATTGCGTTCCACCCTACAACATTAAGCTCTACTTCTTGTTCATCAAACACTCGACGAACATTCTCCACAACAACATTGTTCAAGCATACCCATATCAGAGATCGCCCTCAACGCCCCTAAAACCCTAACCACACTAGACCCCAAACCACAATGAATCATCAATAGTCTTTGCATTCCTTAGACCTAACAATCATCGGCAAAAAAACACTGTATCAATCTCTTCAATCTCTTCATCCTCCTGAACTACATTTCAATATCTTAAACTAAACCTACATTATAAGACGCCATCAAAATAGCTAAAAGAATTGTACTCATCCAGTTCCATTCCCATCATTCTATCAAACCGAAAAGCTCCACCACATTCTTATATTCCCCTTGTTGAGCATACCTTATCATCATCGCGTTCAACCCTACAACATTAAGCTCCATTTTTAGTTCATCAAACACTCGACGATCATTCCCCACAACAACATTGTTCAAGCATAACCATATCAGAGCTCTCCCTCAGCACCCTAAAACCCTAACTACGCTAGACCCAAACCGCTCCTTCTCTCAACTAAACACAACGAATCGTCAATAGCCTTTTCATTCCTCACAAACTTAACAATCTTCGACCCAAAAAAACCCTATATCAAAATTAAAAAAAATGAAATTCTAGGTTTTACTCATTTCTTTCTAACTACTTACATAATTATTCTTTCTTAACATTTTCATATATTAGTAGCATGTTGAATTAAATTAATAATTAATTCTTGTTTGATCAATTTCACATAAAACAACTTTACAAACTCTCTTTCAAGTAATTAATATGATACCTTTTTATTTAAATCCAAAGGCAATTATATTTATACATTTTTTGAGATGTGTAACACATTTTCAAAAAAATAACTTAAATTCTTATTCCCTTTTTATGTGTTTTTAAATTAAAGATTTCTTTTAAGTAATACCTATTTAATATTTTTTTTAATTTACATAAAAACTGGGCAGTGACTTTTGCATCTTTCGTAAAATAGTCAAATTATGAAATGTTTTTAATTGAGTTTTAATATGAATTGTAACAAGATAGAATGAAATTAATAGAAATTAAGAATCATAAAGATCATTAATAAACATAAATATCATTAATAGAAATTACTGCGAAACAAAGAACATATAATATGTACCATTATTGAAACAAAATAACAAAACTGAAGAATGAAAGCATACTTAAATAGAGTGAATCTATATATAAATTCACTTCGTTGTATAGGACTTCGATAAATAATATTACGTGAATACGATTTATTTAAGTACTTATAAACTAGATATCTGCATCTTCCGATGGAGACTGCGACAAGGACGAAGCTTCAGGTAATTGATCATTCAGCATAACTTCTCCGACGTCTAACCAAGCTTGGAACTTCATTATATCATCTGCATTTAACTGATCGATGGACTCCCAACGACTTTTCTCTCTAGTCTTATTCATTTCGCTTAACGAAGTCATTTTATCCTTTGCAGTTTTTTCTCTCCTATCAAGTTCATTTAACCTATCGTTGAGTTGATTCACTTTTTTACATGTATTTTCAGCAACAAAGTGTTCACCTAAATCAAATTCTTGTGTCGGATTCATAAAACGATTGATGACCGTGTTCATGGGCAGCATCTGAGTGGATTACTATTCTACATAGGAGCGATTGAGTTTCATGCATGTAAGTCGCAGAATTGAAGTATTTTTTTGTTCAGCATTAATATAGTTAAAGGGCATACTTGTACATTCGTAAAGTTAAATAGCATAGTTATAATTTAGTGTCAAGTTAAAGGTCCAGTTTTTATATTATGCCATTCTTTTTTTTATTTAGAATACACCCTATTTTTTTTACTGACTTTGGTATCTTGCACTGCATTTTGGGAAGAATTATGTAGTTTTGATAACTGATTCTGCTTTGAGTTTGGTGTCTGTTAAGTATTTGGAAGTGTGCTTTTATTGCAGGATGACTAAAAATGCAAATTCTCTGTGATATTCTACTAGACTAATTAGATATAGGACTAAATAGATTAGTTGAGTTTCTGAGAGATCTGATGAATAGTGGCTTCTTGATATGGTGTTGTCCTGTGCTCTCTGGATTTTGAGGTCTGGATTTATTGGATACGAAATCCAAGGTAAGTCTATGTAGAATAGACCCTTGTGGTCCGTTCCGGCCCTTCCCAGAAGAAGTTGTGCGTAGCGGGAGCTTTAGTGCACCGAGTTGCCTTTTTTTTTCTTTTTTTTTTTTACTTTTGGATTTTACTTGTTTTCTATTTTAGTCTATGTTGTTTAGACTCTCCAAATATGTTGTTGCACCCATGTTTGATCATCTAAAAGACCACTACTTTTAGAGGATCCGACATGCACCCTTCGACAATGTTAAAGAGTTCGAGGAATGATTATGACACCTCCAAGCTCAAAGTTGTGATTTTGAGTCACCGGAGAATAAAGTAAGAAGGGACACTGTTGGACTCCTAGGGGAGAATATTTTAAGATCTGATCTATGTAGGTTACCTTGTCATAACAACAACATATATACCTATCAAAATCCCATAGGTGGGGTCTGGGGAGGGTAGAGTGTACGTAGACCTTAACCCTACCTCGTTAAGGTAGAGAAATTCTTCAAGTCCAGTGCCTGGATTTTGAGTCAAATTTACCTCCGGTTTAGGATCAAAAGTACACAGCCAAATATCCCAACATATAATGTTAGAGTTGTGACCCGAGTTTTGTTGGTCCGGACCTGAAAGTTTCACGGTGCGACCCATGTTTGTGATTTTCAATGGGGTCAGTGGCGGTAGCGTAGGGAATGGGCCAATCTAGGACTTATTTGTATGCACATACTATATAAGTGCAACTAGTGGGTCAGTTTTAGATATTTAGAAATTACGTCATTCTCCACATTGTACTCCTCTCCTTTCATAGCCAAATTCCTCTGCCTCTGCCCGTGTTTTTTCCCGCAAGGGTTTCCACGTAAATCTGTGTGTTTTTTTCTTTTCTTTTAGTTGTGGTTTGCTTATTCTGTCCGAATCATAATATATAACATGTCACTTATGCATGACAACCAAGGCTTGCTCATGTGGTTAAGCACCTCCAACATCAACCAGTAGGTAGAGGATTCGAGTCACGCTGGAGGGTAAGTGCAAACACTATTGATTTTCCTGACGGGGTGGAGGTGGGAAAACTGTTTCCTTATAGATGTAGTTTGTAGAGGAGAATAATGAAACGATAGTTAAAAGTGTTGCATTATATTCAAGATAAAAGGAAAAGGCATAATACATAAATATTATCCGAAACTTACAACAAATTATAACATTGACCTTAAACTTTGACAATGCACAAGTAGGCCCTTTAACTATACAAAATCTGAACAAATAAACACTCCTAACAAATGTCGATCGAATTACCAAATAAGGAAGTGCGTCTCCTAACAGATGTCTCTTGAATTAATCAAACAAGGAAGTGCGTCTCCTCACAAATGTTTCTTGAATTAACCAACTAAAGGAAGTTCATCTCCTTACAATATTGCTTGAATTGTCCAAACAAGGAAGTGCTTCTCCTTACCAACATCTCTTGAATTACAAAAACAAGGAAGTGTGTCTCCTAATAAATGTCTCTTGAATTGCTCTAACAAGGAAGTGCATCTCCTTACAAATGTTGTTTGAATTACCCAACCAAGGAAGTGTGTTTCCTTACAAGGAAGCGTGTCTCCTAGAAATCTTTAATTATGAGTTTTACCAGGGCTTTGATACCAAATATGTGCAGAAATATTGTCTCCTTCATTTGTGGAAGTGCGGTATTGCAACTTTCGATGTTTAGGCTTTGAAATCCTTGATTCGAAGGTAACATGTGTTCCTATTTCATACAAAGAAAACTTGTTAGTTTAAAAACATGGTGGCTGGTTTGCGGCTTTGGCTTTCGTGGAAATTGCTCTTACCTCAGTCGCATTTAATCTTGCTTTCAACCATTAGCATGTGTCACTGGCTTGCTGTATCATTGACCCGAACTCAGATTATTAAGAGTGACTCTGAAACAAATACAGTATCTCTGCTATGTCATGCTTTTCAGATAAACCCTTTGAACCTTGGTATTTTCATGAGTTCCCAGACTTGTCGGTTGACAAAACTTTCTGCATGCCTTGTTTTGGCTCACAATCATGTCTTTAGCATGTGCTGGCCCTTTTGTCTTGCTTTGTGCAATTGAAGAAGCTGGTAACCATGTTTTGAGATCTTTTCTCCCTTGTTTTGATATGGACTTGACTCAAAGACGAGAAAAAAAATAACAATGATTTTATTTGGACAACTGACTAAAGAAAATAAAATAAACATAAAGATAAGAAAGAAAAGACAATGAATATCCCCATTTGAAATAAAGAAATGAAAAATTTATTTAGAAATGACAGTCAACTCTAATGATTATGTCATGCATTTTGGATCAAGTTGCCTGATCTTTCCATCAAACTTTCTACCAATTGTTGTTGAGTGAATGGCTCTGAAACTAAGTTTCTTGCTTGAACCCATTGCATTCGAAGAGCTCATTCGGCTAGTGGAACATTGAAGGATTTTTGCCAACAAGCCTCTCTCATTTTTCTCTCAAATCACCATCGCCTTATGGTGCCCGTGAGGGTTTTCACCAATGACTCTCATTTTTATCTATCTCAACTTACCATCGCCTTATGTTGCCCATGAGGATTTTCACAAATAAGATTCTCTCATTTTTATTTCTCTCCTGATTTCTTATGCTGAGGAAAACGATTAGTTCCTAAAATGTGTCATCACATCAATTGCGTGCTTAGCCTTAATATTCTCAAAGATTGATCCGAAGGTCTTTCTTTGGTTGTAACTTAGCTTTTGGATAGGGCTAGAGAGAAAGGATGGCATGGGGCCCAAACGACACTTGAAGTGGGGTGGAACTTACAACTTTTGGAATCGACTCAAACAATGAGGATTAACTCATGCCCCAGTTTCTTTTGACTGGGTGACGCTAAATTATTTATTTGGTTTGACCGATCCTTTAGTAGGTCAGCCTACCTATCTTACCCCCAAGAGAGGAGAATCAGGTCATGCGTAGTTCTGGCAGCTTGTTCTTTTGCTTTGATCTGATTTTTCTTTTTTTTCTTTTATTCTCTCTTTTCACTTTGCGATTCTTTTTTTCTAACTCTATTTTTCTTGACACTCTTTTTTTTTGGAAACATTTTTGTCTCTTTTTTATAACTTTTTGACTTTATCTTTTTACTCGACACTATTCTTGGAACTTTGCTTACTCTATCTTGATTCCAAAAGAGGGGTATGAAAGAAAATAACACTAAGGCTCAAATGGGATAAACAAAGGATGACACAATGTTTGGATAGCAGAATAAAATGCCTTCATCATATCAATCCTTGAGAATGCAAGTACATAATATGCAATTGGAAGTGAGAGATGAAGATCATTTGCGACATCATTTTAAGCAGATTGAGTCTGTGCGTCACTACTTCTTCTGTAAACTCCACCTTTGTTGTACATTCCTCACATCAAATGACTCATGCTTTTGTGGAGCTGCTTATCTTCTTGTTTCTATTGATATAGGGATCACACGTCCACTATTTGACCTAATTGGGACTTGCCTTTCGATCGATGACCAAGTTGCTCTTGTGATTCTCAAAATAATTATCTTAACTTATCACCAAATGTCTCAGCACTCTATCTATTTTCTCATATGCTCTCTTTTTCTAACTTTAACCCTCTGATTCAATGTTCATGCTTAAACTGGATTTTAAGATCTGGCTTATAATTTCACTAGCATGTCATATCACTAAAGTCAACACAAAATGTACTATGTAAAGAAAACAAACAAACAACACATATTTAAAACACAAGGGAAAATGAGACACTTCATTTAGTCGAAACAAAAGATAGAGGGGTTTGAACATAAACAACAAAAGGACAAAACAAGACAGATCCCGAACTACAACCCTAAAATAATTCGGAGAACAGAAAATAAAACAAAATAAGCTACCAAACCCCTTCCTAGTAAGGAGAGGGGTGACTTCTCAATTTCTCAACCTGACATCTTAGCCACTGGTTTCCATATCAGCATGACTAGAGTTTCCCTCACTGTCAATGTTCTGCACCATGATTGATTTATCTTGAATCATCTTTTCAATTTCTCTTTTCAAAGCATGACAATCTTTAATACTGTGACCCTGAACATCAGAATGATATGTACATCGTACATTAGGATCAAAACTTCTTGAATATGGGTCAGGAGTATACCCAAGGAGAGGAGTGATCATGCCCTGTTGTACCAATCTCTGGAATAAACTTGCACACGACTCTCAAATGGGTGTGAAGCTATCCCTCTACTTCTGTCTCATTTCATTATTTGGCTTAAATTGTAAACCAGGCCTAGAAGGTCTTCGGTATGTATGTGAGTTGGAGGACAACTCGGCAGAATTGGCGCGTGCCAGTGTGGGTAAGATGGGGTTTGAACATATGGTTGCGCATTATACACTTGATATGGAGATGGGGGAATGGAATATAATGAATTTTGGGAAGGATTCTGTGGAACCTTGCCATAAACGTGGGTTTGAGCCCGTGGGTAATGATGGTATGGTCCTCTTGCCCGTGCCTGTTGTCCAACTATAATAGCAGATACATCTTCCTCATTTTTCTTTCCTCAACACTTCCCGAACCTTTTTGAATTGCTTGAGTAGTCGCTTTCAATGTTGCAAAACTCACAATGCGACCAGTCTTAATTCCATCCTCTATCATCTCCCCCATTTTGAGGACCTAAATAAATGGCTTTCCTAATGTAGGTAACAAATGTTGATAATATGTTTCATTTTGCACTTGAATAAGCACCTCCACTATCTTGCTTTCTTTCATTGGCGGTTTTACTCTAGCATCTTGTTCTCGCCATCTGATCGCATTCTCCCTGAAACTCTCAGTATTCTTCTTTTTTATACCAGTTAGGGATTTTTCGTCAGGTATCAACTCCACATTGTATTGAAATTTTTGCACAAATCCATTAGCTAGGTCATCCCAACTAATCCACTTATCAATGTCTTGGTCAACAAACCATTCTGAAGCTAGACCTGAAAGACTCTCACCGAAATAAGCCATGAGTAGTTCTTTCTTCCCTCTAGCGCCCTTTATCTGGTTGCAATAGCGTCTCAAATGTGCTACAGGATCACCATGTCCATCATACTTCTCAAACTTCGGCATTTTAAAATCAAAAGGAAGATGTACACCTAAAAACATGCACAAATCTTTATATGAGACACTTTTGTACCCCCCAAGTCCTTGCAAGTTTTTCATTGTCAGTTCCAACCTTCTCAATTTTCTGGATATTTCCTCTTGTTCTTCTGTCATAACAAGCTTCTCAGTATTTGGAGGAAATTCAGGCATTTGAGGGCAGTCGTAAGGACCAGTCGACTTAAATGTGGGATCGGGAGCGTAATGCTGATCACTAAAACTATTCAATACAGGGTCGCTTGTAGAGTGAGGAATCACAACCGTTGGATTGACATTAAAATCAGGAGCTTCAGACGGGAGTGGGGCTGCAAAAGCATGAATAGCAGCTGGAGCCGAGTAAATGGTAGTCTTGGATTGGGGAGTGAGGAAATAAACCTTGGAAGTGGTTGGATATTGTTGCCCCAGAGTCGATCCTGATGCATGTTGTGGCATATCAACAAAAATGGGAAATTGTGCATGTGACAAGGGAGGCAAGCTAGAAAGATATTCCAGATTATCAGTGAGAACTGGAGGAGGCGGCAACCCATTAGCCCAAGCTTGATGCATTTCTATTATTTGCCGCCTTAATTTCCGAATCTCTTCATTATCTCCTACATTCTCATTCCCCAAACTCCCTATCTGATTATTGACAACTAACTCGGTATCCTTGTTGGTCATAACTTCCTCTGTGACTTGGAGCAATATAAAGGACCTGCCAAAATGCCACAAACCAACCACCTTAAACTAACTGGACAAGAGATAGCAAATGGTTAGAGTTCAACAGTTTTTCAAAACCTCTTTTTTTTTCCTTGAAAAGATCACCGAACCCAAGAAGGGCGCCTACGTATCTCACTCCCGAAAGAGGAGAATAAGGTGTGCGTAGTTCGTGAAGTCTTGCCAAAATGGTCGATTAAACTCTTTTTCTTTCTTTTTTCTTTTTCTTGAAACTTTAAAAAGAAAAGAAAAATAAAAATTTGTCAAAAGAAATGACGGAAATATTTTTGAATTCTTCGGCTTTAACATCCCTATACAAAATGAAACCTATGATTACCAAAGAAAATCTTTTTGGGTTTTTTATTTTGAATTTCATATGAAAATGAAACTTGAACCTATTAAATGAAAAATCTTTTTGTAGTTTTCTTTTAAAGACGTACATGAAACCCCTACTCTAAATGGAGAGTGAAGAAATATTTTTGAATTTTTCAAATAAGATCCCCGAACCAACAATAGGCTGCCTACGTATCTCACTCCCGAAAGAGGAGAATCAGGGGTGCGTAGTTCGTCCAGATTGAACAATTAATGATTAAATAACAAATGACACCCTGACTTGAGACACGACCAAAGACACATGATGAACAACATAACAAAGTCTTTTTTTTTTTGAGTTTTTAATTCGACACTTTACATAAAAAATGACACCAACAGCTATGAAAGAAAAAAATCTTTTTGGTATTTTTGTTAAATGAAATGTACAAAACTTCTACCACCTTTTTTTGAATTTTTCTTTTATAAAAAGCCCCTAAAAAAAATCTTTTTGGAGTTTTTGAATTGTGAAAGCTTGCTAAAGGAAACAAAAGGAAAATCTTTTTTCTTTTTTTTGAATCTTTGAATCGTGGAAAACAAAAGCCTTTAGAACCTAAAAACTACGAAACTCTTCTTTGATTCACCTTTTCTCTTTTTTTTTCTTTTTTTTTTCAAGCACACCTTACTTCTAACACAAGCTTTCCCCGAATCAGTCCGTCAAATGAACACATTACCCTCAAAGATGCAATATTTAGCACATGGGGATGCTTTAAAGGTTAGTCTCCTACAAAGAACCGTGTGGGCCCTGCTATGTCTCAATATGATGCACATAAGAATGACCTAAAGGCTGACCTACGTTGTGGTTTACTAACAAGGCCGTTCGGGGGAACATATGGTCGATAGTGGCTGCTTTGCTTTCCACATACTCCATACATCCAACGGCTCCCCCCCTAAAATAAGGGTGACTCAACTAGAGTTCGTGCGCACGATGTGCACTCCGGGACTTGTTGCAGAAAGAATTGTCTCGGGTTATGCAAATGATGCCAGATATAAAGCGGTAACACATAAAGAAAAAAAAACTGTAAACAAAGAGCACAGAAATGCACAACAGTAATAACAATAACACAAACAATAATCACAAACAATGTTTATACACCCATAATGCCAAACAAAGTCGATACGAATCCAAAAAATAAGCCCGAAATCTGAAAAGTCCCCAGCAGAGTTGCCAGAGCTGTCACACCCTTTTTTGACCAAAAAAAAAGATATGTATTTTATGTTCGAAAGGGTTTTATTATTAAGGTGACAAAAATGAAAAAAAATTGTTTCAAAAAAAAAGGATTATTTACATTATTTTTTCTTATTCAGAGTCGCCACTTGGAATAATCCAGTGTGCCAAGTAACCTTTGGAAAATCCTTTTCGAAACGGTTTGACTCTAAAAAGTGATCCGCGAACAGAGATTCTGGCTAAGGAATTCTTTTGACCGAGGGGAAGGTGATAGGCACCCTTCCATTCCGTGGTTCAACCACGGTCGCTTGGTGGAGTGTAACGACTAATTTGAAATTAAAAATGTACAAACCACATGAACACACAAAACAAGCAAACAAACAAATCACACAAAATTCAAAACAAACCAAAATAGTGTTCAGTCTAAATTATACAATCCAAAATAAAAGAGGTGCTGAAATATAAAACCTATTCTATTCTAAACTAATCCTAAACTAAACTCTACCCGACGTTCCGGGGCTTGATCACGAGCCTCCTTTGCGTACATACTACTTCGGGGCATTCCCCGGATAAATTAATACAAATCCTTCGGGCATTCCCCGGCCAAATAAGTACAATTTAATCTTTTCGTGCAATAAAGTAGAAAGTACCATTCACGCACATATTCAAACACTCCAACAAATCGTTATTCCTAAATTTGCCTACCCAACCTACATTTGCCTACCAAGTTCAATGTATCACAATTCTATCATGTTCAACATTATCAATACATCAAAATTAATCAATATTCATTTTCCTCCATTTTTAGTCCCCACCCTAATTCATTCTCAACCACGTGATTAACCCATTTCAATACACAATCCACCAATCGAGAATAACGAAAATTCACCAATCATGCTTAGCACATCACACACCCAAATGTCACCAATAGTTCACATCAACAAACAAACCACGGTATCGAATCACACGCAATCACAATTACATAAGAATTAAATGAAAGAGAAGAAAGAATTGGACTTTAAATTTGAAGCTTTCAAACTCAATGTTATTCGAATAAAGAGAGTCTGCACCCGGAAACCTCAAGCCGAACCTTAACACCAACAATCCAACTCGACAAATAATGACCCGTTCACCGTCACTTTTCATGTCGTTACTGTTCACCGATTACTGTTCATCGGTTGTTGTTCACCGGCGCCTTTTTTTTTTGTTGTTGTTGTTGTGAGGAAGATTATTTTGTGATTGTTGTTATTGTGGAGAAGGTGATGATCAAAGAATGAGCCCCTCCTCCTTTTTTCCTCTTAGACTTTTTCTTTTATAATGGGCATGGATTTGTTATGATGTGGAAATTTTGGTGGGTCCCCCATATATTCTTTCTTTTAGTTTGTTATTGTGAGAATAAAAATGTGAGTGGGTAGGGAGGTGTAAACTTTTGATTGGGTAGGTTGTTAGGATAAGATAAATTAGTTAGAGGTATTGTTTTTTGTTTATTTTTGTATTTTTGTGGGATATAATTACATGGGGTTGGACACATGGTAAGGTGAACTAAAAATGAATAAAATTAGACTTCGGGAGGGACAAAATTAGGTGTCTACGTTCATAATCTGAGTTTTATAGTAACATCAATGAATGTGATATTTTAAATAAAAATAGGTAATAATATTTTACATGAAGTTTATCAACTATATAATTTAATGGAACATTAATTACTTCCCAAAATGATTCAACTATTTTATATAGTAACTATATACAATTTAATTTGAAAATTAAAATATGTTAATATAATTTAAGTTTTAAAATTTATATAAATCCTTCACTTGGTTTAACATCCAAATAATTTTAAATGAGATTGAATATAATTACAAATCTATTTTAACTAGTAAATGTTTAATGAATAACCATTATAAAAATCAAACTTTCAACATGTTTTATCAGTAAATCAAATCTAAAATTTAACTTGAATTAAAAAATATTTTTGACGTGCTTACTAAATATTCACATTATGATTAATTAGATTTTTGAAATGCATTAAATGAACTAGTTGAATCTTAATTTGATAATTAAATTATTATTTTTAAGTGTAAATAATATTTCAATTGTCAAATTATTTTTTAGAAAGTATTTTTTAGAAAACTAGCGCCTCCCTATCCTCCGTCAGAGCATTCATCGGAGAAACAAGAAACAAAGATGGCGTACGGTGTCTTCGATCACCATCAATCTTTAACCAAGCAAACAACGATTCAATAGACAGCCGAGGATGGAACTTAAAGGCAATTTTTATCATACAGATACAACAATTTTGAGATCCCGATATGCTTTGTGAAACTCACGTTGGTGGAATTTCATAACTCTATACTATAAAAATTACATTGATCAGAGGCACTAATTATTATTCTCTCTCTTTCAAAGATGTAATTATTCACCATTTTTCTCCAATTCATTTTGTAAAATAACTTGTTTCGATTGAACTCCTAATTCAGAATTGTTGTATCTGAATTAATTTTACTAGGTAGCAGTTTTTGTATCTGAGCATTTTAAGTCGAGATACTTCTTTTATTAGTCAAAGATACATAACTCTATACTATAAAAATTGCAGTGATCGGAGACATTAATTATTATGCTCTCTGTTTCAAAGACGTAATTATTCTCCAATTCATTTTCTAAATTACTTGTTTCGATTGAGCTCTTAATTCAGAATTGTTGTATCTGAATTAATTTTAATAGGTAGCAGTTTTTGTATCTGAGCATTTTAAGTCGAGATACATCTTTTATTAGTCGAAGATACATAACTCTATACTATAAAAATTGCAGTGATCGGAGACATTAATTATCATTCTCTCTCTTTCAAAACGTAATTATAATCCAATTCATTTTGTAAAATAATTGTTTCGATTGAACTCTTAATTCAGAACTGTTGTATCTGAATTAATTTTACTAGGTATCAGTTTTTGTATCTGAGCATTTTAAGTCGAGATACATCTTTTATTAGTCGAAGATACATAATTTATCTTGGTTCTATATGCATTTTCCAGGTGCGTATTCTTCTATTTGTACGCCTGATACATTTTTTTGATATGTATCTCTTTCGTATACGTGAATCTAAAAGTTGAATATGAAGTTATCTAGGAACCTCACATGCATGATCGAAAACTAATGAGTTTTTTCGATTGCATTTTCTCCAGGAATAAGTTACGTTTCTTAAGGAATAACTTTATTGGCATAAGTTCTGTAAGAAACTAAGTTATATTTCTTAAAGGCATAAATTTATCAGCATAAGTTCTGTAGGAACTAAGTTATGCCTTGTGAGACATTACTTGTGTTATATTATGATACGAAAATATGAATTTTTGCTTTAGCGAATATTTTTTGTTTTATCAATGTTAGCCACTTTTTTTCAGCCTTAATTAAAGGTCTCGGATTCGAGTCCCCTTAAATACAAAGTCGCCTTAGTTAGGGAACGTTTTACTCCCGTGTGGGACTTTTTGGCCCGAAATTGAATGTAGTTTGACTCCAATATGAGTATCAGAAATCGAGGGCAAAACCAATAATTAAGGTTTGCTATGTCCCACAATGCTTTAACAAAAAAAAAACCTTAAGTGATCACTACAAATATAATTTTGACTTATGAGTTTTTGCCTTTTGGGCAATTTAAAATTATTTGGAATGTGAAGGATTTATATAATTTTAAAACTTTTAACAATATTAATATATTTTTCTTTTCAAATTAAATGGTAGATTTTTTGTATTTGACCAAGTGCAAAATTTGACTTAATATAAAAAAAAAATTGAATTTTGGTAAGTAATTAATGTTCCATCAAATTATATAGTTGATAAATTTCATGTAATATATTACATTACTTACCTATTTTTTATTTTAAAGTATCATATTCATTGATGTTACTATAAAACTTAGATTATGAATATTAAATTTAACTATAATTTGGCTAGAAATTTAATGACCATTGTGAAAAATATGTATATAAATATCCACCATATTTCACTTTTTTTGTAAGTCACATTGCTTTCATGGAGCGTAAGAAAACAGCAGGACGTCGATAAATTCCAATGGTGAAGATAGAAAAAGATGTTGATCGATATTCTACATTCTCTAAACGATGTTCTGGCTTATACAAAAAAGCTAGAGAACTCGTTAGAGAAAATGATGTCGATCTTGGTATCGTTCTAACTTCACCAACTGATAAAACATATGCTTTCGTCCATCCAACTTCTAATGCGGTCATTGATCGTTTTATGAACTTGAAAACAGATTTCGGTGATCAAATTATTGTTGAAAATTCACGTAATAAAGTGAATCAACTCAACGATAGGCTAAATGAACTTGATAAAAGAGAAGAAATTGCAAAAGAGAAACTTCTTGCTTTAAATGAAATGAATAAGACTAGAGAAAAAAATCTTTGGGAGTCCATCGATCAGTTAAATGCAAATGAGATAATGTAGTTTCAAGCTTGGTTAGATGTCGGAGAATTTATGTTGAAGGATCAATTACCAGAAGCTTCGTCGTCCTCGCAGTCTCCACCAGAAGACGCAAATATCTAGTTTATAAATGCTTCTTAAATGAATCGTCTTTGTATAATATTATTTATCGAAGTTCTATATAATAAAGTGAACCTATATATAGATTCACTCTATTTAAGTATGCTTTCATTTTTCATTTTTGTTGTTTTGTTTTCAATTATGGTACATGTTTTATGTACTTTGAAATAATTTCTATTAATGATATTTATGTTTATTAATGGATCTTTGTGTTTATTAATTTCTATTAATTTTATTCTATCTTGTTACAATTCATTTTAAAATTCAATTGAAAACGTCTTAATTAAAAACCATTCACAAAGTATTAACCTATTTAGGCAACAAAGGCATAATATAAAGCACGGATATTATCGTATTGAAATGCTTGAAGTATTAAGTCGCTTCCAACAATTAGGATTCAGTTTTTTTTTGGAACTAACATTTAATTCAAGTTTCTAAATTCTTGTAGACTAAAATGCATTGCGTAGGATTTTGGCAGTATCTTTTTTATGTTAGTTGTTACTATTTCTATTTTATGAGTATTTTTTTTATTGGTTAAATCAAAAAATGAACCGTTAAAGACCAAAAAGAACATATCTTATTGGTTGGTTATTGGTTTTACATATCTAAAAAAACAAAAATTGATAAATCAAACCGAAGGATCGATGCGCACCCCTACCTTCATCTTCCAGAACCACATTTTCGGTCTCTTCAACTAAACCTACATTATAAAACGCCATTAGAATAGCTAAAAATCTGTACTCATCTCCCACCATTTCCCCGTCCCTCCACCAAATTAAAAAGCTCCACGACATTGTTACATTCCTCTTGTCAACCAAACCCTACAATCATTGCGTTCCACCCTACAACATTAAGATCCACTTATTGTTCATCAAACACTCGACGAACATTCCCCACAACAACGTTGTTCAAGCATACCCATATCAGAGATCGCCCTCAGCTCCCCTAAAACCCTAACCACACTAGACCCCAAACCACAATGAATCATCAATAGTCTTTGCATTCCACGTAAACCTAACAATCATCAACAAAAAAAGGCCTATATCGATCTCTTCATCCTCCCGAACTAGATTTCAATCTCTTCAACTAAACCTACATTGTAAAACGCCAGCAAAATAGCTAAAAGAATTGTACTCATCCGGTACCATTCCCATCATTCTATCAAACCGAAAAGCTCCACCACATTCTTATATTCCCCTTGTTGGGCATACCCTATCATCATCGTGTTCAACCCTACAACATTAAGCTCCATTTTTAGTTCATCAAACACTCGACAAACATTCCCCACAATAACATTGTTCAAGCATAGTCATATTAGAGCTCGCCCTCAGCACCCTAAAACCCTAACCACACTAGACCCGAAACTACTCCCCTCAACAAAATATAACGAATCATCAATAGTCTTTCCATTCCTCAGCAAACCTAACAATCATCGATGAAAAAACACCTATATCAATCTCTTCATCCTCCTGAACTACATTTCAATCTCTTCAACTAAACCTACATTGTAAGGCGCCATCAAAATAGCTAAAAATCTGAACTCATCCGGCACCATTTCCCGTCCTGATCCACCAAATTAAAAAGCTCCACGACGTTGTTACATTCCTCTTGTCGACCAAACCCTACCATCATTGTGCTCCAGCCTACAACATTAAGCTCTACTTCTTGTTCATCAAACACTCGACGAACATTCTCCACAACAACATTGTTCAAGTATACCCATATCAGAGATCACCCTCAGCGCCCCTAAAACCCTAAACACACTAGACCCCAAACCACTCCCCACAACAAAACACACCAAATCATCAATAGTCTTTCCATTCCTCAGCAAACCTATCAATCATTGATGAAAAAACACCTATATATATCTCTTCATCCTCCTGAACTACATTTCAATTTCTTCAACTAAACCTATATTGTAAAATGCCATCAAAATAGATAAAAATCTGTAGTCATCCGGCACCATTCCCCGTCCTGATCAACCAAATTAAAAAGCTCCACGATATTGTTACATTCCTCTTGTCGACCAAACCCTACCATCATTGCGTTCCACCCTACAACATTAAGCTCTACTTCTTGTTCATCAAACACTCGACGAACATTCTCCACAACAACATTGTTCAAGCATACCCATATCAGAGATCGCCCTCAACGCCCCTAAAACCCTAACCACACTAGACCCCAAACCACAATGAATCATCAATAGTCTTTGCATTCCTTAAACCTAACAATCATCGGCAAAAAAACACTGTATCAATCTCTTCATCCTCCGGAACTACATTTCAATCTCTTAAACTAAACCTACATTATAAGACGCCATCAAAATAGCTAAAAGAATTGTACTCATCCGGTTCCATTCCCATCATTCTACCAAACCGAAAAGCTCCACCACATTCTTATATTCCCCTTGTTGAGCATACCTTATCATCATCGTGTTCAAACCTACAACATTAAGCTCCATTTTTAGTTCATCAAACACTCGACGATCATTCCCCACATCAACATTGTTCAAGCATAACCATATCAGAGCTCGCCCTCAGCACCCTAAAACCCTAACTACGCTAGACCCAAACCGCTCCTTATCTCAACTAAACACAATGAATCGTCAATAGCCTTTTCATTCCTCACAAACTTAACAATCATCGACCCAAAAAAACCCTATATCAAAATTAAAAAAAATGAAATTCTAGGTTTTACTCATTTCTTTCTAACTACTTACATAATTATTCTTTCTTAACATTTTCATATATTAGTAGCATGTTGAATTAAATTAATAATTAAGTCTTCTTTGATCAATTTCACATAAAACAACTTTCCAAACTCTCTTTCAAGTAATTTATATGATACCATTTTATTTAAATCCAAAGGCAGTTATATTTATACATTTTTTTAGATGTGTAACACATTTTCAAAAAAATCACTTAAATTGTTATTCACTTTTTATGTGTTTTTAAATTAAAGATTTCTTTTAAGTAATACCTATTTAATATTTTTTTTAATTTACATAAAAATTGGGCTGTGACTTTTGCATCTTTCGTAAAATAGTCAAATTATGAAATGTTTTTAATTGAGTTTTAATATGAATTGTAACAAGATAGAATGAAATTAATAGAAATTAAGAAACATAAAGATCATTAATAAACATAAATATCATTAATAGAAATTACTGCGAAACAAAGAACATATAATATGTACCATTATTGAAACAAAATAACAAAACTGAAGAATGAAAGCATACTTAAATAGAGTGAATCTCTTCGTTGTATAGGACTTCGATAAATAATATTACGTGAATACGATTTATTTAAGAAGTACTTATAAACTAGATATCTGCATCTTCCGATGGAGACTGCGACGAGGACGAAGCTTCAGGTAATTGATCATTCAGCATAACTTCTCCGACGTCTAACCAAGCTTGGAACTTCATTATATCATCCTCATTAAACTGATCGATGGACTCCCAACGACTTTTCTCTCTAGTCTTATTCATTTCGCTTAACGAAGTCATTCTATCCTTTGCAGTTTATTCTCTCCTATAAAGTTCATTTAACCTATCATTGTGTTGATTCACTTTTTTACGTGTATTTTCAGCAACAAGGTGTTCACCTAAATCAAATTCTTGTGTCGGATTCATAAAACGATTGATGACCGCGTTCATGGGCAGCATCTGAGTGGATTACTATTCTACATAGGAGCGATTGAGATTCACGCATGTAAGTCGCAGAATTGGAGTATTTTTTTTTCAGCATTAATATAGTTAAAGGGCATACTTGTACATTCGTAAAGTTAAATAGCATAGTTATAATTTAGTGTCAAGTTAAAGGTCCTGTTTATATCTTATGCCATTCTTTTTTTTATTTAGAATACACCCTATTTTGTTTACTGACTTTGGTATCTTGCACTGCATTTTGGGAAGAATTATGTAGTTTTGATAACTGATTCTGCTTTGAGTTTGGTGTCTGTTAAGTATTTGGAAGTGTGCTTTTATTGCAGGATGACAAAAAATGCAAATTCTCTGTGATATTCTACTAGATTTATTAGATATAGGACTAAATAGATTGGTTGAGTTTCTGAGAGATCTGATGAATAGTGGCTTCTTGATATGGTGTTGTCCTGTTCTCTCTGGAGTTTGAGGTCTGGATTTATTGGATACGAAATCCAAGGTAAGTCTATGTAGAATAGACCCTTGTGGTCCGTTCCGACCCTTCCCAGAAGAAGCTGTGCGTAGCGGGAGCTTTAGTGCACCGAGTTGCCTTCAGGTCATGCGTAGTTCTGGCAGCTTGTTCTTTTGCTTTGATCTTATTTTTCTTTCTTTTTTTCTTTTATTCGCACTTTTCTCTTTGCGATTCTTTTTTTCTAACTCTATTTTTCTTGACACTTTTTTTTTTTGGAAACATTTTTGTCTCTTTTTTATAACTTTTTTACTTTATCTTTTTACTCGACACTATTCTTTGAACTTTGCTTACTCTATCTTGATTCCAAAAGAGGGGTATGAAAGAAAATAACACTAAGGCTCAAATGGGATAAACAAAGGATGACACAATGTTTGATTAGCAGAATAAAATGCCTTCATCATATCAATCCTTGAGAATGCAAGTACATAATATGCAATTGGAAGTGAGAGATGAAGATCATTTGCGACATCTTTTTAAGCAGATTGAGTCTGTGCGTCACTACTTCTTCTGTAAACTCCACCTTTGTTGTACATTCCTCACATCAAATGACTCATGCTTTCGTGGAGCTGTTTATCTTTTTGTTTCTATTGATATAGGGATCACACGTCCACTATTTGACCTAATTGGGACTTGCCTATCGATCGATGACCAAGTTGTTCTTGTGATTCTCAAAATAATTGTCTTAACTTATCACCAAATGTCTCAGCACTCTATCTATTTTCTCATATGCTCTCTTTTTCTAACTTTAACCCTCTGATTCAATGTTCATGCTTAAACTGGATTTTAAGATCTGGCTGAAAATTTCACTAGCATGTCATATCACTAGAGTCAACACAAAATGTACTATGTAAAGAAAACAAACAAACAACACATATTTAAAACACAAAGGAAAATGAGACACTTCATTTAGTCAAAACAAAAGATAGAAGGGTTTGAACATAAACAACAAAAGGACAAAACATGACAGATCCCGAACTACAACCCTAAAATAATTCGGAGAACAGAAAATAAAACAAAATAAGCTACCAAACCCGTTCCTAGTAAGGAGAGGGGTGACTTCTCAATTGCTCAGCCTGACATCTTAGCCACAGGTTTCCATATCAGCATGACTAGAGTTTCCCTCACTGTCAATGTTCTGCACCATGATTGATTTATCTTGAATCATCTTTTCAATTTCTCTTTTCAAAGAACGACAATCTTCAATACTGTAACCCTGAACATCGAAATAATATGTACATCGTACATTAGGATCAAAACTTTTTGAATATGGGTAAGGAGTATACCCAAGGAGAGGAGTGATCATGCCCTGTTGTACCAATCTTTTGAATAAACTTGCATATGACTCTCAAATGGGTGTCAAGCTATCCCTCGACTTCTGTCTCATTTCATTATTTCGCTTAAATTGTAAACCAGGCCTAGAAGGGCTTCGGTATGTATGTGGAGTTAGAGGAAAACTCGGCAGAATTGGCACGCGCCAGTGTGGGTAAGATGGGGTTTGAACATATGGTTGCGTATTATACACTTGATATGGAGATGGGGGGAATGGAATATAATGAATTTTGGGAAGGATTCTGTGGAACTTGGCCTTAAACTTGGGTTTGAGCCCGTGGGTAATGATTGTATGGTCCTCTTGCCCGTGCCTGTTGTCCAACTATAATAGCAGATGCATCTTCCTCATTTTTCTTTCCTCCAACACTTCCCGAACCTTTTTGAATTTCTTGAGTAGTCGCTTTCAATGTTGCAAAACTCACAATGCGACCAGTCTTAATTCCATCCTCTATCATCTCCCCCATTTTGAGGACCTAAATAAATGGCTTGCCTAATGTAGGTAACAAATGTTGATAATATGTTTCATCTTGCGCTTGAATAAACACCTCCACTATCTTGCTTTCTTTCATTGGCGGTTTTACTCTAGCAGCTTGTTCGTGCCATCTGATCGCATACTCCCTGAAACTCTCAGTATTCCATTTTTTTATACCAGTTAGGGATTTTTCGTGAGGTATCAACTCCACATTGTATTGAAATTGTCGCACAAATCCATTAGCTAGGTCATCCCAACTAATCCACTTATCAATGTCTTGGTCAACAAACCATTCTGAAGCTAGACCTGAAAGACTCTCACCGAAATAAGCCATGAGTAGTTCTTTCTTCCCTCTAGCGCCCCTTATCTGGTTGCAATAGCGTCTCAAATGTGCTACAGGATCACCATGTCCATCATACTTCTCAAACTTCGGCATTTTAAAATCAAAAGGAAGATGTACACCTAAAAACATGCACAAATCTTTATATGAGAACTTTTGTACCCCCCAAGTCCTTGCAAGTTTTTCATAGTCAGTTCCAAACTTCTCAATTTTCTGGCTATTTCCTCTTGTTCTTCTGTCATATCAAGCTTCTGAGTATTTGGAGGAAATTCAGGCATTTGAGGGCAGTAGTAAGGACCAGTCGACTTAAAAGTGGGATCGGGAGCGTAATGCTGATCACTAAAAATATTCAATACAGGGTCGCTTGTAGAGTGAGGAATCACAACCGTTGGAACGACATTAAAAGCAGGAGCTTCAGAAGGGAGTGGGGCTGCAAAAGTATGAATAGCAGCTGGAGCCGAGTATATGGTAGTCTTGGATTAGGGAGTGAGGAAATAAACCTTGGAAGTGGTTGGATATTGTTGCCCCGGAGTCGATCCTGATGCATGTTGTGGCATATCAACAAAATGGGAAATTGTGCATGTGACACGGGAGGCAAGCTAGAAAGATATTCCAGATTATCAGTGAGAACTTGAGGAGGCGGCAACCCATTAGCCCAAGCTTGATGCATTTCTATTATTTGCCGCCTTAATTTCCGAATCTCTTCATTATCTCCTACATTCTCATTCCCCAAACTCCCTATCTGATTATTGACAACTAACTCGGTATCCTTGTTGGTCATAACTTCCTCTGTGACTTGGAGCAATATGGAGGACCAGCCAAAATGCCACAAACCAACCACCTTAAACTAACTGGACAAGAGATAGCAAATGGTTAGAGTTCAACAGTTTTTCAAAACCTCATTTTTTTTTCTTGAAAAGATCACCGAACCCAAGAAGGGCGCCTACGTATCTCACTCCCAAAAGAGGAAAATCAGGTGTGCGTAGTTCGTCCAGATTGAACAATTAATGATTAAACAACAAATGACACCCTGACTTGAGACACGACCAGAGACACATGATGAACAACATAACAAAGTCTTTTTTTTTGAGTTTTTAATTCGACACTTTACATAAAAAATGACACCAACAGCTATGAAAGAAAAAATCTTTTTGGTATTTTCGTTAAATGAAATGTACAAAACTTCTACCACCTTTTTTTGAATTTTTCTTTTATAAAAAGCCCCTAAAAAAAAATCTTTTTGGAGTTTTTGAATTGTGAAAGCTTGCTATAGGAAACAAAAGGAAAATCTTTTTTCTTTTTTTTTTCTTTTTTTTTGAATTTTTGAATCGTGGAAAACAAAAGCCTTTAGAACCTAAAAACTACGAAACTCTTCTTTGATTCACCTTTTCTCTTTTTTTTTTCTTTTTTTTTTTCAAGCACACCTTACTTCTAACACATGCTTTCCCCGAATCAGTCCGTCAAATGACCACATTACCCTCAAAGATGCAATATTTAGCACATGGGGATGCTTTAAAGGTGAGTCTCCTACAAAGAACCGTGTGGGCCCTGCTATGTCTCAATATGATGCACATAAGAATGACCTAAAGGCTGACCTACGTTGTGGTTTACTAAAAAGGCCGTTCGGGGGAGCATATGGTCGATAGTGGCTGCTTTGCTTTCCACCTACTCCATACATCCAACGGCTCCCCCCCTAAAATAAGGGTGACTCAACTAGAGTTCGTGCGCACGACGTGCACTCCGGGACTTATTGCAAAAAGAATTGACTCGGGTTATGCAAATGATGTCAGATATAAAGCGGTAACACATAAAGAAAAAAAAACTGTAAACGAAGAGCACAGAAATGCACAACAGTGATAACAATAACACAAACAATAATCACAAACAATGTTTATACACCCATAATGCCAAACAAAGTCGATACGACTCCAAAAAATAAGCCTGAAATCTGAAAAGTCCCCAGCAGAGTTGCCAGAGCTGTCACACCGCTTTTTGACCAAAAAAAAAGATATGTATTTTAAGTTCGAAAGGGTTTTATTATTATTAAGGTGACAAAAATGAAAAAAAATTATTTCAAAAAAAAAGGATTATTTACATTATTTTTTCTTATTCAGAGTCGCCACTTGGCATAATCCGGTGTGCCAAGTCACCTTTGGAAAATCCTTTTCGAAACGGTTTGACTCTAAAAAGTGATCCGCGAACAGAGATTCCGGCTAAGGAATTCTGTTGACCGAGGGGAAGGTGTTAGGCACCCTTCGATTCCGTGGTTCAACCACGGTCGCTTGGTGGAGCGTATCAGCAAATTTGAAATTACAAATGTACAAACCACATAAATATACAAAAAAAGCAAACAAACAAATCACACAAAATTCAAAACAAACAAAAATAATGTTCAGTCCAAATTATACAATCCAAAATAAAAGAGGTGCTGAAATATTAAACCTATTCTATTCTAAACTAATCCTAAACTAAACTCCACCCGACGTTCCGAGCCTTGATCACGAGCCTCCTTTGCGTACATCCTACTTCGGGGCATTCCGCGGATAAATGAATACAAATCCTTCGGGCATTCCCCGGCCAAATGAGTACAATTTAAACTTTTCGTGCAATAAAGTAGAAAGTACCATTCACGCACATATTCAAACACTCCAACAAATCATTATTCCTAAATTTGCCTACCCGGCCTACGTTTGCCTACCAAGTTCAATGTATCACAATTCTATCATGTTCAACATTATCAATACATCAAAATTAATCAATATTCATTTTCCTCCATTTTTAATCCCCACCCTAATTCATTCTCAACCACGGGATTAACCCATTTCAATACACAATCCACCAATCGAGAATAACGAAAATTCACCAATTATGCTTAGCACATCACACACCCAAATGTCACCAATAGTTCACATCAACAAACAAACCAAGGTATCGAATCACACGCAATCACAATTACATAAGAATTAAATGAAAGAGAAGAAAGAATTGGACCTTATATTTGAAGCTTTCAAACTCAATGTTATTCGAATAAAGAGAGTCCGCACCCGGAAACCTCGAGCCGAACCTTAACACCAACAATCCAACTCAAAAAATAAAGACCCGTTCACCGTCACTTTTCGTGCCGTTACTGTTCACCGGTTACTGTTCATCGGTTTCTGTTCACCGGCGCCCTTTTTTTTTTTTTTTTTTTTGTTGTTATTGTGAGGCAGATTATTTTGTGATTGTTGTTATTGTGGAGAAGGTGATGATCAAAGAATGAGCCCCTCCTCCTTTTTCCCTCTTAGAATTTTTCTCTTATAATGGGCATGGATTTGTTATGATGTGAAAATTTTGGTGGGTCCCCCATACATTCTTTCTTTTAGTTTGTTATTGTGAGGATAAAAATGTGAGTGGGTAGGGAGGTGGAAACTTTTGATTGGGTAGGTTGTTAGGATAAGATAAATTAGTTAGAGGTATTGTTTTTTGTTTATTTTTTTATTTTTGTGGGATATAATTACACGGGGTTGGACACATGGTAAAGTGAACTAAAAATGAATAAAATTAGACTTCGGGAGGGACAAAATTAGGTGTCTACATTCATAATCTGAGTTTTATAGTAACATCAATGAATATGATATTTTAAATAAAAATAGGTAATAATATTTTACATGAAGTTTATCGACTATATAATTTAATGGAACATTAATTACTTACCAAAATGATTCAACTATTTTATATAGTAACTATATACAATTTAATTTGAAAAGAAAAATATGTTAATATAATTTAAGTTTTAAAATTTATATAAATCCTTCACTTGGTTTAACATCCAAATAATTTTAAATGACATTGAATATAATTACAAATCTATTTTAACTAGTAAATGTTTAATGAATAACCATTATAAAAATCAAACTTTCAACATGTTTTATCAGTAAATCAAATCTAAAATTTAACTTGAATTGAAAAATATTTTTGACGTGCTTACTAAATATTCACATTATGATTAATTAGATTTTTGAAATGCATTTAATGAACAAGTTGAATTTTAATTTGATAATTAAATTATTATTTATAAGTGTAAATAATATTTCAATTATCAAATTATTTTTTAGAAAGTATTTTTTATGTAAAGTGTCGAATTAAAAACTCAAAAAAAAAAAAAAGACTTTGTTATGTTGTTCATCATGTGTCTTTGGTCGTGTCTCAAGTCAGGGTGTCATTTGTTATTTAATCATTAATTGTTCAATCTGGACGAACTACGCACCCCTGATTCTCCTCTTTCGGGAGTGAGATACGTAGGATGTCGATCTTGGTATCGTTCTAACTTCACCAACTGATAAAACATATGCTTTCGTCCATCCAACTTCTAATGCGGTCATTGATCTTTTTATGAACTTGAAAACAGATTTCGGTGATCAAATTATTGTTGAAAATTCACGTAATAAAGTGAATCAACTCAACGATAGGCTAAATGAACTTGATAAAAGAGAAGAAATTGCAAAAGAGAAACTTCTTGCTTTAAATGAAATGAATATGACTAGAGAAAAAAATCGTTGGGAGTCCATCGATCAGTTAAATGCAAATGAGATAATGAAGTTTCAAGCTTGGTTAGATGTCGGAGAATTTATGTTGAAGGATCAATTACCAGAAGCTTCGTCGTCCTCGCAGTCTCCACCAGAAGACGCAAATATCTAGTTTATAAATGCTTCTTAAATAAATCGTCTTTGTATAATATTATTTATCGAAGTTCTATATAATAGGGTGAACCTATATATAGATTCACTCTATTTAAGTATGCTTTCATTTTTCATTTTTGTTATTTTGTTTTCAATTATGGTACATGTTTTATGTACTTTGAAATAATTTCTATTAATGATATTTATGTTTATTAATGGATCTTTGTGTTTATTAATTTCTATTAATTTTATTCTATCTTGTTACAATTCATTTTAAAATTCAATTGAAAACGTCTTAATTAAAAACCATTCACAAAGTATTAACCTATTTAGGCAACAAAGGCATAATATAAAGCACGGATATTATCGTATTGAAATGCTTGAAGTATTTAGTCGCTTCCAACAATTAGGATTCAGTTTTTTTTTGGAACTAACATTTAATTCAAGTTTCTAAATTCTTGTAGACTAAAATGCAATGCGTAGGATTTTGGCAGTAACTTTTTTATGTTAGTTGTTACTATTTCTATTTTATAAGTATTTTTTTATTGGTTAAATCGAAAAATGAACCGTTAAAGACAAAAAAGAACATATCTTATTGGTTGGTTATTGGTTTTACATATCTAGAAAAAACAAAAATTGATAAATCAAACCGAACGATCGAAGCGCACCCCTACCTTCATCTTCCTGAACCACATTTTCGGTCTCTTCAACTAAACCTACATTGTAAAACGCCATTAGAATAGCTAAAAATCTGTACTCATCTCCCACCATTTCCCAGTCCCTCCACCAAATTAAAAAGCTCCACGACATTGTTACATTCCTCTTGTCGACCAAACCCTACAATCATTGCGTTCCACCCTACAACATTAAGATCCACTTATTGTTCATCAAACACTCGACGATCATTCCCCACAACAACATTGTTCAAGCATACCCATATCAGAGATCGCCCTCAGCTCCCCTAAAACCCTAACCACACTAGACCCCAAACCACAATGAATCATCAATAGTCTTTGCATTTCTCGTAAACCTAACAATCATCGACAAAAAAACGCCTATATCAATCTCTTCATCCTCCCGAACTAGATTTCAATCTCTTCAACTAAACCTAGATTGTAAAACGCCAGCAAAATAGCTAAAAGAATTATACTCACCTGGTACCATTCCCATCATTCTATCAAACCGAAAAGATCCACCACATTCTTATATTCCCCTTGTTGGGCATACCCTATCATCATCGTGTTCAACCCTACAACATTAAGCTCCATTTTTAGTTCATCAAACACTCGACTAACATTCCCCACAATAACATTGTTCAAGCATAGTCATATTAGAGCTCGCCCTCAGCACCCTAAAACCCTAACCACACTAGACCCGAAAATACTCCCCTCAACAAAATATAACGAATCATTAATAGTCTTGCCATTCCTAAGCAAACCTAACAATCATCGATGAAAAAACACCAATATCAATCTCTTCATCCTCCTGAACTACATTTCAATCTCTTCAACTAAACCTACATTGTAAAACGCCATCAAAATAGCTAAAAATCTGAACTCATCCGGCACCATTTCCCGTCCTGATCCACCAAATTAAAAAGTTCCACGACGTTGTTACATTCCTCTTGTCGACCAAACCCTACCATCACTGCGCTCCAGCCTACAACATTAAGCTCTACTTCTTGTTCATCAAACACTCGACGAACATTCTCCACAACAACATTGTTCAAGCATACCCATATCAGAGATCACCCTCAGCGCCCCTAAAACCCTAACCGCACTAGACCCCAAACCACTACCCTCAACAAAACACACTAAATCATCAATAGTATTTCCATTCCTCAGCAAGCCTATCAATCATTGACGAAAAAACACCTATATATATATCTTCATCCTCCTGAACTACATTTCAATTTCTTCAACTAAACCTACATTGTAAAACGCCATCAAAATAGCTAAAAATCTGTACTCATCCGGCACAATTCCCCATCCTGATCCACCAAATTAAAAAGCTCCACGACATTGGTACATTCCTCTTGTCGACCAAACCCTACCATCATTGTGTTCCACCCTACAACATTAAGCTCTACTTCTTGTTCATCAAACACTCGACGAACATTCTCCACAACAACATTGTTCAAGCATACCCATATCAGAGATCGCCCTCAACGCCCCTAAAACCCTAACCACACTAGACCCCAAACCACAATGAATCATCAATAGACTTTGCATTCCTTAAACCTAACAATCATCGGCAAAAAAACACTGTATCAATCTCTTCATTCTCTTAATCCTCCTGAACTACATTTCAATCTCATAAACTAAACCTACATTATGAGACGCCATAA
This sequence comes from Capsicum pubescens, assembly GCA_030864215.1. Lineage (NCBI taxonomy): Eukaryota > Viridiplantae > Streptophyta > Magnoliopsida > Solanales > Solanaceae > Capsicum > Capsicum pubescens. Next base: position 269,444,970 of record CM061541.1, on the reverse strand, counting down.
AAATATCTAAAAGAATTGTACTCATCCTGTTCCATTCCCATCATTCTATCAAACAGAAAAGCTCCACCACATTCTTATATTCCCCTTGTTGAGCATACCTTATCATCATCGCGTTCAACCCTACAACATTAAGCTTCATTTTTAGTTCATCAAACACTCGACGATCATTCCCCACAACAACATTGTTCAAGCATAACCATATCAGAGCTCGCCCTCTGCACCCTAAAACCCTAACTACGCTAGACCCAAACCGCTCCTTCTCTCAACTAAACACAACGAATCGTCAATAGCCTTTTCATTCCTCACAAACTTAACAATCATCGACCCAAAAAAACCCTATATCAAAATTAAAAAAAAATGAAATTCTAGGTTTTACTCGTTTCTTTCTAACTACTTACATAATTATTCTTTCTTAACATTTTCATATATTAGTAGCATGTTGAATTAAATTAATAATTAAGTCTTCTTTAATCAATTTCACATAAAACAACTTTCCAAACTCTCTTTCAAGTAATTAATATGATACCTTTTTATTTAAATCCAAAGGCAATTACATTTATACATTTTTTGAGATGTGTAACAGATTTTCAAAAAAATCACTTAAATTCTTATTCCCTTTTTATGTGTTTTTAGATTAAAGATTTCTTTTAAGTAATACCTATTTAATATTTTTTTTAATTTACATAAAAATTGGGCTGTGACTTTTGCATCTTTCGTAAAATAGTCAAATTATGAAATGTTTTTAATTGAGTTTTAATATGAATTGTAATAAGAAAGAATGAAATTAATAGAAATTAAGAAACATAAAGATCATTAATAAACATAAATATCATTAATAGAAAGTACTACGAAACAAAGAACATATAATATGTACCATTATTGAAACAAAATAACAAAACTGAAGAATGAAAGCATACTTAAATAGAGTGAATCTATATATAGATTCACTTCGTTGTATAGGACTTCGATAAATAATATTACGTGAATACGATTTATTTAAGAATTACTTATAAACTAGATATCTGCATCTTCCGATGGAGACTGCGACGAGGACGAAGCTTCAGGTAATTGATCATTCAGCATAACTTCTCCGACGTCTAACCAAGCTTGGAACTTCATTATATCATCTGCATTTAACTGATCGATGGACTCCCAATGACTTTTCTCTCTAGTCTTATTCATTTCGCTTAACGAAGTCATTCTATCCTTTGCAATTTTTTCTCTCCTATCAAGTTCATTTAACCTATCGTTGAGTTGATTCACCTTTTTACGTGTATTTTAAGCAACAAGGTGTTCACCTAAATCAAATTCTTGTGTCAGATTCATAAAACGATTGATGACCGCGTTCATGGGCAGCATCTGAGTGGATGACCGCGTTCATGGGCAGCATCTAAGTCGCAGAATTGGAGTGTTTTTTTGTTCAGCTTTAATATAGTTAAAGGGCATACTTGTACATTCGTAAAGTTAAATAGCATAGTTATAATTTAGTGTCAAGTTAAAGGTCTTGTTTATATATTATGCCATTCTTTTTTTTATTTATAATACACCCTATTTTGTTTACTGACTTTGGTATCTTGCACTGCATTTTGGGAAGAATTATGTAGTTTTGATAACTGATTCTGCTTTGAGTTTGGTGTCTGTTAAGTATTTGGAAGTGTTCTTTTATTTCAGGATGACTAAAAATTCAAATTCTCTGTGATATTCTACTAGATTAATTAGATATAGGACTAAATAGATTGGTTGAGTTTCTGAGAGATCTGATGAATAGTGGCTTCTTGATATGGTGTTGTCCTGTTCTCTCTGGAGTTTGAGGTCTGGATTTAATGGATACAAAATCCAAGGTAAGGCTATGTAGAATAGACCCTTGTGGTCCGTTCCGGCCCTTCCCAGAAGAATCTGTGCGTAGCGGGAGCTTTAGTGCACCGAGTTGCCTTTTTTTTTTTCTTTTTTTTTGTTACTTTTGAATTTTACTTGTTTTCTATTTTAGGCTATGTTGTTTAGACTCTCCAAATATGTTGTTCACCCATGTTTGATCATCTAAAAGACCACTACTTTTAGAGGATCCGACATGCACCCTTCGACAATGTTAAAGAGTTCGATGAATGATTATGACACCTCCAAGCTCAAAGTTGTGATTTCGAGTCACCGAAGAGTAAAGTAAGAAGGTCCACTGTTGAACTCCTAGGGGAGAATATTTGAAGATCTGATCTATGTAGGTTACCTTGTCATAACAACAACATATATACCTATCGAAATCCCATAGGTGGGGTCTGGGGAGGGTAGAGTGTACGCAGACCTTAACCCTACCTCGTTAAGGTAGAGAAATTCTTCAAGTCCAGTGCCTGGATTTTGAGTGAAATTTACTTCCGGTTTAGGATCAAAAGTACACAACCAAATATCCCAACATATAATGTTAGAGTTGTGACCCGAGTTTTGTTAGTCCGGACCTGAAAGTTTCGCGGTGCGACCCATGTTTGTGATTTTCAATGGGGTCAGTGGCGGTAGCGTAGGGAATGGGCCAATCTTGGACTTATTTGTATGCACATACTATATAAGTGCAACTAGTGGGTCAGTTTTAGATATTCAGAAATTACGTCATTCTCCACATTGTACTCCTCTCCTTTCATAGCGACATTCCTCTGCCTCTTCCCGTGTTTTTTCCCGCAAGGGTTTCCACGTAAATCTGTGTGTTGTTCTTGTTTTTATTTTAGTTGTGGTTTGCTTATTCAGTCTGAATCATAATATATAACATGTCACTTATGCATGACAACCAAGGCTTGCTCATGTGGTTGAGCACCTCCAACATCAACCAGTAGGTTGAGGATTCGAGTCACGCTGGAGGGTAAGTGCAAACACTATTGATTTTCCTGACGGGGTGGAGGTGGGAAAACTGTTTCCTTATAGATGTTGTTTGTAGAGGAGAATAATGAAAGGATAGTTAAAAGTGTTGCATTATATTCAAGATAAAAGGAAAAGGAATAATACATAAATATGATCCGAAACTTACAACAAATTATAACATTGAACTTAAACTTTGACAATGCACAAGTAGGCCCTTTAACTATACAAAATCTGAACAAATAAACACTCCTAACAAATGTCGATCGAATTACCAAATAAGGAAGTGCGTCTCCTAACAGATGTCTCTTGAATTAATCAAAAAAGGAAGTGCGTCTCCTCACAAATGTTTCTTGAATTAACCAAATAAAGGAAGTGCATCTCCTTACAATATTGCTTGAATTGTCCAAACAAGGAAGTGTTTCTCCTTACCAACATCGCTTGAATTACAAAAACAAGGAAGTGTGTCTCCTAATAAATGTCTCTTGAATTGCTCTAACAAGGAAGTGCATCTCCTTACAAATGTTGTTTGAGTTACCCAACCAAGGAAGTGTGTTTCCTTACAAGGAAGTGTGTCTCCTAGAAATCTTTAATTATGAGTTTTACCAGGGCTTTGAATACCAAATATGTGCAGAAATATTGTCTCCTTCATTTGTGGAAGTGCGGTATTGCAACTTTCGATGTTTAGGCTTTGAAATCCTTGATTCGAAGGTAACATGTGTTCCTATTTCATACAAAGAAAACTTGTTAGTTTAAAAACATGGTGGCTGGCTTGCGGCTTTGGCTTTCGTGGAAATTGCTCTTACCCCAGTCGCATTTAATCTTGCTTTCAACCATTAGCATGTGTCACTGGCTTGCTGTATCATTGACCCGAACTCAAATTATTATGAGTGACTCTGAAACAAATACAGTATATCTGCTTTGTCATGCTTCTCAGATAAACCCTTTGAACCTTGGTATTTCCATGAGTTCCCTATCTTGTCGGTTGACAAAACTTTCTGCATGCCTTGTTTTGGCTCACAATCATGTCTTTAGTATGTGCTGGCCCTTTTGTCTTACTTTGTGCAATTGAAGAAGCTGGTAGCCATGTTTTGAGATCTTTTCTCCCTTGTTTTGACATGGACTTGACTCAAAGACAAGAGAAAAAAAAATGATAATGATTTTATTTGGACAACTGACTAAAGAAAATAAAATAAACATAAAGATAAGAAAGAAAAGACAATAAATATCCCCATTTGAAATAAAGAAATGAAAAATTTATTTAGAAATGACAGTCAACTCTAATGATTATGCCATGTTTTTTGGATTAGGCTGCCTGATCTTTCCATCAAACTTTCTACTAATTGTTGTTGAGTGAATGGCTCTGAAACTAAGTTACTTGCTTGAACCCATTGCATTCGAAGAGCTCATTCGGCTAGTGGCACATTGAAGGATTTTTGCCAACAAGCCTCTCTCATTTTTCTCTCAACTCACCATCGCCTTATGGTGCCCGTGAGGGTTTTCACCAATGACTCTCATTTTTATCTATCTTAACTTACCATCGCCTTATGTTGCTCATTTTTTCTTTCTTTTGAATTTTTGAATCGTGGAAAACAAAAGCCTTTAGAACCTAAAAACTACGAAACTCTTCTTTGATTCACCTTTTCTCTTTTTTTTTTCTTTTTTTTTTCAAGCACACCTTACTTCTAACACATGCTTTCCTCGAATCAGTCCGTCAAATGACCACATTACCCTCAAAGATGCAATATTTAGCACATGGGGATGCTTTAAAGGTGAGTCTCCTACAAAGAACCGTGTGGGCCCTGCTATGTCTCAATATGATGCACATAAGAATGACCTAAAGGCTGACCTACGTTGTGGTTTACTAACAAGGCCGTTCGGGGGAACATATGGTCGATAGTGGCTGCTTTGCTTTCCACATACTCCATACATCCAACGGCTCCCCCCCTAAAATAAGGGTGACTCAACTAGAGTTCGTGCGCACGATGTGCACTCCGGGACTTGTTGCAGAAAGAATTGACTCGGGTTATGCAAATGATGCCAGATATAAAGCGGTAACACATAAATAAAAAAAAACTGTAAACAAAGAGCACAGAAATGCACAACAGTAATAACAATAACACAAACAATAATCACAAACAATGTTTATACACCCATAATGCCAAACAAAGTCGATACGACTCCAAAAAATAAGCCCGAAATCTGAAAAGTCCCCAGCAGAGTTGCCAGAGCTGTCACAACCTTTTTTGACCAAAAAAAAAGATATGTATTTTAAGTTCGAAAGGGTTTTATTATTAAGGTGACAAAAATGAAAAAAAATTGTTTCGAAAAAAAAGGATTATTTACATTATTTTTTCTTATTCAGAGTCGCCACTTGGAATAATCCAGTGTGCCAAGTCACCTTTGGAAAATCCTTTTCGAAACGGTTTGACTCTAAAAAGTGATCCGCGAACAGAGATTCTGGCTAAGGAATTCTGTTGACCGAGGGGAAGGTGTTAGGCACCCTTCGATTCCGTGGTTCAACCACGGTCGCTTGGTGGAGCGTAATGACTAATTTGAAATTAAAAATGTACAAACCACATAAACACACAAAACAAGCAAACAAACAAATCACACAAAATTCAAAACAAACCAAAATAGTGTTCAGTCCAAATTATACAATCCAAAATAAAAGAGGTGCTTAAATATAAAACCTATTCTATTCTAAACTAATCCTAAACTAAACTCTACCCGACGTTCCGGGCCTTGATCACGAGCCTCCTTTGCGTACATACTACTTCGGGGCATTCCCCGGATAAATTAATACAAATCCTTCGGGCATTCCCCGGCCAAAGGTAAGTCTCCTACAAAGAACCGTGTGGGCCCTGCTATGTCTCAATATGATGCACATAAGAATGACCTAAAGGCTGACCTACGTTGTGGTTTACTAACAAGGCCGTTCGGGGGAACATATGGTCGATAGTGGCTTCTTTGCTTTCCACATACTCCATACATCCAACGGCTCCCCCCCTAAAATAAGGGTGACTAAACTAGAGTTCGTGCGCACGATGTGCACTCCGGGACTTGTTGCAGAAAGAATTGACTCGGGTTATGCAAATGATGCCAGATATAAAGCGGTAACACATAAAGAAAAAAAACTATAAACAAAGAGCACAGAAATGCACAACAGTAATAACAATAACACAAACAATAATCACAAACAATGTTTATACACCCATAATGCCAAACAAAGTCGATACGACTCCAAAAAATAAGCCCGAAATCTGAAAAGTCCCCAGCAGAGTTGCCAGAGCTGTCACACCCCTTTTTAACCAAAAAAAAAGATATGTATTTTAAGTTCGAAAGGGTTTTATTATTAAGGTGACAAAAATGAAAAAAAATTGTTTCGAAAAAAAAGGATTATTTACATTATTTTTTCATATTCAGAGTCGCCACTTGGAATAATCCGGTGTGCCAAGTCACCTTTGGAAAAACCTTTTCGAAACGGTTTGACTCTAAAAAGTGATCCGCGAACAGAGATTCCGGCTAAGGTAATAGACTACATATATAATTATTAAATACATCTGGGTTATTCTGTAATTAGTTATTCTTCAGTTCTCTATATATACAGCTGTAACCCCTTCAATATTAAATGAGATCAATTAATTCTTAAATCTGTGTCATGGTATCAAAGCTAGGGTTTCTTCTTCCGCCCAAACCCTAATCTCTCCTCTTTTCCGACGTGTGTGCGCCGCCGCCACCGTCTACACCACGCCGCACGGCCTCCCTCCTCCGCCGTAGGTCGGCGCCATGGACAAGGTTATTGATCCTCTGTCAAAATTACCGTCTGGAGTAAAATTACTGCTCAGGAATCTCCACAATCTCATCCCCGAAAAATTATCTGACAACAACTACCCGGCCTGGGCACTTAACGTCCGCACCGCCCTCGCAGCCAACTTGCTGCTCGGATGGATTGACGGTGCGGAGAAGCCGCAGCCCGAGACAGCCGAGAAGGACGGCGTCAAGCTCCCAAATCCCGACTACCTTCCGTGGATGATCGTAGACACTCAGATCCGAGCCTGTCTTCTCGCAGTTATTAGCCCCTCTGTGCACAAACACGCCCGAGGTTTTCTCACATCGGCTTCACTTTGGGACGCACTAGCCACAAGGTACAACTCTGTGTCCACGGCTCATATTTTTCAGTTGCGTGACAAATTGCATACTCTTCGGAAGGGAACGAAGACGATGACTCAATACCTTGATGATGTGGCCTCTATTCTGTCTGACCTAGATGCTGTGAACGAGATTATTCCTGAACGAGACGTGGTGAATGCCGTGATACGTGGTCTTCCGGCTGGCTATTCCTCTCTCAAACAGCATATTCGCCTCTCGCCTGTCGAAATCACTCTGAATCAACTGTCTGGATGGCTTAATGCAGAAGAATTGAATCTAGACATGGAACACAAATTACTGCTCGGAGAAGCCAGTTCCACCCCTGGCGTCACGGCTCTTTACTCGGCTGGCAGCGGAGGCTCGGCCAGGGGTCGCGGTGACGATCGCCGTAACCAAGGGCGAGGCAGCGGCGGCGGTGACCGTCGAAACACCGGGCAGCAAGGCAGAGGCGGGCCTCCACCGAGGGACGGCTTCCAGTCAGGCCGCGGACAGGGACGAGGAAACCAGCGGATGCCCACACGAGATCTTCCGACGTGCCAAATTTGTGCTAAACGGGGCCATTCTGCGGCTAATTGCTGGTATCGTTATGATGACTCGCAGAATGTAAATAGCCAGTCCGGAGGATCAAGGGCGATGCATGCGTCCACAAACGCTCAATCTGGCGATTGGTATCTAGACACAGGTGCTAACACCCATGTGACGTCGGATTATTCACAACTTCAAGCTCCTCATCCGTATCATGGCTCAGAAACTATTACAGTAGGCAATGGTCAATCCCTTCCCATCACAAACACCGGCTCTGGGTATGTCTATACCCCAAATGGTAAATTTCATCTCTCAACCCTTCACCACGTCCCTTCCCTCACATCCAATCTTTTATCTGTTTATCGCTTTACTAAAGAAAATAACTGCACCCTCATTTTTAATGACACCAATTTCCAGATAGTGGACAATACCACGAACCGGGTGCGGTACACGGGCCGCTGTGAGCATGGGCTATACACTCTTCCATCCAGGTCTCCGTCTGTTGTGAGTCAAGCCATTCTCTCGTCAACCTGGCATCGCCGGCTTGGGCACCCATCATCCGCCATCACCAAATCCATTTTATCTTCCTTAGGTTTTAATTTTTCAGAAAAATTACATTGCGAGTCCTGTTCAGTGTCTAAATCTTGTCGTTTACCTTTTTCACTGTCTGAACACAAGGCCACTGCGCCATTTCAATTAATTCATTCTGATGTTTGGGGTCCAACCTCAGTTCCTTCTGTTCAAGGTTTTCGTTATTATATCTGTTTTGTTGATGATTACAGTAAATTCACTTGGCTTTATCCTCTGAAATTTAAATCCGAAGCTTATACTATTTTTGTAAACTTTGACCGAATGGTTCAAAATCAATTTAATGCCAAAATCAAAATTTTTCGAAGTGACAATGGCAAAGAATTTGTCAACAATGCATTTGGTGTTTTTCTTCAAAATCTAGGGGCTCTTCATCACACTTCATGTCCATATACCCCTGAACAAAATGGCGTTGCTGAGCGCAAACACCGTCACCTAATAGAAACAGTTGTTGCGCTCCTCCATGATTCCACCTTACCTGTTTCCTTTTGGGTTGATGCCCTTGCTACTGCCAACTACCTCATAAATCGCATGCCCACTCACACTCTCTCCAACTCCACTCCATATGCCCGTCTCTACAATCATCCACCCGACTATATCCATCTCCGCCCGTTTGGGTGTCTAGTTTATCCCTGGTTGCGTCCGCACACTCAACATAAACTTCAACCTCGGTCAACCCCTTGTGTCTTTCTAGGCTATCATCCCACTATCAAAGGTTACAAATGTTTCGATCCTGTATCTCAGAAAACATATGTTTCCCGTCATGTTCGTTTTGTGGAGGAACAATTTCCTTACACAAGTCTTTCCTCTACTCCATACTCCCCCAATCCACTTGGCGTTGTGCCATTATTTCCGTCCTTTTCTCACGCTCATGCTCCGGCTCACTCGGCACCTAACCCGGTACCCCACTACACCACTACCCACCCGAAACCCCAAACCTCCCACCCGAACACCCAGCCGACTGCCACACAACCCACCACTTCCCTACATCATACTCCTAACACACATACAGCCACCCCATCCACCGCTGCACATCCCAGCTCCCACGGCAGCCCCACCCAACCCCGCTCACGCATCATACAACTCCACCACCCCTTCCTAATCACCCTCCACTCAACACTCATCCTATGACAACCCGAGCCAAGGCCGGTACCTTCAAACCCAAAGCCTACCACACTCAAATACCCTTTGATGCACATCCCACAACTGAGCCTACTACCTACAACCAAGCCTCCAAAAATAGTTTCTGGTGCCAAGCTATGGATGAGGAATTTCAGGCTCTGAATGAACAACGTACATGGGATTTGGTACCTCTGCCTAGTAACCGCAAGTCTATTGGGTGCAAATGGGTGTTTCGCATCAAACGAAATTCAGATGGATCTCTTTCTCGCTATAAAGAACGTCTGGTTGCAAAAGGGTATCATCAGGAGTATGGTGTGGATTATAAGGAGACCTTCAGCCCTGTTGTTAAGCAACAGACTATTCGTCTGGTCTTGTCTCTTGCTCTTCACTATGATTGGCCGCTTCATCAGCTAGACGTCAGCAATGCCTTTCTTCATGGTCATCTTGAGGAAGAAATCTATATGGTTCAGCCACCGGGATATGTTAATCCCAACCGTCCTCACTATGTTTGCAAGCTTCGCAAATCACTGTATGGCCTGAAACAGGCCCCTCGTGCCTGGTACACACGTCTCTCTACTTTTCTGCAGGGTCTTGGTTTTCGCACCTACCATCATGACAACAGCCTCTTCACCCTTCACTGTTCTCGAGGGACAGTCATCATTCTTATCTATGTGGATGATATTGTTATTACAGGCAGCTCGTCATCACTCATCACTGAAATTACTGAAGCTATGCATCGTGACTTCAAACTTAAGGACCTCGGTCCTCTGGAGTTCTTTCTTGGCCTCGAACTCATCCGCAAATCGGGAACCATATTGATGCATCAGACAAAATATACCCTTGAACTTCTAAATCGGGCTGGAATGACAGACTGCAAACCCGCGGTCACTCCCATGGCAGTCCGCCAATCCCCAGGGCCGAATACTCCCTTTGTCGATCCTACACTATATCGGAGCCTCGTCGGTGGACTTCATTATCTTGCTGTTACTCGTCCGGACATCCAATATGCAGTCAATCGAGTCTCCCAATCAATGCATGCTCCCACAGAACAACACTTTCAGGCCTTGAAACGCATTCTGCGCTATCTTCAAGGTACTCTTCACTGTGGAATTTTATTTCAAAAGGGCTCGTTTGATATATCTATTTTTTCTGATTCGGATTGGGCTAACGACAAAGATGATCGAAAGTCCACTACTGGATATATTGTTATGATGGGACCGAATCTGATTTCCTGGTGCACCAAGAAGCAAACGCGAGTGTCCCGTTCCTCCACAGAAGCAGAATATCGTGCCATGGCTGCGGGTGTTGCTGAAGCCATGTGGTTACGATACCTTACGGATGCACTTGGCATTCCCCCGACGAAACCACAGATTTATTGTGACAATCAGTCCACTATTTGTGTTACCAAAAATCCAGTCCTTCATGATCGTATGAAGCATGTTGGGTCTGACTGTCACTTTGTTCGCGATGAGGTACTTGCAGGAGCAATGGCCACGCACTATGTCCCATCTACTGACCAGCTTGCTGATATTCTCACCAAGCCTCTTCCGTTACAGCCTTTTCAGTCTCTCTGCTCCAAGCTGCCCCTCGTTACCGCTGATCAGCTTGCGGGGGGATAATAGACTACATATATAATTATTAAATACATCTGGGTTATTCTGTAATTAGTTATTCTTCAGTTCTCTATATATACAGCTGTAACCCCTTCAATATTAAATGAGATCAATTAATTCTTAAATCTGTGTCATAAGGAATTCTGTTGACCGAGGGGAAGGTGTTAGGCACCCTTCGATTCCGTGGTTCAACCACGGTCGCTTGGTGGAGCATATCGGCTAATTTGAAATTACAAATGTACAAAACACATAAACATACAAAACAAGCAAACAAACAAATCACACAAAATTCAAAACAAACCAAAATAATGTTCAGTCCAAATTATACATTCCAAAATAAAAGAGGTGCTGAAATATAAAACCTATTCTATTCTAAACTAATCCTAAACTAAACTCTACCCTGTAGACACGTAATTTTGCCCCCCTTAGAAGTTCAATTTTATTTATTTTCTACCTTAGCATATCATGTACCCTCCACGATGTCATTTTTTACCCACTCTTATTTTATCCTACCATGTACCCTCACCCATGTCATTATATCCCGCAAAATACAAAAAAAAAATAATAAACAAATAATAAAATAACTAACCCTATCTTATCCTAACAACCTACCCAATAAAAAATAACACCTCACCACTACCCCTACCCCACGTTACCCCACCCCCCTCTCTTTTTCTTGTCCAATAAGAAAGGCCTCAAAACACAATATATACATACCCACATACACAAAAATGGGGGGGACAAAAAAAAAGAATCTGATATAGAAAATTATTGAGCCTTTTTTTTCTCTCTCTAAACTCTCTCTCTCTTTCTCTCCGACCACTCTCCAGCGTCAGGCACAGAAACAGCGACGCCGGTGACAAGCAGCGATAAGCACGAACTCCGTCGCCTCTCTCTCTCTGACTCTCTCTCTGACTTCTCTCTCTTTCTCTCTCCCTGATCTCCCTCTCTCTCTCTCTCTCTTTCTATCCGACCACTCTCCGGCGTCAGTCACAGAAACAACGACGTCGGCGACCAGCATCGACAAACACCAACTCCGACCAACGACACTCCGTCCGTTTTCCACTAATTCCGACAAAATTTCGCGTATGGGTCTTCTCGAGTTTTCATAATTTCAGTCTCGGTTCGTTGGATATTTCTTATTTCTTAAGGTTTTAAATCCATACGAGTTGGTTTGGTTCGTGCAAGGTTAGTTGGAAATCGTTGGTTTGGGGGTTTCGAATTCGGGATCATGGGTTGTTTTTTTTAAAGTTCATTCGGATTTATGGGTTATTCATCGTGAGGTTTTTGTTGTGGTTTTCCGATCTGTCCGGTTGAATTCAATATCGAGTTTGGAGTTGTTCGTTGTGAGGTTCTCCGATCGAGTATTTTGGTCTTCGGATTTCTTTATTATCGACAAGGATTAGTTTCATCAAGGTCCATTTCTTCTAACCGAATCTTTAATTTATTTTGACTTTTATTGATGTTGTTGGTGTGGATGATTTATTTGTTGCGTGTTTGGTTTGAATCTTCGTTATTTGTGTTGTGTTTGATGTTGGTTGCGGATTTTGAGACGTGATTTAATAATCAAAGCATGTTGTAATTATTGTGGTTAAAAATGGGTTTGTGGGTGAGAATTGAAAACTTGACATAATTGGCGATTTTGGTTAGTTTGATTTCATTGTTCGTATAACTTGAAAGGAACATTAATTTGATTTTGGTTGTAACATGATACATCGATCGGAATAGGCAAAACATAGGTCGGGTAGGAGAATCTAGAGATTGTGGGTTGATTGAATGGTTGAAATTTGATTGAATGGTTGAAATTTGATTGAATGATTTGATTTTATCACTTTTTGAATCAATTGTATAATTTATTCGGGGAATGCCCCGAAGAATTTGTATTGATTTATCCGGGGAATGCCCCGAAGTAGCATGTACGCAAAGGAGGCTCGTGATCAAGGCCCGGAACGTCGGGTGGAGTTTAGTTTAGGATCAGTTTAGAATAGAATAGGTTTTATATTTCAGTACCTCTTTTATGTTGGATTGTATAATTTGGACTGAACATTATTTCGGCTTGTTTTGAATTTTGTGTGATTTGTTTGTTTGCTTGTTTTGTGTGTTTTATGCGGTTTGTACATTCGTAATGTCAAATTAGCCGATACGATCCACCAGGTGACCGTGGTCGAACCACGGGATTGAGGGGTGCCTAACACCTTCCCCTCGGTCAACAGAATTCCTTAGCCGGAATCTCTGTTCGCAAACCAGTTTAAGAGTCAAATGGTTCCGAAAAGGATTTTTCAAAGGTGACTTGGCACACCGAATTATGCCAAGTGGCGACTCTGAAATAAAAAATATAAATAGTCCGTTTTCGAAACAAATTTTCATCCTTGTCACTTTAATAATAAAAACCCTTTTATATAAATCGTTTGGAATACGTACAAAAAAAAAAAAGGGGTGTGACAGCTCTGGCGACTCTGCTGGGGACTATTTCAGAATTCGAGCTTTTTTGGAGTCGTATCGGCTTTTTTTGGCATTACGAGTGTATAAGCATTGTTTGTGATTTTTTTTTGTTTTTTAATTTTGTGCGTTTTCGTGCTCTTTGTTTACAGTATTTATCCAATGTGTTATCGCTTTATATCTGGCATCATTTGCATAACCCGAGTCAATTCTTTCCGCAACAAGTCTCGGAGCGCACGTCGTGCGCACGAACTCTAGTTGAGTCACCTTTATTTTAGGGGGGGAGCCGTTGGATGTATGGAGTAGGTGGAAAGCAAAGTAGCCACTATCGACCATATGCTCCCCCGAACGGCCTTGTTAGTAAACCACAACATAGGTCAACCTTTAGATCATTCTTATGTGCATCATATTGAGACCTAGCGGGGTCCACTTGGTCCTTTGTAGGAGACTCACCTTTAAAGCATCCCTACGTGTTAAATGTTGCATCTTTGAGAGTAACGTGGTCATTTGACGGACCGATTTGGGGAAAACATGTGTTAGAAGTAAAGTGTGAAAAAAAAAAAGTGAGTCGAAAAGAATGAATCAAAAAGGAGTGTCGTAGTTTATTTTAGAGTTCTTTATGGCTTTTGTTCTTCACGATCCAAAACTCAAAAAGATTTTTTTTACGTTTTGCATTTATCTTCCCAAAGTACCGTAAGTTCAAAAAAAAAAAATGAAAAAAAAGAGGGTTTTGTTTGCCTTTTCTACTTATTTGTCAAAAACAAAATACCAAAAAGATTTTTTTTTATATAATTGGTGGTGTCAGTCTTAGTTGAAATATCTAGTTGAAAATCCAAAAAGTTTTCACTCGTTTGTCTTTGGTTGTCTCTTAAGTTAGGGTCAATTTATTAGTTAATCGCTAAACGGCCCGAACTATGCAAGATCTGATTCATGTACAACATGATACGTAGGCAACCTACTTTTGGGTTCGATCTAATCATTTTGTTTCGTTTGTTAAAGAAGAATAAAAGCCATAAAGAATGATAAAATAAAGGTAGATAACAAGGGAAGTGGAAAGAACAGAGGTGGATACGGAAAAAAAAGAGTGTAGATAAAAATTGGGATGATGTTGAAATGACCTCGCTACCCTCAAAAGCTGGTAGAAATGAACATGAATTTAGGACAATTTTACCAATGTGACTCTTATGCTTGTTGTGTGCCCTAATCCTAACGGATGTCGTCTTTGATGAGCGTGTTCTTTCAGATAATAGTGGTAGGTTTGCAGCACTCTGGCTAGTCACCCATACTTCACTAGATCCAAAGAAAAGGTTGTCATGGCTAGCAGGGAGATTGAAAATTCGCTCATTGACCCGGATCAGGATCACAGGGAAGAAAGTTCAAAACACAATGATGAGGTAGTAAGGCTCAGAGAACAAATGATAGATTTGCACCGGGCATGGGCCAGCGGAATGCCTCCTCCTCCGCTCCCTGAAGGTCTTGGGAATATCTCTAATTGTCCACCGCTCTCTCAGGCACAATTCTCTGCTCCTACTGAGTCACCTGAGCACGCGCCAGGATTCACTCCGCGACATTATTATCCTGGCAATTCTGGTGTGCCCTTGGCAGCTCCCCAATCAAGACCAGCTGCTCAGCCAATGCCACAGATCACACCGGTATTCGTGGCCCCGCCACCACATGAAACTCCCATATATATTGTGCGTCCTACAATGAGGCTTCCTCGGTCTGCCAGTGAGCCAGTATTGAAGGTTCCAGATAGTCTGTATTATGCCCCGGAGCCGACTTTGAGAATGAATGAACCGTATGGGTACACTCAGCCACCTGCATTTCCATTTAATTCAGAGAAACCTGTCGCAACAGAGGAACAGAAAGTCATAGCGCGGAAGTTGAAAAGTTTAGAACAGGCCATGAGAAATTTGCAGGGAATCGGAGGTTATAAGAGTGTTTCTTATAAAGATCTGTGCAGGTTCCCAGACATCAACCTTCCCCTCGGTTTTAAAATGCCTAAGTTCGAGAAGTATGCAGGACACGGTGATCCCGTGGCCCACTTGAGATGCTATTGCAACCAGTTGAGGGCTGCAGGAGGAAGGGAAGAGCTGCTCATGGCTTTCTTTGGCGAGAGTCTTTCTGATCTGGCTTCAGAATGGTTTATCGATCAAGATATCGACAAGTGGAACAGCTGGGACGACTTGGCTTCTGAGTTTGTGCAACATTTTCAGTATAACATCGACCTGATTTCGGATGAAAAATCTTTGGTCAACATGAAGAAGAAAAGCACTGAAGGTTTTAGGGAATACGCGATAAGATGGCGTGAATAGGCCGCCAGGGTAAATCCTCCGATGAAAGTAAGTAAGTTGGTAGAGGTTTTCATTCAGGCATAGGATGAGACTTATTTTCAACATCTACTCCCGACAATGGGAAAGTCTTTTATTGAAGTCCTCAAAATGGGGGAGATGATAGAGGACGGAATCAAGACCAGATGAATAGTGAGTTTTGCCTCATTGAAAGCCACCACACAAGCGATTCAAGGTGGATCTGGCGCATTTTGAGGTAAAAAGAAGAAAGAGGATATGGCGACTGTTGTAGCTGGAACCCATTCCTATCCCAAAAGACCACCTCACCCCTATCCCTAATCCCAAGCCCAAGTCTATGCCCAAGCTCCATATATTCCTCCCCACCATTACTACCCTCCACAAAACCCTTTATATTCCATTTCACCACCCCCATACCCAGTATATAGCGCGTAGCCATATGCCCAAACGCCTTTTTACCCACAGTGGCGCGCACAAGCTTCACAAAATTGCCCATTCGCTCCACCGAATTACCAAAACCCCTCCAGACCTGGTTTTCAACCTAGGCCCGAGTATAGGAAAGAGAAGGCGGTCAAAAATCAATTCACACCTCTTGGGGAGTCATATGCTAGTTTGTTTGATAGGTTGAAAAATTTGAAGGTTTTAAGCCCAATTCAAGAAAGGCTTTCAAATCCACCGCCGAGGAATCTCGATTATTCTTTAAGGTGTGCGTACTGTTCTGATATGCCCGGCCATGATATCGAGAAATGCTGGCATTTAAAGAGAGTTGTCCAAGATTTAATTGACACAAATCAGATGCTGGTTCAAGCCCCGAAAGGCCCAAACATTAACCAGAATCCATTGCCAACCCATGCTGAAGCCAATATGTTAGAATTGATATATGACGGGAAGGAGTCTTCGAGGGGTTATAAGCCTATTGTCAAGATACAGACCATAGAGGAAAAATCGGTGAATGTAGCGGAGTCTTTGAAAGCAATGTCATTGAGCCAGGAAGGAATGAGAGAAGATAAAGCCCAAGAAAGCACAAAGAAACCTCTGATCACAGTACAGGGCGCCAGAAGGTATGTTGATTCAAGTCAGGATAAACCTAAGTTGATGGTGGTGGGAGCTCTGAGTCAGCCTATCTTGACGGTGAAAGGAGCACTGGCAGCGCCTATTGTCCTCAAACCGGTGACCCAACCTCCGATAGTTGATACGAAAAGGATTCCCTAGAATTATGGGCGGACCGTGATGACCTATCATGGGAAAAAAGTAGTGGAAGATGTAGATGAGGTAGGGGGTTTGACTAGGTCAGGAAGATGTTTCGTGCCTGAAAGCTTAAGAAAGTCCAAGCCAACGGTGAGTGGACCGTCATCTATCAAAAAGCCTATCACCGAAGAAGAATTCGAAGAATTTTTGAAAAAGATAAAATTGCCAGAGTATTCAATATTAGACCAGTTGAAGAAAACCCCAGCTCAAATTTCCCTTTTATCTTTGTTGTTGCACTCCAAGGAGCATCGTGATATTTTACTGAAGGTATTAAATGAAGCATATGTTCCAAGGGAGATTACAATCAACCAGCTTGAGAAAATGGTTGGAAAAATCTTTGAGGTCAATCGGATCAGCTTTTCTGACGATGAATTGCCTATTGAAGGTACAGGGCATAACCGGGGCCTTTACATTACAGTGAAGTGTGAAGATTTCTATGTCACTCATGTTATGATTGATGGAGGTTCAGGTGCAAATATTTGCCCTATTTCTACTTTGCAAAAGCTGTATATTGGTGCTGAGAGGATCAGGCCCAA
This sequence comes from Capsicum pubescens, assembly GCA_030864215.1. Taxonomy (NCBI): domain Eukaryota; kingdom Viridiplantae; phylum Streptophyta; class Magnoliopsida; order Solanales; family Solanaceae; genus Capsicum; species Capsicum pubescens. The sequence continues at coordinate 269,427,600 of CM061541.1, read as the reverse complement.
CAATGTATGTGTCAGGGCTTTCGATGGTGCAAAATCAAATTCCATTGGCGAAATAGAACTAGTGTTGACCATAGGTCCTGTTGAGTTCGCCATAGAGTTTCAAGTATTGAATGTAGACTCCTCTTACAATCTGTTGTTGGGAAGGCCGTGGATCCACAAGGCCAAGGCGGTTGAATCTACACTGCACCAAATGATTAAGTTTGAGCATGACAGGAAAGAAGTAGTTATTCATGGTGAAGGAGATTTGTCAGCCTACGAAGATTCTCCCTTGTCTCTTATTGAAGCAAATAACGTAGAGGAGACATTCGTCTATCAAATTTATGATACAGTGCCAGTGAATCATATCCTTGAATGGCAGGCTATACCGGGACCGCAATTGTCTTCTGCTTCTATCATGATGGTGAGTGAACTTTGGAAATACGAATTTGAGCTAGGAAAGGGTTTGGGAGCATCTCTGCAGGGTATAGTTCATCCCATATGTCCGAGTGAGAACGTGGGCACGTTTGGTCTGGGATTTGAGCCTACAGTTGAAGATCTGAAGAAAGCCAAGGGAAGGAAAAAGGAAATATGGTCACTCCCTCGCCCAATGCCACTACTCAGTGAATCATTTGTTAAGAGCGGTGTCACGAAGTATGTGGAATTTGAGGTTGAATTGGTTGATGACTTCCAGAACCTTTGTATGGAAGTTGATATGGTCGAAGCAGGAGAAGGTACCAGTATGGCAGAATTGCAATTCATAGGTCCAGCTGTCCGGCTCAATAATTGGGAAGTCACTCCTCTCCCCATCAGGAGGGAGTTTTTGTAGTTTATTTTGTTTTTCTTTCTGTTTATCCGAGTTATTTCATGGTTGTAATTCAGATTTTAGTTTGTTTATGTTATGTTGGCATCTGTGTTTAAACCCTTCTATCTTTTTATTTAATGAAATGCAATGTCCCTTTTGTTTTGTGTCTAATATATTTTGTTTTTCTTTTCTTACACAGTTCTCTTTATGCTGATTCTAATGACATGACATGACATGCGGAATTTTCAGCCTGATCTTAAAATCCAAACTAATCAAGATGTAATGAAGCGGGATGGGGAATATAATGAAGAAGGAGCACTAGAAGAAATAAGCAAAGAGTTGGAATAGTTTGAAGACAAACCGAATCCTAATTTGAATGAGACTGAGCCAACAAATCTAGGGAATCAAGAAGATGTTAGGGAAACTAAAATCAGTGTACATGCTTTGCCACAGCTAAAAGAGGGAATGATTCAAGCATTAATTGATTATAAGGATGTTTTTGCATGGTCTTATGATGATATGCCCGGTTTAAGCACAAAATTAGTGGCTCACAAGTTGCCAACTGATCCCGCGTTCCCCCTGTCAAACAGAAGTTGAGGAAGTTTAAAACCGATGTAAGTATTAAAATCAAAGAGGAAATCATGATACAACTTGAAGCCAAAGTAATTCGAGTGTCTCGTTATCCCATGTGGTTATCCAATGTTGTTCCCGTACCAAAGAAAGATGGAAAAATTCGAGTGTGTGTTGATTACCGCTATTTGAACAGAGCAAGTCCGAAAGATGATTTTCCACTGCCCAACATCCACATTTTGTTAGACAACTGTGCTAAACATGAGGTTGCCTCTTTTGTGGATTTCTATGCCGGATATCACCAGATCATTATGGATGATGAAGACGCGGAGAAAACGTCTTTTATCACACCATGGGGAACTTATTATTATAGAGTGATGCCGTTCGGTTTGAAGAATGCTGGAGCAACATACATGAGAGCCATGACCACTATGTTTCATGACATGATGTATAAGGAGATTGAGGTCTACGTGGATGATGTGATTATTAAGTCAAAAAGTCAGGCCGACCATGTTAAAGATTTAAGAAAGTTCTTTGAGAGGATTCGCAGGTATAATCTCAAACTCAACCCGGCCAAATGTGTATTTGAAGTTCCATCTGGAAAGTTGTTGGGGTTTGTAGTCAGCTGTCGGGGAACTGAATTGGATCCTTCAAAAATCAAAGCCATTCAGGATTTTCCCTCGCCCAAGAATAGAACGGAGGTGATGATTTTGCTTGGTAGACTAAACTACATTAGCAGGTTTATTGCTTAACTCACAACCACTTGTGAGCCCATATTCAAGTTGTTGAAAAAGAGAGTTGCGGTAAAATGGACTGAAGAATGTCAGGAAGCGTTCGATCGAATCAAAAGATATTTGTCAAATCCGCCAGTGCTGGTACCCCCGGAGCCTGGTAGGCCTTTGTTCTTATATTTATCAGTCATGGACAATTCTTTTGGTTGTGTCCTGGGTCAACATGATGTCACAGGCAAAAAGGAGCAGGCTATTTATTATCTTAGAAAGAAGTTCACCGCATATGAGGCCAGGTATACTCTTCTTGAAAGGACGTGTTGTGCCCTAACTTGGATAGCACATAAGTTGAAGCACTATCTCTCATCCTATACTACTTATCTCATCTCCCGCATGGATCCTTTGAAGTATATCTTTCAGAAGCCTATGCCGACAGCTCGATTGAAAAAGTGGCAAATATTGCTTACCGAGTTCGACATCGTATATGTGACTCGAACCGCCATGAAATCCCAAGCCTTGGAAGATCATCTTGCTGAGAATCCCATCGATGAAGAGTATGAGCCATTAAAGACATATTTTCCTGACGAAGAAGTGTCGTGTATCGATGAAGTCGTTATAGATGCTGATCCAGGTTGGAGGTTATTCTTCGATGGAGCTGTTAATATGAAAGGAGTCGGAATAGGTGCGTTTCTTATCTCTGAATTGGGACAACATTTCCCGGTAACAGCACAACTTCGATTCTACTGTACTAACAATATGGCAGAGTATGAAGCTTGCATCCTTGGTTTGAGGTTAGCTGTTGATATGGGAGTCCAAGAATTATTGGTGTTGGGAGATTCGGATTTGCTCGTCCATCAAATTCAAGGCGATTGGGAGACGCGAGATTTGAAGGAGCTATGTCGACGATTTGTGTTAGTAAAATTTAGGTATATTCCAAGGATTCATAATGAAATTGCTGATGCTTTAGCCACTCTGTCTTCAATGCTCCAACATCCTGACAAAGCCTATATCGATCCAGTGCATATACAGAGTCGTGATCAGCATGCTTACTGTAATGCGGTTGAAGAAGAGCTCGATGGAGAACCTTGGTTTTGGATATCAAGCGGTACATTCAGTCAGGAGAATACCTAGCATATGCCACCAATGATCAAAAGAGGACTATTAGGCGTTTGGTTAGTGGATTTTTCTTAAGTGGGGGAATCTTGTATAAGAGGACCCCAGATCTGGGACTTTTAAGGTGTGTAGATGCAAAAGAAGCCTCGAAAATCATGGTTGAAATACACTCTGGAGTATGCGGATCGCATATGAACGGTCATGTCTTGTCAAAGAAGTTTCTTCGAGCAGATTATTACTGGCTTACTATGGAGAGGGATTCTATTCAATTTGTTCGAAAGTGTCATCAATGTCAGGTGCACGGCGATCTGATACATTCTCCTCCTGTTGAGTTGCATGCAATGGCCGCTCCATGGCCGTTCGTGGCTTGGGGAATGGATGTGATTGGACCGATTGAGCCGAAGGCATCAAATGGACATAGATTCATTTTGGTAGCCATTGACTACTTCACAAAGTGGGTGGAAGTAGTAACTTTCAAGTCAGTGACAAAGAAGGTTGTGGTAGATTTTGTTCATGCCAATATCATTTGTAGATTTGGAATTCCTAAGATGATCATTACAGACAATGCTGCCAATCTCAATAGTCATTTGATGCAAGAAGTGTGTCAACAGTTTAAGATCGCACATCGAAATTCTACTCCATATCGCCCAAAGGCCAATGGTGCTGTAGAAGCCGCTAATAAAAATATAAAAAAGATACTGCAAAAAATGGTACAAGGTTCTAGACAGTGGCATGAAAAGTTGTCATTTGCATTGCTAGGTTATCGCACCACTATTCCCACTTCAACAGGGGCAACTCCATATTTATTAGTGTATGGGACAGAAGCAGTCATCCCTGCAGAATTTGAAATTCCCTCTCTTTGAGTCATTGTAGAAGTAGAGATTAATGATGACGAATGGGTAAAAACCCGACTGGAACATTTGAGTTTGATCGAGGAAAAAGGCTAACGTCCGTGTGTCATGGCCAGTTGTATCAGAGGAGGATGGCTCGTGCGTATAACAAAAAGGTCAGTCCCAGGAATTTTGAAGTTGGTCAGTTGGTATTGAGACGTATCCTTCCTCACCAGGTTGAAGCGAAAGGCAAATTCTCCCCTAACTGGCAAGGTCCCTTCGTTGTGAATAAAGTGTTACCCAATGGAGCCTTATATTTGACAGATATTGAAGGCAATATGGCAGAAATGGCTATCAATGTTGATGCGGTCAAAAGATACTATGTATGATATTTGGTCCTTTGTTTTATTTTATTGCATGTTTAGTACTTGCATTTTTGAAGATTGATATGATGAAGGCATTTTATTCTTCTATCCAAACATTGTGTCATCCTTCGTTTACCCGTTTGAGCTTCGTTTTAATTTTTTTTCATATCCCTCTTTTGGAATCAAAATAGAGTCAAAGATAAATGTCAAGAAAATAAGAATAAAAGAAAGAGTTCGAAAATAAAAGAGAAAAAAAATCAAATCAAAACAAAGAACAAGCTGATGGAACTACGTCCGACCTGATTCTCCTCTCTCGGGAGTGAGATACGTAGGCTGCCCTATTTCGGGCTCGGTCCAACCAAATAAAGATTTAAGATTCACCCAGTCAACAAAACTGGGGCATGAGTTAACATGTTGTTTGAGTCGATTCCAAAAGTTGTAAGTCCCACCCCCACTTCAAATGCCGTTCGAACCCCTTGCCATCCTTTTCTAACCTTATCCAAAATCCAAGTTACAACCAAAGAAAGTCCTTCAGATTAATTTTTTTGATAATGTTAAGGCTAAGCATGCAATGGATATTATGATACATTGTGAAGTGCCACTGGTCTCCCCCTCAGCATAAGAAATCAGGAAAGAAATACAAAAATGAGAGTCTTATTGGTGAAGACCCCCGTGGGCATCATAAGGCAGTGGTGAGTTGAGAGAAAATGAAAATGAGAGAGTCTTATTGGTGAAAACCTTTGCAGGCACCATAAGGCGATGGTGAGTTGAGAGAAATACAAAAATGAGAGTCTTATTGGTTAAAACCCTTGCAGGCACCATAAGGCGATGGTGAGTGGAGAGAAATAAAAATGAGAGAGTCTTATTGGTGAAAACCCTCACGGGCACCGAAAGGCGATGGAGAGTTCAAGAGAAAAGTGAAAAGTGAAAAGAAAGAGATTTGTTGGCAAAAGTCATTTAAGATGTCGACAATCGAATGTGATGAATGAGTCCAATGGATTTGAAGAAGCGGCTCAGCGACAAAGCCACGAACTCAACAACAAATGGGGAGTTTGGATAGGAAGATCAGGCAGCTCAATCCAAAATGCATGTCATACTCATTGGAGTTGGTTGTCGTATTCAGATAAGTTTTCTTTTAGAATATGGGACATTGCCCTTTTCTTTCATTTACATATTCAAGCTTTTTGTCTTTTTATGTCATTTATCAAAATAAAAGTCACCATCATTTCTTTACATTTTTAAGTCAAGTCTGTGTCAAAACAAGTGAGAAAGGATTTCAAAATTTACTACCAGTCTTTCCAATTATATGAGGAAAAGCCAAGGACCGGCACAGGAAAGAAATATGATCATAATTCAACATGAAGAAAAGGAAGTCTATCAACCGACAGAATGTTGGATTCGTGAAAGCATTTAGATTTGGAAAAAGGGTGCACATCAGAGGAATGGTAAAATGGAAGCCCATTGTTCGAGTCAGAACTCACCTCCCTCAATCTGGATCCGGGTCAATGATGCGGCAAGACAGGGCAAGTGTCTGCGATTTGGAACGAAGATGAAAGGAACGAGTGCTGGGCAGATACCTGAGAAGCCAAGAGCTGTAAGCCACCACTAAGTTTTAACTGACAAATTGTCTTTGTTGAAATAGGGGCAAATTCGCTTCACTTAATTCAGCTATCATTGGAAATGCACATCCGTGAGACTTTACTTTCAGTTTAGGACCCTCCTGAAAAATGGGATTTTACTTTCAGTTCAGGACCCTCCTGAAAAATGGGATTTTACTTTTTGTTCAGGACCCTCCTGAAAAACTCCTGAAGAATGGGATTTTACTTTATGTCCAGGACCCTCCTGAAAAATGGGATTTTACTTTCAATCCAGGACCCTCCTGAAGAATGGGATTTTACTTTATGTTCAGGACCCTCCTGAAAAAAAAATAGGATTTTACTTTATGTTCAGGACCCTCCTGAAAAATGGGATTTTACTTTATGTTCAGGACCCTCCTGAAAAAATGGGATTTTACTTTATGTTCAAGACTCTCCTGAAAAATGGGAGTTTACTTTATGTTCAGGACCCTCCTGAAAAATGGGAGTTTACTTTATGTTTAGGACCCTCCTGAAAAATGGGATTTTACTTTCAGTTCAGGACCCTTCTGAAGAATGGAATTTTACTTTATGTGCAGGACCCTCCTGAAAAATGGGATTTTACTTTTTGTTCAGGACCCTCCTGAAAATTGGGATTTTACTTTATGTTCAGGACCCTCCTGAAAAATGGGATTTTACCTTATGTTCAGGATCCTCCTGAAGAATGGGATTTTACTTTCTGTTCAGGACCCTCCTGAAAAATGGGATTTTACCTTATGTTCAGGACCCTCTTGAAGAATGGGATTTTACTTTATGTTCAGGACCCTCCTGAAAAATGGGATTTTACTTTATGTTCAAGACCCTCCTGAAGAATGGGATTTTACTTTTGTTCAGGACCTTCCTGAAAAATGGTAATTTATTTTATGTTCAGGACCCTCCTGAAAAATGGGATTTTACTTTATGCTCAGGACCCTCCTAAAAAATGGGATTTTACTTCCTGTTTAGGACCCTCCTGGAAAATGGGACAACGCTTTCAAAAATATATACTACTTTACTATAATTTTTGGGATAATTTCGTTCTAGTTTTAATTTTGGGTTTCAGGAGCCCGCCTGAAGAACAGGGTGATGAAATAGCAAGTCAGGAGCCCGCCTGGAGAATAGGGTGATGGAATAGCAAGTCAGACGCCCGCCTAGAGAATAGAGTGAAGAAATGAAAGTCAAGCAATAAAGTGATGAAATAGCAAGTCAGGAGCCCGCCTGAAGAATAGGGTGAAGAAACGAAAAGTCAAGTAATTGAAAGCCAAGCAACAAGTTGAAAGAAATTGCAAGTCAGGAGCCCGCCTGAAGAATAGGGTGATGAAAGTCGAGTCAAGAACCAACAGAAGTTGTATAGATAGGATTTTTGTATTTCGTTTATGTTTTAACTTGTAATTTATTTTTTTTGATGTAATGACAGAGCCGCGGACCGGAACCTCGATGGAACCTCGCTCGACTCTCCAACTCGGTATAGTCCGCTTCTCTCCCAATCCTTTGAAATACCCGTGACTTGATTCTCTCATAACTTGGGTAGGAAGGATGCCTTAAGTCAAGACCCAGTTGTCCTTCTTCCTTATGTTTCTTTCTTTGAATAATGGTTGGGTCAAAATTCGGTCTCGTGGTCTACTTCTTTGTCTGAAAAACACTGTGTGTTTACATTCAAAGGGGGCATGATGTAGACACGTAATTTTGCCCCCCTTAGAAGTTCGATTTTATTCATTTTCTACCTTAGCATATCATGCACCCTCCACGATGTCATTTTTTACCCACTCTTATTTTATCCTACCGTGTACCCTCACCCATGTCATTATACTCCGCAAAATACAAAAAAAAAAATAATAATAAACAAATAATAAAATAACTAACCCTATCTATCCTAACAACCTACCCAATAAAAAATAACACCCCACCACTACCCCCTACCCCACGTTACCCCACCCCCCTCTCTTTTTCTTGTCCAAGAAGAAAGGCCTTAAAACACAATATATACATACCCACATACACAAAAAAGGGGGGGACAAAAAAAAAGAATCTGATATAGAAAATTATTGAGCCTTTTTTTTCTCTCTCTTTATCTCCGACCACTCTCCGGCGTCAAGCATAGAAACAGCGACGCCGGCGACAAGCAGCGACAAACACCAACTCCGTCGCCTCTCTCTCTTTGACTCTCTCTCCGACTTCTCTCTCTTTCTCTCTCCCCGATCTCCCTTTCTCTCTCTCTCTCTTTCTCTCCGACCACTCTGGCGTCAGGCATAGAAACAGCGACGTCGGCGACCAGCAGCGACAAACACCAACTCCGACCAACGACACTCCGTCCATTTTCCACTGATTCCGACAAAATTTCGCGTATGGGTCTTCTCGAGTTTTCATAATTTCAGTCTCTGTTCGTTGGATATTTCTTATTTCTTAAGGTTTTAAATTCATCCGAGTTGGTTTGGTTCGTGCAAGGTTAGTTGGAAATCGTTGGTTTGGGGGTTTCGAATTCGGGATCTTGGGTTGTTGTTTTTTAAAGTTCATTCGGATTTGTGGGTTATTCATCGTGAGGTTTTTGTCGTGGTTTTCCGATCTGTCCGGTTGAATTCAATATCGAGTTTGGAGTTGTTCGTTGTGAGGTTCTCCGATCGAGTATTTTGGTCTTCGTATTTCTTTATTATCGACAAGGATTAGTTTCATCAAGGTCCATTTCTTCTAACCGAATCTTTAATTTATTTTGGCTTTTATTGATGTTGTTGGTGTGGATGATTTATTTGTTGTTTGTTTGGTTTGAATCTTCGTTATTTGTGTTGTCTTTGATGTTGGTTGCGGATTTTGAGACGTGATTTAATAATCGAAGCATGTTGTAATTATTGTGGTTAAAAATGGGTTTGTGGGTGAGAATTGAAAACTTGACATAATTGGCGATTTTAGTTAGTTTGATTTCATTGTTCGTATAACTTGAAAGGAACGTTAATTTGATTTTGGTAGTAACATGATACATCGATCGGAACAGGCAAAACGTAGGTCGGGTAGGCAAATCTAGAGATTGTGGGTTGATTGAATGGTTGAAATTTGATTGAATGGTTGAAATTTGATTGAATGATTTGATTTTATCACTTTTTGAATCAATTGTATAATTTATCCGGGGAATGCACCAAAGAATTTGTATTGATTTATCCGGGGAATGCCCCGAAGTAGCATGTACGCAAAGGAAGCTCGTGATCAAGGCCCGGAATGTCGGGTGGAGTTTAGTTTAGGATTAGTTTAGAATAGAATAGGTTTTATATTTCAGTACCTTTTTTATTTTGGATTGTATAATTTGGACTGAACATTATTTCGGCTTGTTTTGAATTTTTTGTGATTTGTTTGTTTGCTTGTTTTGTGTGTTTTATGCGGTTTGTACATTCGTAATGCCAAATTAGCCGATACGATCCACCAGGCGACCGTGGTCGAACCACGGGATCGAGGGGTGCCTAACACCTTCCCCTCGGTCAACAGAATTCCTTAGCCGGAATCTCTGTTCGCAAACCAGTTTAAGAGTCAAATGGTTCCGAAGAGGATTTTTCAAAGGTGACTTGGCACACCGAATTATGCCAAGTGGCGACTCTGAAATAAAAAATATAAATAGTCCTTTTTCGAAACAAATTTTCATCCTTGTCACTTTAATAATAAAAACCCTTTTATATAAATCGTTTGGAATACGTAAAAAAAAAAAAGGGGTGTGACACACCCGACGTTCCAAGCCTTGATCACGAGCCTCCTTTGCGTACATACTACTTCGGGGCATTCCCCGGATAAATGAATACAAATCCTTCGGGCATTCCCCGGCCAAATGAGTACAATTTAAACTTTTCGTGCAATAAAGAAGAAAGTACCATTCACGCACATATTCAAACACTCCAATAAATCGTTATTCCTAACTTTGCCTACCCGGCCTACGTTTGCCTACCAAGTTCAACGTATCACAATTCTATCATGTTCAACATTATCAATACATCAAAATTAATCAATATTCATTTTCCTACATTTTTAATCCCCACCCTAATTCATTCTCAACCACGTGATTAACCCATTTCAATACACAATCCACCAATCGAGAATAACGAAAATTCACCAATCATGCTTAGCACATCACACACCCAAATGTCACCAATAGTTCATATCAACAAACAAACCACGGTATCGAATCACACGCAATCACAATTACATAAGAATTAAATGAAAGAGAAGAATGAATTGGAGCTTAAATTTGAAGCTTTCAAACTCAATGTTATTCGAATAAAGAGAGTCCGCACCCGGAAACCTCGAGCCGAACCTTAACACCACCAATCCAACTCGACAAATAATGACCCGTTCACCGTCACTTTTCATGCCGTTACTGTTCACCGGTACTGTTCACCGGCACTGTTCACCTGTTACTGTTCATTGGTTGCTGTACACCGGCGCCTTTTTTTTTTTTTTTTTTTGTTGTGAGGAAGATTATTTTGTGATTGTTGTTATTGTGGAGAAGGTGATGATCAAAGAATGAGCCCCTCCTCCTTTTTCCCTCTTAGAATTTTTCTTTTATAATGGGCATGGATTTTTTATGATGTGGAAATTTTGGTGGGTCCCCCATATATTCTTTCTTTTAGTTTGTTATTGTGAGGATAAAAATGTGAGTGGGTGGGGAGGTGGAATCTTTTGATTGGGTAGGTTGTTAGGATAAGATAAATTAGTTAGAGGTATTGTTTTTTGTTTATTTTTGTATTTTTGTGGGATATAATTACATGGGGTTGGACACATGGTAAGGTGAACTAAAAATGAATAAAATTAGACTTCGGAAGGGACAAAATTAGGTGTCTACATTCATAATCTGAGTTTTATAGTAACATCAATGAATATGATATTTTAAATAAAAATAGGTAATAATATTTTACATGAAGTTTATCAACTATATAATTTAATGGAACATTAATTACTTACCAAAATGATTCAACTATTTTATATAGTAACTATATACAATTTAATTTGAAAAGAAAAATATGTTAATATAATTTAAGTTTTAAAATTTATATAAATCCTTCACTTGGTTTAACATCCAAATAATTTTAAATGACATTGAATATAATTACAAATCTATTTTAACTAGTAAATTTTTAATGAATAACCATTATAAAAATCAAACTTTCAACATGTTTTACCAGTAAATCAAATCTAAAATTTAACTTGAATTAAAAAATATTTTTGACAAGCTTACTAAATATTCACATTATGATTAATTAGATTTTTGAAATGCATTTAATGAACAAGTTGAATCTTAATTTGATAATTAAATTATTATTTTTAAGTGTAAATAATATTTCAATTATCAAATTATTTTTTAGAAAGTATTTTTTAGAAAACTAGCGCCTCCCTATCCTCCGTCAGAGTATTCATCGGAGAAACAAGAAACAAAGATGGCGTACGGTGTCTTCGATCACCATCAATCTTTAACCAAGCAAACAACGATTCAATAGACAGCCGAGGATGGAACTTAAAGGCAATTTTTATCATACAGATACAACAATTTTGAGATCCCGATATGCTTTGTGAAACTCACGTTGGTGGAATTTCATAACTCTATACTATAAAAATTACAGTGATCAGAGACATTAATTATTATTCTCTCTCTTTCAAAGATGTAATTATTCACCATTTTTCTCCAATTCATTTTGTAAAATAACTTGTTTCGATTGAACTCCTAATTCAAAATTGTTGTATCTGAATTAATTTTACTAGGTAGCAGTTTTTGTATCTGAGCATTTTAAGTCGAGATACATCTTTTATTAGTCGATGATACATAACTCTATACTATAAAAATTGCAGTGATCGGAGACATTAATTATTATTCTCTCTGTTTCAAAGACGTAATTATTCTCCATTTTTCTCCAATTCATTTTGTAAAATAACTTGTTTCGATTGAACTCTTAATTCAGAATTGTTGTATCTGAATTAATTTTACTAGGTAGCAGTTTTTGTATCTGAGCATTTTAAGTCGAGATACATCTTTTATTAGTCGAAGATACATAACTCTATACTATAAAAATTGCAGTGATCGGAGACATTAATTATCATTCTCACTCTTTCAAAACGTAATTATAATCCAATTCATTTTGTAAAATAATTGTTTCGATTGAACTCTTAATTCAGAATTGTTGTATCTGAATTAATTTTACTAGGTATCAGTTTTTGTATCTGAGCATTTTAAGTCGAGATACATCTTTTATTAGTCGAAGATACATAATTTATCTTGGTTCTATATGCATTTTCCAGGTGCGTATTCTTCTATTTGTACTCCTGATACATTTTTTTGATATGTATCTCTTTCGTATACATGAATCTAAAAGTTGAATATGAAGTTATCTAGGAACCTCACATGCATGATCGAAAACTAATGAGTTTTTTCGATTGCATTTTCTCCAGGAATAAGTTACGTTTATTAAGGAATAACTTTATTGGCATAAGTTCTGTAAGAAACTAAGTTATATTTCTTAAAGGCATAAATTTATCAGCATAAGTTCTGTAGGAACTAAGTTATGCCTTGTGAGACATTACTTGTGTTATATTATGATACGAAAATATGAATTTTTGCTTTAGCGAATATTTTTTGTTTTATCAATGTCACTAGTATTTTTAGCCACTTTTTTTCAGCCTTAATTAAATGTCTCAGATTCGAGTCCCCTTAAATACAAAGTCGCCTTAGTTAGGGAACGTTTTACTCCCGTGTGGGACTTTTTGGCCCGAAATTGAATGTAGTTTGACTCCAATATGAGTATTAGAAATCGAGGGCAAAACCAATAATTAAGGTTTGCTATGTCCCACAATGCTTTAACAAAAAAAAAAACTTAAGTGATCACTACAAATATAATTTTGACTTATGAGTTTTGGCCTTTTGGGCAATTTAAAATTATTTGGAATGTGAAGGATTTATATAATTTTAAAACTTTTAACAATATTAATATATTTTTCTTTCAAATTAAATGGTAGATTTTTTGTATTTGACCAAGTGCAAAATTTGACTTAATATAAAAAAAAAAAATTGAATTTTGGTAAGTAATTAATGTTCCATCAAATTATATAGTTGATAAATTTCATGTAATATATTACATTACTTACCTATTTTTTATTTTTAAGTATCATATTCATTGATGTTACTATAAAACTTAGATTATGAATATTAAATTTAACTATAATTTGGCTAGAAAATAATGACCATTGTGAAAAATATGTATATAAATATCCACCATATTTCACTTTTTTTGTAAGTCACATTGCTTTCATGGAGCGTAAGAAAACAGCAGGACGTCGAAAAATTCCAATGGTGAAGATAGAAAAAGATGTTGATCGATATTCTACATTCTCTAAACGATGTTCTGGCTTATACAAAAAAGCTATCGAACTCGTTAGAGAAAATGATGTCGATCTTGGTATCGTTCTAACTTCACCAACTGATAAAACATATGCTTTCGTCCATCCAACTTCTAATGCGGTCATTGATCGTTTTATGAACTTGAAAACAGATTTCGGTGATCAAATTATTGTTGAAAATTCACGTAATAAAGTGAATCAACTCAACGATAGGCTGAATGAACTTGATAAAAGAGAAGAAATTGCAAAAGAGAAACTTCTTGCTTTAAATGAAATGAATAAGACTAGAGAAAAAAATCGTTGGGAGTCCATCGATCAGTTAAATGCGAATGAGATAATGAAGTTTCAAGCTTGGTTAGATGTCGGAGAATTTATGTTGAAGGATCAATTACCAGAAGCTTCGTCGTCCTCGCAGTCTCCACCAGAAGACGCAAATATCTAGTTTATAAATGCTTCTTAAATGAATCGTCTTTGTATAATATTATTTATCGAAGTTCTATATAATAAAGTGAACCTATATATAGATTCACTCTATTTAAGTATGCTTTCATTTTTCATTTTTGTTGTTTTGTTTTCAATTATGGTACATGTTTTATGTACTTTGAAATAATTTCTATTAATGATATTTATGTTTATTAATGGATCGTTGTGTTTATTAATTTCTATTAATTTTATTCTATCTTGTTACAATTCATTTTAAAATTCAATTGAAAACGTCTTAATTAAAAACCATTCACAAAGTATTAACCTATTTAGGCAACAAAGGCATAATATAAAGCACGGATATTATCGTATTGAAATGCTTGAGGTATTAAGTCGCTTCCAACAATTAGGATTCAGTTTTTTTTTCGAACTAACATTTAATTCAAGTTTCTAAATTCTTGTAGACTAAAATGCATTGCGTAGGATTTTGGCAGTAACTTTTTTATGTTAGTTGTTACTATTTCTATTTTATGAGTATTTTTTTATTGGTTAAATCGAAAAATTAACCGTTAAAGACCAAAAAGAACATATCTTATTGGTTGGTTATTGGTTTTACATATCTAAAAAAACAAAAATTGATAAATCAAACCGAACGATCGATGCGCACCCCTACCTTCATCTTCCTGAACCACATTTTCGGTCTCTTCAACTAAACCTACATTGTAAAACGCCATTAGAATAGCTAAAAATCTGTACTCATCTCCCACCATTTCCCCGTCCCTCCACAAAATTAAAAAGCTCCACGACATTGTTACATTCCTCTTGTCGACCAAACCCTACAATCATTGCGTTCCACCCTACAACATTAAGATCCACTTATTGTTCATCAAACACACGACGAACATTCCCCACAACAACGTTGTTCAAGCATACCCATATCAGAGATCGCCCTCAGCTCCCCTAAAACCCTAACCACACTAGACCCCAAACCACAATGAATCATCAATAGTCTTTGCATTCCTCGTAAACCTACCAATCATCGACAAAAGAATGCCTATATCAATCTCTTCATCCTCCCGAACTAGATTTCAATCTCTTCAACTAAACCTACATTGTAAAACGCCAGCAAAATACCTAAAAGAATTGTACTCATCCGGTACCATTCCCATCATTCAATCAAACCGAAAAGCTCCACCACATTCTTATATTCCCCTTGTTGGGCATACCCTATCATCATCGTGTTCAACCCTACAACATTAAGCTCCATTTTTAGTTCATCAAACACTCGACAAACATTCCCCACAATAACATTGTTCAAGCATAGTCATATTAGAGCTCGCCCTCAGCACCCTAAAACACTAACCACACTAGACCCGAAACTACTCCCCTCAACAAACTATAACGAATCATCAATAGTCTTTCCATTCCTCAGCAAACCTAACAATCATCGATGAAAAAACACCTATATCAATCTCTTCATCCTCCTGAACTAAATTTCAATCTCTTCAACTAAGCCTACATTGTAAGACGCCATCAAAATAGATAAAAATCTGAACTCATCCGGCACCATTTCCCGTCCTGATCCACCAAATTAAAAAGCTCCACGACGTTGTTACATTCCACTTGTCGACCAAACCATACCATCATTGTGCTCCAGCCTACAACATTAAGCTCTACTTCTTGTTCATCAAACACTCGACGAACATTCTCCACAACAACATTGTTCAAGCATACCCATATCAGAGATCACCCTCAGCGCCCCTAAAACCCTAACCACACTAGACACCAAACCACTCCCCTCAACAAAACACACCAAATCATCAATAGTCTTTCCATTCCTCAGCAAACCTATCAATCATTGATGAAAAAACACCTATATATATCTCTTCATCCTCCTGAACTACATTTCAATTTCTTCAACTAAACCTACATTGTAAAACGCCATCAAAATAGCTAAAAATCTGTACTCATCCGGCACCATTCCCCGTCCTGATCCACCAAATTAAAAAGCTCCACGACATTGTCACATTCCTCTTGTCGACCAAACCCTACCATCATTGCGTTCCACCCTACAACATTAAGCTCTACTTCTTGTTCATCAAACACTCGACGAACATTCTCCACAACAACATTGTTCAAGCATACCCATATCAGAGATCGCCCTCAACGCCCCTAAAACCCTAACCACACTAGACCCCAAACCACAATGAATCATCAATAGTCTTTGCATTCCTTAAACCTAACAATCATCGGCAAAAAAACACTGTATCAATCTCTTCATCCTCCTGAACTACATTTCAATCTCTTAAACTAAACGTACATTATAAGACGCCATCAAAATAGCTAAAAGAATTGTACTCATCCGGTTCCATTCCCATCATTCTATCAAACCGAAAAGCTCCACCACATTCTTATATTCCCCTTGTTGAGCATACCTTATCATCATCGCGTTCAACCCTACAACATTAAGCTCCATTTTTAGTTCATCAAACACTCGACGATTATTCCCCACAAAACCATTTTTCAAGCATAACCATATCAAAGCTCGCCCTCAGCACCCTAAAACCCTAACTACGCTAGACCCAAACCGCTCCTTCTCTCAACTAAACACAACAAATCGTCAATAGCCTTTTCATTCCACACAAACTTAACAATCATCGACCCAAAAAAACCCTATATCAAAATTAAAAATAATGAAATTCTAGGTTTTACTCATTTCTTTCTAACTACTTACATAATTATTCTTTCTTAACATTTTCATATATTAGTAGCATGTTGAATTAAATTAATAATTAAGGCTTCTTTGATCAATTTCACATAAAACAACTTTCCAAACTCTCTTTCAAGTAATTAATATGATACCTTTTTATTTAAATCCAAAGGCAATTATATTTATACATTTTTTGAGATGTGTAACACATTTTCAAAAAAAATCACTTAAATTCTTATTCCCTTTTTATGTGTTTTTAAATTAAAGATTTCTTTTAAGTAATACCTATTTAATATTTTTTTTAATTTACATAAAAATTGGGCTGTGACTTTTGCATCTTTCGTAAAATAGTCAAATTATGAAATGTTTTTAATTGAGTTTTAATATAAATTGTAACAAGATAGAATGAAATTAATAGGAATTAAGAAACATAAAGATCATTAATAAACATAAATATCATTAATAGAAATTACTGCGAAACAAAGAACATATAATATGTACCATTATTGAAACAAAATAACAAAACTGAAGAATGAAAGCATACTTAAATAGAGTGAATCTATATATAGATTCACTTCGTTGTATAGGACTTCGATAAATAATATTACGTGAATACGATTTATTTAAGAAGTACTTATAAACTAGATATCTGCATCTTCCGATGGAGACTGCGACGAGGACGAAGCTTCAGGTAATTGATCATTCAACATAACTTCTCCGACGTCTAACCAAGCTTGGAACTTCATTATATCATCTGCATTTAACTGATCGATGGACTCCCAACGACTTTTCTCTCTAGTCTTATTCATTTCGCTTAACGAAGTCATTCTATCCTTTGCAGTTTTTTCTCTCCTATCAAGTTCATTTAACCTATCATTGAGTTGATTCACTTTTTACGTGTATTTTCAGCAACAAGGTGTTCACCTAAATCAAATTCTTGTGTCGGATTCATAAAACGATTGATGACCGCGTTCATGGGCAGCATCTGAGTTGATTACTATTCTACATAGGAGCGATTGAGTTTCACGCATGTAAGTCGCGAATTGGAGTATTTTTTTGTTCAGCATTAATATAGTTAAAGGGCATACTTGTACATTCGTAAAGTTAAATAGCATAGTTATAATTTAGTGTCAAGTTAAAGGTCATGTTTATATATTATGCCATTCTTTTTTTTATTTAGAATACACCCTATTTTGTTTACTGACTTTGGTATCTTGCACTGCATTTTGGGAAGAATTAAGTAGTTTTGATAACTGATTCTGCTTTGAGTTTGGTGTCTGTTAAGTATTTGGAAGTGTGCTTTTATTGCAGGATGACTAAAAATGCAAATTCTCTATGATATTCTACTAGATTAATTAGATATAGGACTAAATAGATTGGATGAGTTTCTGAGAGATCTGATGAATTGTGGCTTCTTGATATGGTGTTGTCCTGTGCCCTCTGGAGTTTGAGGTCTGGATTTATTGGATACGAAATCCAAGGTAAGGCTATGTATAATAGACCCTTGTGGTCCGTTCCGGCCCTTCCCAGAAGAAGCTGTGCGTAGCGGGAGCTTTAGTGCACCGAGTTGCCTTTTTTTTTCATTTTTTTTTTACTTTTGGATTTTACTTGTTTTCTATTTTAGGCTATGTTGTTTAGACTCTCCAAATATGTTGTTGGACCCATGTTTGATCATCTAAAAGACCACTACTTTTAGAGGATCCGACATGCACCCTTCGACAAAGTTAAAGAGTTTGAGGAATGATTATGACACCTCCAAGCTCAAAGTTGTGATTTCGAGTCACCGGAGAATAAAGTAAGAAGGGACACTGTTTGACTCCTTGGGGAGAATATTTGAAGATCTGATCTTTGTAGGTTACCTTGTCATAACAACAACATATATACCTATCGAAATCCCATAGGTGGGGTCTGGGGAGGGTAGAGTGTACGCAGACCTTAACCCTACCTCGTTAAGGTAGAATTAACGAGAAATTCTTCAAGTCCAGTGCCTGGATTTTGAGTGAAATTTACCTCCGGTTTAGGATCAAAAGTACACAGCCAAATATCCCAACATATAATGTTAGAGTTGTGACCCGAGTTTTGTTGGTCCGGACCTGAAAGTTTCGCGGTGCGACCCATGTTTGTGATTTTCAATGGGGTCAGTGGCGGTAGCGTAGGGAATGGGCCAATCTAGGACTTATTTGTATGCACATACTATATAAGTGCAACTAGTGGGTCAGTTTTAGATATTCAGAAATTACGTCATTCTCCACATTGTACTCCTCTCCTTTCATAGCGACATTCCTCTGCCTCTGCCCGTGTTTTTTCCCGCAAGGGTTTCCACGTAAATCTGTGTGTTGTTCTTGTTTTTATTTTAGTTGTGGTTTGCTTATTCTGTCCGAATCATAATATATAACATGTCACTTATGCATGACAACCAAGGCTTGCTCATGTGGTTGAGCACCTTCAACATCAACCAGTAGGTTGAGGATTCGAGTCACGCTGGAAGGTATGTGCAAACACTATTGATTTTCCTGATGGGGTGGAGGTGGGAAAACTGTTTCCTTATAGATGTTGTTTGTAGAGGAGAATAATGAAAGGATAGTTAAAAGTTTTGCATTATATTCAAGATAATACATAAATATGATCCGAAACTTACAACAAATTATAACATTGACCTTAATCTTTGACAATGCACAATAGGCCCTTTAACTATACAAAATCTGAACAAATAAACACTCCTAACAAATGTCGATCGAATTACCAAATAAGGAAGTGCGTCTCCTAACAGATGTCTCTTGAATTAATCAAACAAGGAAGTGCGTCTCCTCACAAATGTTTCTTGAATTAACCAAATAAATGAAGTGCATCTCCTTACAATATTGCTTGAATTGTCCAAACAAGGAAGTGCTTCTCCTTACCAACATCGCTTGAATTACAAAAACAAGGAAGTGTGTCTCCTAATAAATGTCTCTTGAATTGCTCTAACAAGGAAGTGCATCTCCTTACAAATGTTGTTTGAATTACCCAACCAAAGAAGTGTGTTTCCTTACAAGGAAGCGTGTCTCCTAGAAATCTTTAATTATGAGTTTTACTAGGGCTTTGAATACCAAATATGTGCAGAAATATTGTCTCCTTCATTTGTGGAAGTGCGGTATTGCAACTTTCGATGTTTAGGCTTTGAAATCCTTGATTCGAAGGTAACATGTGTTCCTATTTCATACAATGAAAACTTGTTAGTTTTAAAACATGGTGGCTGGTTTACGGCTTTGGCTTTCGTGGAAATTGCTCTTACCTCAGTCGCATTTAATCTTGCTTTCAACCATTAGCATGTGTCACTAGCTTGCTGTTTCATTGACCCGAACTCAGATTATTAAGAGTGACTCTGAAACAAATACAGTATCTCTGCTTTGTCATGCTTTTCATATAAACCCTTTGAACCTTGGTATTTTCATGAGTTCCCAGACTTGTCGGTTGACAAAACTTTCTGCATGCCTTGTTTTGGCTCATAATCATGTCTTTAGCATGTGCTGGCCCTTTTGTCTTGCTTTGTGCAATTGAAGAAGCTGGTAGCCATGTTTTGAGATCTTTTCTCCCTTGTTTGACATGGACTTGACTCAAAGACAAGAGAAAAAAAATGACAATGATTTTATTTGGACAACTGACTAAAGAAAATAAAATAAACATAAAGATAAGAAAGAAAAGACAATGAATATCCCCATTTGAAATAAAGAAATGAAAAATTTATTTAGAAATGACAGTCAATTCTAATGATTATGCCATGCATTTTGGATCAAGCTGCCTGATCTTTCCATCAAACATTCTACCAATTGTTGTTGAGTGAATGGCTCTGAAACTAAGTTACTTGCTTGAACCCATTGCATTCGAAGAGCTCATTCGGCTAGTGGCACATTGAAGGATTTTTGCCAACAAGCCTCTCTCATTTTTCTCTCAACTCACCATCGTCTTATGGTGCCCGTGAGGGTTTTCACCAATGACTCTCATTTTTATCTATCTCAACTTACCATCGCCTTATGTTGCCCGTGAGGGTTTTCACAAATAAGATTCTCTCATTTTTATTTCTCTCCTGATTTCTTATGCTGAGGAGAACGAGTAGTTCCTAAAATGTGTCATCACATCAATTGCGTGCTTAGCCTTAACATTCTCAAAGATTGATCCGAAGGTCTTTCTTTGGTTGTAACTTAGCTTTTGGATAGGGCTAGAGAGAAAGGATGGCATGGGGCCCAAACGACACTTGAAGTGGGGTGGAACATACAACTTTTGGAATCGACTTAAACAATGAGGATTAACTCATGCCCCAGTTTCTTTTGACTGGGTGACGCTAAATTATTTATTTGGTTTGACCGAGCCTTTAGTAGGGCAACCTACCTATCTCACCCCCGAGAGAGGAGAATCAGGTCATGCGTAGTTCTGGCAGCTTGTTCTTTTGCTTTGATCTGATTTTTCTTTTTTTTTCTTTTATTCGCTCTTTTCACTTTGCGATTCTTTTTTTCTAACTCTATTTTTCTTGACACTCTTTTTTTTTTGGAAACATTTTTGTCTCTTTTTTATAACTTTTTGACTTTATCTTTTTACTCGACACTATTCTTTGAACTTTGCTTACTCTATCTTTATTCCAAAAGAGGGGTATGAAAGAAAA